>CM022773.1:1744143-1799143 GCA_012411365.1 Ameiurus melas | reverse complement strand
AGAGGAGCTGCCCAGTTCTAACCAGAAATGCTCATAAAGGCTTTTTAGTCTTTTTTTACATCATATATTGTGCAAAATATATATATATATATATATATATATATATATATATATATATATATATATATATATATATATATATATATATATATATATATATATATATATATATAACTTCCACAAACAAGTCCCTTAGTTTATTTGTTTTTGATTGGCTACTAGGTTTTATGGCAAGATTCAGGATTAACCAATCAGAATCATGGATTTTTCTGTTTGAAAGCCCGATACGGAGGTGATGGCCTGTAACGTGTCGGAGGTTTACTGCAGGATGAGGAAAAACCAGCGTATACGGTTTAATAAGATAAAACTGTTTCCATTTTCCAAAATGACTGGCATCTTATTGAACCCTTTTCCGTGGATCTGCCATACAGGTATTTTTATGAAAACCTTATTAATATAGCGAGATTGTTGGGCAGTACGTTGTGTCTTAACACACGATTAACAGATTTTTGTCCTCATTGGTCCTACTGCTGTAGTACTGACATCCACCCAAAACACGTCGAACACGCTCCCAACACGCTACGCTCCCGTGTTAATCAACATGGTCTATCTAGAGACGAAAAAACCGCCCACTCAAACTCTCACTCACACTCTCACACTCCCTCTCTCACTCTTCCACTGTCACTACTACTCACACTCTCACACTCCCACCCTCACTTCACTCACACTCCCACTGTCACTGTCACTCTCCCACTGTCACTCACACTCTCACACTCCCATTCTCACTCCCACCCTCACCATCACTACCACTCTCACACGCCCACCTCACTACCACTCTCACACTCCCACTGTCACTCACACTCTCACATTCACTCTCACTCACACTCTCACTCTCACTACCACCCTCACTACCACTCACACTCTCACTACCACTCTCACACTCCCACTGTCACTCACACTCTCACACTTCCGCCCTCACTACCACTCTCACTCACACTCTCACTCTCACTACCACCCTCACTCTCACTACCACTCTCACACTCCCACTGTCACTCACACTCTCACACTTCCGCCCTCACTACCACTCTCACTCACACTCTCACTCTCACTACCACCCTCACTCTCACTACCACTCTCACACTCCCACTGTCACTCACACTTTCACACTTCCGCCCTCACTACCACTCTCACTCACACTACCACTTTCACCCTCACTACCACTCACACTTCCACTCTCTCTCACACTCTCATGCACACTCACACCCTCACTATCACTACCACACTCTCACTACCACTCACACTCCAACCCTAACTACCACTTTCACTACCACTCCCACACTACCCCTCTCACTATCACACTCACCCTCTCACTCACCCTCACACTCACACTCACTCTCACTCTCACTCTCACTCTCACTCTCACTCTCACTCTCACTCACACCTGTTAAATCTCATACGTAGTTAAAACTCACTATACAACGGGGGTCTAAAGTCTTTTGGACTGAAGTCCATCAATAAATGTTTAAAAAACAAATCGGTTATGCTTAAAATAAACAGATGAGAAACATGAGAAAGTCTCACCAAAGCTCTGTATATGGAGTGTTTACAACAAAGGAACAATACAGTTAAACGTAGTTCCAGTTACTTTGCACATTCCTGAAGGTTTTGCGGTATTCTTACGCCATCAGAGCCAGACCAGCATGGAAAATAATAGCAAATGAATTCAATTAAAATGGTTTATAAATAAATTAGACCGGATTTAAAGCTACAAACAGGTCCAACGGAGCACAGTGAAATTCTTTTCTTCACAAACCCCAGCAAGTTAGGAGATCAGGGTCAGAGCGCAGGGTCAGATATGATACAACCCCTGGAGCAGAGAGGGTCAAGGGTCCAACAGTGGCAGTGCTGGGGTCTGAACCCCCGACCTTCCAATCAGTAACCCAGAGCCTTAACCACCAAGCCATTACTGATAAAGATGTCAAGAAGACCTCATGAAGACAAGAACATGAAGACGTCTTTGATTTTTAATCAATTAGTGCTATCTAAATACAAAATGAAGCATTTGGGGTCGAAAGTCACTGCTCTGACCTTCATTAACAGGTGTGTGATCGTATAATAATAATAATCAGATCCTGGCTCCAAATAATGCTAAAGTCAACATAAATAGTCTGTATGTTTTTAATGACAAATGACAGATGAAAAATTTACCCCACAACGTTTAGACTAGTGGTACCATTCGACGGCTGTGCTTAGTGAGAAACGGGTTTTCCTTTAACTGTACCAAGAGACAAACTTTCACGAAAACTTGTTGAAAACTTTGAACCATCACTCTGCTGTGATAAATAAATATTGCATATACAGTTGCACTGAGTAAACCCCAACCCTCTGCGTTAACAAAGAGAGATGGAGACGGAGCTGCCGCTGCTGCAACGTGATTATTTACATTGCGGATATGCTGTAATTGACTTTAATGAAGCAGGAGGGATTTCTGGCTGACAGTCTAGGTTGTTCGACCCCATTCAGCTCATCACGGGATGCAGTGATGTAAGAGATAAAGGGAAGCAGTGATGAAGGGAGCGATAGAGGACACAGTGGTAGGCAGGGACGTCATGAGGGCATGTGGTCATTACCAGAGAGTGCAGTGGGCTACGTGTGGGACTGCAGGAAGGCTGTCCTGAACCCTCGGACACACGTTTACACACTTAAACACGCAAGGAATTTCATAATTATATCCTAAATACGAAATGCAACTGAAATGATTCAGCCAAACAACCAAAATGATATGATAAAGTATTTGCTACATCCCTGCACAAGCACCTATTCAATTAAAGTGAAGCCAAATCTGGATGGGTTTCTGAAAAAGCAGAAGATCCAAGTCATGAAGAAGAACCGTTGGTCCAATAGAGTAAGATTTTAACAGTACTCAGCTTTTATCCAAAGTGACTTACAAATAAGCAAAGCGCTATATCAAGCAGGGAACAATACAAGTAGTGCTACCACACAAGATCCATTAATTGAATTGATATATACTGAATGTCAGATGAATATATTTATTAGGGATTTCTCAGTGTGGGGTTTTACAGGAACCAGCAGGTACTCGCAGAAACATAAAAATGTACTGCTGACTTTTTCCGTTCGCTTCATATAGCGATATATCACATGGCGTTCCTCAAGGCTCAATTCTGGGTCCGCTGTTGTTCAATCACTATACACTCTATTCTATAATCAACAGTATAACATACACTATGATCAATATGCTGATCAAACACAGCTCTATTTGTCCCTGAAACTTGATGCGCACAACTAAATTAGCGTCTCATTGGGCTGCATTGACATGTCGATGTCTCAGAACCGGAGACAGAGATTCTTCAAATTGGAAATGAGCGTTTATGTTTTAGTCCCCATAAGAACAATCTACAGCGTAAACAGGAAACACAATGCAAATCCGACTGTTTCGACAGAATTCCTAGGAATACAAACCAAAGACAGAGGAGACGTGAAAAAAGCTGAACCAGTGGAAGTAATACAGCGTTCATGCAAGACAAGGGCGGGGCGATATTATGATATAATTATATTTGATATATTTTAATGAGAAAAATAAATGTCTAAATACACTTTCCTGAGATATCATGATATATATATATATATATATATATATATATATATATATATATATATATATATATATATATATATATATATATATATATATATATATACACACACACACATTTTTGATGACATTTTTAAGTTTTCTTTATAAAATGATAGCACTGTATCTTTTAAACTGTAAAATGTTAAATATATTTACAAAGTTTTATTTTCTCTTTTTTTTCCCCCAGAGTTAAATTTTTTTTTTTAATATATATATTTAATAAGACATTTTGGTAGATATTAAATAAAGTATTATCAAACTGTCTTTAATACGCAACACTACTTTGTTATCAAACACACACATATATATATATATATATAGATGCATATTGTGTCTATTGTGCAGAAATGCCTTTGAGAACCGCGGTATGATATTTTTGGTCATATTGCCCCAGCACTAATTCATACTAAAACTTAAACAAGCACTAGAGTATACAAATTTAACAATTAAGCTTAAACTGGTATTAAACAGGACTATTGGGGTGGGATCCTCAAGGGGACTATTGGGGTGGGATCCTCATCTTCTGAACCTTTACTCTCGTTTCACCGAGGTCCATAAATGTATCATATCATTAAAACTCATTTAAAATGTTGTCCTGGAGCTTAAAGTTTCAAAGTCATATTTTCTGGACTTTCGTCCTGAGGACTAACTGCTCTGAGGAGTTCGATATTTTGACTAATGACGCTTGATTTACACACTTTTAAGAGCACCACTCCAGTGACAAACAAGTGAATACTGGTTAATACTCTGTGAGAGCCCATTAACTTCAGTACAGCTGTCAAAACAATGACCTTGGCCACCATTAGCCAGCATTTAGCAAGCAACTGATAGGCTAAGCATTGACCAGACATCCAAACTTCAATAGTACGGACTCTGTGTTAATAAATGAAGTTTGACATTAGCCTGCCACCAGGGGGAGCTCTTCCTGCATAAAGATGATTGGCGGAAATTGCCCAGCTGGCAATTCAGATGAACTCGCTGTCCTCGGACCAGGGGTGGAGAAAGTACTGAGACTGAATACTGAAGTGAAAGTATAGATGATCTTACTCTGTTAAAAGTGGAAGTATCCAGTGAAAAATAGTTACTCTAGTGAAAGTAACAAAACTCAAGTATTAATAACTTTAAAATGCTAAAGTTGTTGATCGATGAATTATCAATGTCATGATCTGAAGTGAAAAGTAACTTTTATTAATGTTAGTAGATGATTTTTGTTCTATAGCCATCCTTTTGCCCGAAAACATCATACAATCTCTGTAAGTTTGCAATATTTACCATTTGTTAGATTTTTGCCTAGCCAGATTATTTTAGTTGCTGGAACTGATGCTAATCTAACCCGGTATTAGCGATGAAAACACACTAATACATCTAGTTATTGTTAACAAATGTTCAAAACAATATTTTTTGAATTAGGTAGAGTTCATGATTTCTAGGGAAGGGAAGGAGATGCTGAGTCTTAGTAAACTTCAGCGCCGGTTGTAGATTGACGTTCTGGTGATCCACACATTACCAGCACTATGACAGTACGTTATGATGAATTTGAAAGGAAATGATTAGCTCTGGACATTTTACATTAAGTCTGAGTCAAAATGAAAACAGTCTGTGCCGGAGTAAGCTCCAGATTTCTTAGCCACATGGCACAAACCTGGGAATTTCTGGTTTTTATTCATCCTAGTTAAACTCCTGAGGAAAAACAATCAGCCAAGAAAATCAAATAATAGCTATAAACACGGAAGGCTGCCGAGTCAGGAGAATTACACCTACCTCCGTTAACCCTGCACTGAGGATCACACTGGATTAGGATTTGGAATTCTGTAAAAAAAAAAAAATGATGATGTCTGAAGTACAGAGGAGAACTACTAACTCCTGTACATAACCAACACCACCACCAACACCACTGCTAACATCAAGACCAACAACAAGAATAACACTGCCAAGATCAACACCACCATCAACAACAACACTATAACCACCAACATCAACACCACCATCAATAACACTCACCACCACCACCACCAACACCACTGACAACATCAACACCAAAAACACTGCTACCAACACCACTGCCAACATCAACACCACCAACACCACTATCACCACCAACAACAACACCAACACTACTGACAACATCAACACCAATAACACCATCACCAACAACAACACCACTACCAACAACAACACCACTACCAACAACAACACCACCACCAACATCACTGCCAACATCAACACCAACACCGCCACCAACATCAACAACAACTACCACCAACATCAACACCACTACCAACAACAACACCGCCACCAACATCACTGCCAACATCAACAACAACACCGCCACCAACATCACTGCCAACATCAACACCAACACCGCCACCAACACCACTGCCAACATCAACAACAACACTGCCACCAACACCACTGCCAACATCAACACCAACACCACCATCAACACCACTATCACCACCAACAACAACACCAACACTACTGACATCACCAACAACAACACCGCCACCAACATCAACAACAACACTGCCACCAACACCAACAACAACACCACTACCAACAACAACACCGCCACCAACATCACTGCCAACATCAACAACAACACCGCCACCAACATCACTGCCAACATCAACTCCAACACCGCCACCAACACCACTGCCAACATCAACAACAACACTGCCACCAACACCACTGCCAACATCAACACCAACACCACCATCAACACCACTATCACCACCAACAACAACACCAACACTACTGACATCACCAACAACAACACCACTACCAACAACAACACCGCCACCAACATCACTGCCAACATCAACACCAACACCGCCACCAACACCACTGCCAACATCAACAACAACACCGCCACCAACACCACTGCCAACATCAACACCAACACCACCATCACCAACAACTCTACCACCGCCAAAAACTCCACTGCCAACATCAACAACAAAACTATCACCACCAACAACAACAACAACATGACCAACAACAACACCACCAACAACCCCTCCACCAACAACAAAAATACTGCCAACATCAACACCACCTCCACTACCAACAATACCAACATTGCCAACAACACAAACATCAGCAACACCAAAAACCACTACTAACAACACTATCACAACCACAAACAATAACACACACAATAACATGATCACCACCACCCTCACCAATAATAATCATGATGATCTTATTTTTTATTTATAAAATGAAACTGATAATATTGAAAATGTAAATTCTTCTGTCATTAGTACTTCTAATTGCACAAAAGGGGACTTAAGCAAACAAACAAACAAACAAACAAACATTCTTATTCTTAAAACAGTAAAAGTGTGTGTACAGGGCAGTGGGCGTGTAGTAAAGTAGCTAAAGTCATAAGGAGATTTGGGCACGGATTTATCTACACCACAGATTTTAGGTGTTGATTTTACCCTCACAGCTTCACTGCAAAATTCAAAAGAAAATCCCAGACATGACTTCCTCAAACAGCAGGCTCGTTTTGAACGTACGGTGTGTTTGATTGAACCTTTGTTGACTCTACAGTCTTGTGTAATGGCGTAAAAACAATACCGCAATGACCCCCAGTGGAGTTCTGGAGAAATGACTGTACCCCCGACCCCCAGTGAGACTCCGCTGCGGTGGTGCAAACAGGCAGCACATGTAATAGTACAGTGTCATTAACGTGGTTGATTACCATCAGACAGAGTTGAATGTTTAAACTGAACACACGTTAGTGTTTATTTTAGACAGATGTTCGTAGATAAAATGGAATTTCTTCTCCGAGGACATTTGTCAGAATCTGTGGGAAACATGATTAGAAACAGCTGTAAGGAAATCGTGCCACATGGTTCGACATGTTCTTCAACCTTTATTTGGTTTTCAGTTTGAATGAGGGGGGGGCCGGGGGGCTTGTAACCCCTGAGAAGATCCATCAAAGGCATGATGGCGCACGGCCCGAACGGTCCTGCAGGGAAGTCTTAAAAACGCTCCCAGTTGCAAAAACGAGCTTTGCTAACACTTCACTGAAGCAAAAACATGTGGTGTATTATAAAAGCCATGTTTATAAAGTTACACCGGATGTATACACACTCACAACTACAACATACTTGAAAACATCATTAGCACCACCGGCAGCATACGTTCAAAACAAACATTTAAGCATTTTCTTGTTTTCTCATCCTGCAATTACGACAAAGCCTACTTTATAGACCTTTTCTCTGAGCTGGGAGTCGACTCGGAGTCGTATTCAGGGTCGAGTTGGGGATTTTACACCGAAATTTCACACATCTGTATTCAGACCCAAAACTTATAGAGGGTGGGGTTTGTCTAAAACAGAGGCGGGTCTTAGTTATGGACAATTCTTACCTGCAAATTAAGACATGAATTAAGCACGATATGTCACGCTGAAATGTATATTTCGGGCTGTAAATACACTCAAATGTATTTGAGACCAATATTATATTCACAAATATGACGTTTCATGTATTCATTAACATCATCCCTTTAACGTGCAAGAAAAAAACAAAACATTTCCACATGAAGGACATCGGAGGAGACACAGCTTAATGCCGTAATGTTCACACACTTACGTCGGTTTACTCATTCGACAGATCGCGACTTAAAGCAAATTAAAAGCGTGAGAAAATTGTCTCCATCCCACACACACACACACACACACACACACACACACACACACGTTAGGATTTCATAACCTCGATTTACTGCCTCGTGGCTTCGTTAAGGTTTCCAGACTTAATGTAATTGATATAAACATTACAACAGGGTGTGCTGGATCAAGTGCTATTCTATAACTTGCTGCAGAGATGAATGTGATGATTACAACTAGGACTATTCATGTAACCCCTGTTACATGAATAGGATTTATTTACACTCTCGCCATCTTCTCATTCATAGATCAGTATATTACTATCTTCATTGTTAAGTTGTCTCTCGCTTTACATCGGTTATTAATATTTAACAGCCAAAACAGCTCCTTCCTGTATTTTCTATGACTGATTTTTTCGAGTTTAAAGGCACACACACACACACACACACACACACAGATACACACAGACACACACAGACACACACAGACACACACACTTTATTTCATCTGTTAAACTTGAAATGTGACTTTTTCCAGCTTGGGGTTAACAGTAAAAAAAAAATTGCTAAGATTACACTTAATCTGATTATATTTAATATATTTAAATAAATTTAACACATAAACGTTGGAAACAATGCAAACCCTGTGCTAATAACACCACAGTGACAAAGATCACACCAGAACTAGATATAATAAATAAATATATATATCTGGGATTGTCCAGATGTCTAGAACCCGCCCTGGACCTACACATACTTCTGTGAATGAATTCATGAGAATATGTTAAGTACTGCAAGATGTTGAGCGTCTGCATCCACCTCCAAACGCAGCCGACCTCACGGGAGAATCAGGTCCTGTATAAGGAATGAAACGCACCGTGTCATGCTATTATTGGAAAATCAATCAATGACAAGGTGGTACGAAGAAGCAGAAATCGATTTGCATTTATAGTTACATTTAACAAGTACGGCGAAACGAGTACGATCCTGTTCTCGGTTAACTCAGAACCAATCAATCTCTCTCTCTCTCTCCCCCTCTCCCTCGCTCTCTCTCTACGGGAAAAAAAAAACCCACCAAAACAAAACAAAACCAAACCACAGCTTGTCATGTTACAGAGAAACCACGGAGCATAAACTGCCCTGCTAGACTGGATTCATGAGTCCGATCAGATTAAAGCCCATTTCCAGTAAATACCGGTGCCATAACTTTAAATTAGCAGAAGCTACAGGCTAAATTGGAACAGCTGAAGCTCCATGCAAGTACAAAAATTGTTTACAAACCCTTCTTGAAAAAGAAGAAACCTCATAGCAGATGGTGGGATGAGGAGGAGTTGACGAGCCTTTTCCTGAAGGATACAAATGAAATATTATTCAAATGCTCATGCCATGTTATAATCCATACTAAAAGCTAACGCGAGAGTCATCCAAAGACCTTCTGGCTTGGAGAACCTGGACTGAGTTCTTTGGCAACGACAAAAATCCTGAAACATTAATCCAATACAAAGCGTCTTTGTAAACTGGGGTTATTTATCGTCTGTAACGTAGTTTATTACAAAAGGAAATAAATGGGACTAACTGAGATCACAATGTGACGGCTCACGTCACCGTGAAACAACTCGTCTGGGATTTCAGACGATTTTCACACCAAGGTCATGAAAGAAAATCCCAAAGCAGTTCAATGTAACTGATACTATAGAAAATATATATGTAGAAAATATCTAGGACATGAGCACGTTCGCCTCACACCTCCAGGGTCGGGGGTTCGATCGTTCGCATGTTCTCCCCGTGCTGCGGGGGTTTCCTCCGGGTTCTCCGGTTTCCTCCCACAGCCCAAACACACGCATGGTAGTCTGATGGGCGTGTCTACAGGGTCTGTAGTGTATGAATGGGTGTATGAGGGTGTGTGTGATTGTGCCCTGATAGACTGGCACCCTGTCCAGGGTGTAACCCCGCCTCGTACCCCATGCTCCCTGGGATAGACTCCAGGTTCCCCGTGACCGTGAAGAAGTAGTAAGCGGTAGAAGATGGATGGATGGATGGATCTAGGATGTGTAATCAATATGTATAACTCACTTCTGGATGTGTTAATGAAGTGTACTCAATATGTAACCTGCATTTAGAAGTACTACTTAAAGCATAATGGAATAATCAGTATGCGTTTGTCTAAACTCAGCTTCAGCTTCGAAGTGTGTAAATTAGGTGCTTTGGTTTTGTCTAAAGCAGATTCACTCTGTGGTAGTAAATTAAGGGCTTGTGTTTGTTTAAAGCAGCTTCACTTTGTGTCAATAAATAAAGCAATAAGACACATTCCAGCACTGGGTTTCTAAACACAGCCTCCCAAGCTTGTAAATCAGTGACAAAAGAAAAGATGAGAGTCAAGGGAAAGGTACCAAGATGAGGCTATAGGAGAGGAGCGCGTCTTTCTTGAATTTCCCCCTTGGGGATCAACAAACAAACAAACTAGCTAACTAGCTAGCTAACTCGCTAACTAACTAACTAACTATCTATCTATCAAACTTTTAAATAAAATACAACTGACTACTCACGCACCACAAATATAAGGTATCGTATGGATGTGAATAATTAGTTAAGGCAAAGGCGATTGGTCTGGTCTAGAAAGAAGTTGAATGCCACACCTAGGGATCATTTTTCTACGTCAGAGAGGTATATAAAGACATGTTTGTGTATGTACACAAACAGTCACACTTTATTGCTTTTCAATAAAGTTTGTTCACTTTTGACCTCTACTAAACTCTCCGTCTTTGAAGTTTTTGACTTTAGGCTAAAAAGGTTGATTTTATCCACAACAATACTGTGTTTCGGTGCGAGAAAAAAAAAAAAAATCCCTTTGTTTAGCCTTTCCGAAAACGGACGGAATTAGGAATCGATGGTTCCTGAGCAGTACAACCCGAATGTTTGCTGGAACCTGCGCGAGTACATCGCAGGCTACGCACAAAGGCTACGACTGAACTGTGGGGCGATTCGCACTCTAGCGCTCATCAGTCAGAACCTGTAGGTGTGAAGTATCTGCTATTGACCGTTCAAACCAACTTGCTTCGGGTTGTTAGTGTTTGTTTGTATGTTAGTGGTCCGACAGAGACGTGGATCGTTGCTGCTGTTGTGATTGTATCTTGAAGCGGTTTATGACAATCGAATCACAAGGATCTTAGCTTTCCAAAGATATATCGCACGAGTACCCACGTACTCAGAACTCAGAAGCTGTGTACAGGGCATCGTTTTGCGGAGCGCCGAGGGTGGCGGGCGGGGCGTCGGGATTTACATCGTATCCGAAAGATGAGCGAGATACAAAATAAAAACTTGCCACCGTGAAACCTTCTGCTCAAGTCATGTTTGCAAAGTTGGTTCTTTGGATAGTGAGCAGTTTTTTTTTATTCTTAATTCTTATACTGGGCATACTTGAAACTTTTAAGGAAACCATCTGTTTGAGAGAGAGAGAGAGAGAGAGAGAGAGAGGCTTAATAAATTTAGAATTGTCTTTTATGGAACCTTTTCCACAAAGAAAATCATCTCTTGTAGGACTCTGCATAGAACATTGGAATGAAGGGTTCTCCCAGAGACACAATCTAGACTCATTAGAATGTTAGAAGAACCACTTACCTTTTTGTTTGTTTGTTATTCGCTCCAACAGATCCTCAGGGTTCCTCAGGACTTCACTGGATAGCAGTTCTAGAGTGCTAAGATTTATTTTATTCTACAATAAAAGGTTCATAATAAACTTATAAAGGTTCTCCCCATCTCACGTGGACCAGAGGGTTCTCTGGTCAGTTGTGTTCTCTGGTCAATACAGTTTGCGCATTTCGTGCTCTAAAAGATCTGCCATGACTCACTACAGCGCTGATAAAGAGCTGATGAGTGTTAAAGAGAACGGTTCTCCAGAACTTCTCCATTTACTCAACCTGCTGACACACGTCTGGTTCAACGCTACACTGTTTGGAAGAAGAAAAAAAAAAAAAAGAAAAAGAGACGAGTGTGTAGGCAGAGTTTTTTTTTTTTTTTTTTTTTTGGATGATGACATTTGAGTAAATATTTTCAGTGGCATTCCTAATAACCATCAGTCCATGACGTTGACTACATTGTTACTTGTTTGAAAAATACACTGAGATTTTAGTTTACATGAATACACTCAACATATTCTCTATTTTCCCCGCATCAGTTTTTCAAACGGGGAAAATCGACTAACTATTTACTAATGAGAGACGTGGGAAGGGGCGGGGCTTCCAGGGAACACTTGCGCAACTGTCCGTCGTTCCAGATTTGTCTATTGAGATGTCTGTTGGCTCACCTGCGTTTTCTACCACGGGAAACATTCAGGTGTATTTATTGAGCGATAACTCATCCGCACACTGGAATGTTTTTTTTTTTATTTATTTTTATTTCAGTATATGGTTTTTATTTTAGTTTATAATTGTACAAAAACATGGCATTTTCAGGACAACCTGCTGTTATATGATGATTATTTTGCGTTAATGTCGGACAGAAACGAACACACTTTGATTCAGACATTAGTGCATATAAAACACAGATCGTTTACATTAGAAGGAAGTGTCCGAAGACTGGCGAGTCTCTCAGACGTTCCAGGACGTAAAATCTTAACTATAAACCGTTAATGTGAGTGATATGTCGTTCGTTAATAAATAAAACGCTAATCTTTAAACGCTAATCACTTCGGCCTGGTAACAGGGTTACTCCTGTTGTTTTTGAAAAAATAATGTTTGTATATCTACAAATTGCTCTTTATATATAATGTAGTAATGCAGAAGGCATCAAATCAACATCTAAGATATGTTTATGCAAGGAAATTAGCATTAAAAAAAAAAAAAGAAATAGGGGGCTAAGACTTTTGCACAGTTCTGTATGTTGTAAAATAAGGTCACTTCGATATAAAACCTCAATATAAAATCAGTACAGTGGTCATGCTGTAGCACACGTGATTATAACAGTGATGTCATTATGAAGCTCGGTTTAATCGACATCCTTCGGGTTACTTCCTGAACAGAACGCACGTGAAGTGACGTGAAGCATAATTACATTTCTGAAATCCCAAAAAAAAGAGTCCATCATTCTGTGATTAGTTCATGTTCACTTCAAAATAATCATGAAGAAATCAAAAATAGATCAAAATGTTTAAACCAGTCCGATGCGTCGCGGGCTGAAATGACGGTTAAAATGAAATGTGCTTTAGAAGGAGCACCAAGGTTGCCAGGTCCACAGTCTCCACGGCAAATTTGGAATGTTTGCAGCACAGTAAACTTGAGGGCTGGGAGGTGGATGGGGGGTTGGCTGATTCATCCTGCTCCCCCCCCCCCATGCTTCTGGTTGGAGGTCTCATCACCTGAAAACCACTCGCTGCTGCTGAGGACGGTCCCACATGGTGCCTCCCAAACATCACTGAGATTACTGAGGATGGTGCGACTTCAAAACCAGTGAAGCTAGCTTTGGAGCTCAGACAGTTTTACACAGTGGAGAAGTTCAACAAAACCGACTTCATGTAAGAACTGTAAGGATGTTCGTGGTTACACAACTGCACTATTTAACCATGTAGTATTAGCGCCTTTAGAGAAGGGGTTTGTTTATTTATTTATTTATAATCGCCCAGATAACGATGGGTTCCTCTCAAGGTTCCTCATATCACCTCACCACCGTCGCCTCTGGCGTGCTCATCAGGGATAAATAATAATCCTGAGTTGATATATTTCTGTAAAGCTGCTTTGTGACAATGTCCAGTGTTAACAATAGCACTATACGAATAAAACTGAATTGCACTGAAAACTGATTTGTACGAGCAAGCAAGGCCAGAAGGTGGCGCTTTCGAACACATCTGTACGCAGGCGCAGAGCTGACGAAACAGTCATGGACCAAAAAATATGAAACGTAATCTCCTGGAAACGTGGACATGATCTTAGTGCAAGTCAGTGTTCACAGGTGGTTGTTTCTTTCTTTCTTTCTTTCTTTTTAATCCAAAAAAAAAATAAAAAAAATCTCCAGCTCCTTCTAAACCAAACGTCCGTTCACGTGTGTATTGCCGTACCAAATATGAGGTCCCAGTGTGTGAAGTACGGTGCATAGTTCCCAGTGACGTGCTGATGATGGGCGTGGTGGAAAGGAGCTCCTCCGAAGCAGGGCAGCATCCTGTGGAGAGACCAGGGGAAATCGTAACCACAGTGGCCCTCCACCGCCAGCCAGATGTTGAGCAGATGGAAGAGGACTTTGCTGACCGGGTGGCAGCCCACCACCACGGTGCTGAACATCGCCAACACCTGCTGAGAGACGAGCTCGATGACGCCGGAGTCCTGAGCCGCCAGTGCGAAAGGGTGTATGTTCGTGTGATGAGACTGATGGAAGACCTTGTAGAGCCAGGTGTTTCTGAGGAACAGAACAGGAGGGGCTTTAAAACGAATAATACCACAGCACTGTTCAATTCTCAAATCTGATTGGTCAGAAGGTGTTGAGTGATTTCGATAGCGGCAGATCTAACGGTACTCTACACTCTTAAAAATATAGATCATCTTTAATGGGGTTTTTTTTTTTCTATACAAAGAATCTTTTTCACATTGTATAGAGTTCTCAAGTTGAGCTATATGGTACTTTGGAAAAAGTTCTTTATGGTTCATTATAGCTTCTTCGGAGCATTGTATTGGTTCAAGGTCTCGTCCCTTAACAGGTTAACGTGAACCCTACTGTATAAGGTTCTTTGTAGGACTGAAAAAGGTTCTCCTGGAAGGCATCACTCTTAAGAACCTTACTTTGATTCCTTAAAGCACTAACTAAGGATGTTTTTTTTTTTTTTTTTAAAGAGAACTTATGATAACAAGGTTCCTTGTGGTACTTCTGTGAAGAACCATTTCTGGTTTCTTTAAAGCCCCAGTGAATAGACGGTTCTCTAAACTTGAACTTGAGTAAACGGTTCATCATGCAACGTGTTCTCCTATGGCACCAGGCTGAAAACAAAACCCCTTTCGGTTCTAAATAATAATAATAATAATAATAATAATAATAATAATAAAAAACTATTTAAAAGAGCGCCTTTAAAAGCAGCTTCTCAAATCATTGTACACAAAATAAGCAGTACACTAATAAAAAATCAAATAAGTTAATAAGAATAACAACAACAACGACAATAATAATAATAATAACAACAATAATAATAATAATAATAATAATAATAATTGGAACCTTTCTTTTTAAGTGTGTATAGTAACAGCTCGTTCACGGGGATATTCGTAGAGACAGATAAACAAATAAACGTGTGTAAATCACTGATACAGTGAAGTTTTCTGTAAGGAGATGTTTGTTTAACATTTATGGAAGGAGTCTCCAGTGTCAGTGCTTGAGGAAACATCTGTTCACGGAACAGCTGCTATAACAAGTGCGAAAAGGAACGAACTTCTTTCAAGGATGTTCTACGTCGAGAGTAACTATAAATGGATAAAAAGTAAGATGTGGCAAACTTTAAATAAAAAAAAAAAAAAAAAAAAAAGGAATAATTTTTTATATTAAGAGTTGGTAAATTGCAGCGCCACAAGAGGGATTAAACACCTAAGGATTCAGGAAACAATCCACTTCAGGGTGGTTACAGTAACTCCAGTGCATTATGTCCACTTATTAACTCTTAATGACTCTTAATAATCACTTAATAACAGGATTTACTAAACGTTGTGTAACAGCTGAACTGTACTTCACTTCTCCTACACAATGTGAAGGTTGCGAGTTGCAAGTCAGTACTCGTGTTTCAGATCTGAGGAATGTAATTATCGTCCTCCTCAGTAGTCATAATCTCCTGAATATTATCTTACTGTTATGAAGAGAAAACATTAAGTGTTAAATACTTCATCTGGAAGATCGTATGGAGCATGTGCTAAAGAATAAATAAAGAAAGAAAGAAAGAAAGATCGCAAAAAAAAAGAGAACCAATTTAAAATGTCAAACTGTGCTAATTAATTAAATTACTTTTGAAAGCGCCACCTGGGGGTGGAATATGATATCATTATAAAATATATACACAAAAAAAAAAAAAAAAATGCAGGGTTAGAGGCTGCGGCATTTTCACTGACAGTTGAAGCAATGCACCCCTCCCCCACCCTACCCACGCCACCCCTCCCCCACCCCGACGCCTCAGCCCAGATCCTCAGGTCAAATCTGTTTGAATTCGCCTCAGGCGGAGGTATCGGCTTTCACACGGACAGACTGTTTATTTATTTATTTGGAGAAACTGTTTTTTGTGTTCTTTCGATTTCAACACGCTTCCAAAGTAAACACCATGCACTGCTTCCTCAGTGTTTGTGTTACACTAGTAGCGTCATGTGTATATGTTGACTGTGACTGACGTCATTCTATAATTCTCAGAGTCTGTATCTAATCTCTCAGGCTCTGAGTCAGTATTAGCTGGCTGGATGCAGTCACCGGTAGGGAGGAGGAATGCTAACCGCGAGTTAATAACATTACCGTAGTGTACAACTCGTGGTAATGTTACACATTTCCCTGACCTTTGCGAGAGTTACCGATCACCATGATGTAATGCAGAGAGTGGATTAACGTTAACTACATCCAGCATAGGTTTTGTTCAAGGCAAGCATTAGGAGGATGGGTTAGAGCCGTGTTTCTAAAGCCTTCTGTGAATGCTGGGTAACAGGTGCAGACAGTCAGTGGCTAACGGAAGTTAGCGGCGAGCTCAGTAACGTCCAGGCCAAAAGTTCCTCGCAAGGTAAACGTGACAAAAAGAGAGGATGGGGTTTAGGTTGTAATGTTTCCTCCACCCCTGTAATGTTGACTGACTTAATTACGTTGCGTTAAAACAAAAATCGGCGGTGAGGTGCTAAGGACAGGAAGAGAAATATTCGCAATAGATTTATCCATAAAACTATTACCGTACACTAGAAAACGCCAAACATGTGCGAGAACCGTGCAGTTCACATGACGGTAAACACACCGCTCTCTTCCTCAGCTTTGGAGAACCTTCTTCGTAAGTCAAGAGTCATTTCCTTCAAAACGTCTACATAAACACCACTATAGCAGCTCTAGTTTTCATTTATTTATTTTTTGACAATCAAGTCATTATTTTAATTGGATGAGTTTTAAATATAAAGCATACTAATAAACAAAAACAAATAAATAAATAATTCACACACACACACACACACACACACATACACGTATATACAACATAAAGTAGTACCCCATGCAAGGCACGAGCTTTACTTTAAACGTATCAACTGCAGCGAATAAAAGATTAGTTTTTGTTTGATGTTTAGAAGAATTGAACCCAGGTGTGTGGAAGTGTGTGAACGCGGAAGTCTCACCTGTGCACGGTGTAGTGCACGAAGAAGAAGAAGGTGTCGAACACGAGCAGGCAAGAAAAACACTCCGAGCACGCGACGAGCAGCGACGGCGCAGCAGCAGCAGCTGCGCGCTCGTGCTGCGCGAATCCGGCGTACCCGAACCACGCGCTCACCGGCAAGATGCACAGCGCGTACTTCCACGCAATGCGCACGAGGCAGCGAAACCAGCCGCGCAGGCTGACCGGCTTCCCGTGGATCCTGTACCGACTGATCCACGGCACGCGCGGGCCGAGCACATCGAGCCCGAGGAAGAGCGCCGAGAGCAGGACGTGAGCCGAGAACGCCAGGCACGCGCTCCACAGCGGCGTCGCGCGCTCTCCTGAGCGCTCGCGGATCTCGTCCCAGACGGGCTGCAGCAGCGGAGCGCCGCACGCGGTCGGAGAAACGACACCGTATAACATGTTCTTAAGAGCTCAGAGGATCTGTACGGCCTCCGGTGACATCAGTGAGAGTTCTCCTTCCGTTCCTCTCGCGCACGGAGCTGCACCGATTTCTGTAGCGTCTGTGCCTTTATACGACACGTTAAGAGTGAGTTTGCGCGCGCGCGGGCTGTTTCCGGACCCCCCCTAATATTCAGACTCCTGCTGAAAAACTCAGCATTCAACATTTGCAGATCACCGAAGACAAAATGACATTACTGATTTATTATAGAAGTCATTTATTTTAAACACTCGAAGTATGTATGTATGTTTGAGTACAAGAAGTATAACAGGATATATATATAGTAATAAGAAGTATAACAGGATATATATAGTAATAAGAAGTATAACAGGATATATATAGTAATAAGAAGTATAACAGGATATATATAGTAATAAGAAGTATAACAGGATATATATAGTAATAAGAAGTATAAGAGGATATATATAGTATAAGAAGTATAAGAGGATATATAGTATAAGTAAGGATGAAGTGGGGCAATCTAACCTAAAATATCAGTTTAACAAACAGCTGATTGTGGGTTCCAACCCTGGGAGAGAGCTGTTCTCTCTCTCTCAGTAACATCACGAGTCACACACACATTCATGCCAGGAGACAATTTTCTCTTGCAACTGAGGGGAACCGATGACTAAACTGAGGGGAACCGATTACTAAACTGAGGGAACCGATTACTAAACTGAGGGAACCGATGACTAAACTGAGGGAACCGATGACTAAACTGAGGGGAACAGATGACTAAACTGAGGGGAACCGATGACTAAACTGAGGGAACCGAGGACTAAACTGAGGGGAACCAAGGACTAAACTGAGGGGAACCGATGACTAAACTGAGGGGAACCGATACTAAACTGAGGGAACAGATGCTAAAACTGAGGGGAACCGATGACTAAACTGAGGGGAACCGATGACTAAACTGAGGGAACCGATGACTAAACTGAGGGGAACCGATGACTAAACTGAGGGGAACTGACGACTAAACTGAGGGAACCGATGACTAAACTGAGGGGAACAGATGACTAAACTGAGGGAACCGATGACTAAACTGAAGGACAGCGACTAAACTGAGGGAAACTGACTAAACTGAGGGAACCGATTACTAAACTGAGGGAACCGATTACTAAACTGAGGGGAACCGATTACTAAACTGAGGGGAACCGATGACTAAACTGAGGGGAACAGATGACTAAACTGAGGGAACCGATGACTAAACTGAGGGGAACCGATGACTAAACTGAGGGGAACCGACGACTAAACTGAGGGAACCGATGACTAAACTGAGGGGAACCGATGACTAAACTGAGGGAACCGAGGACTAAACTGAGGGGAACCGATGACTAAACTGAGGGGAACCGATGACTAAACTGAGGGAACCGATGACTAAACTGAGGGAACCGATGACTAAACTGAGGGAACCGATGACTAAACTGAGGGGAACCGATGACTAAACTGAGGGGAACAGATGACTAAACTGAGGGAACCGATGACTAAACTGAGGGGAACGGCGACTAAACTGAGGGAACCGATGACTAAACTGAGGGAACCGATATTAACTAGAACTGAGGGGAAAAAAAAAACTAAACTGGGGGAACAGATTACTAAACTGGGGAACCGATTACTAAACTGAGGGGAACCGATTACTAAACTGAGGGGAACCGATTACTAAACTGAGGGAACCGATTACTAAACTGAGGGGAACAGATTACTAAACTGAGGGGAACAGATTACTAAACTGAGGGAACCGATTACTAAACTGAGGGGAACAGATTACTAAACTGAGGGGAACCGATTACTAAACTGAGGGAACCGATTACTAAACTGAGGGAACCGATTACTAAACTGGGGAACCGATTACTAAACTGAGGGAACCGATGACTAAACTGAGGGGAACAGATGACTAAACTGAGGGAACAGATGACTAAACTGAGGGAACCGATGACTAAACTGAGGGAACCGATTACTAAACTGAGGGGAAACTGAGTCACTAAATGAGGGGAACAGATTACTAAACTGAGGGAACCGATGACTAAACTGAGGGAACAGATGACTAAACTGAGGGAACCGATGACTAAACTGAGGGAACCGATGACTAAACTGAGGGGAACAGATGACTAAACTGAGGGGAACAGATTACTAAACTGAGGGAACCGATGACTAAACTGAGGGAACAGATGACTAAACTGAGGGAACAGATGACTAAACTGAGGGAACCGATGACTAAACTGAGGGGAACAGATTACTAAACTGAGGGGAACAGATTACTAAACTGGGGAACCGATGACTAAACTAAGGAACCGATGACTAAACTGAGGGAACAGATGACTAAACTGAAGGGACCGATGACTAAACTGAGGGGAACAGATTACTAAACTGAGGGAACCGATGACTAAACTGAGGGAACAGATGACTAAACTGAGGGAACAGATGACTAAACTGAGGGGAACCGATTACTAAACTGAGGGGAACAGGCTGTTTTTTTTGTTTGTACCTGGCACAAGGGGGGCTCCATAGAAAAGAAAAATGCTGAGGGGAAAAAAATAATAATAATAAATTCCTGACACCCAGAAGAAAAAAAAATAAAAAAAAAAAGGGACGAGGTCTCGGATCCAGACTCCAGTCTGTCCACATTAACGTAAAAAATCATTTCGGAAATGAAAGCAATATGAAAAACTTCACACACGGGGACTTTCTCTGTCCAAGAAAAAGAAAAAAAGAAAAAAAAAGATTTTTTTTTTTTTTTTAAAGGCTCATTTTACACTTCAAAATTTTGTAAAGGAATCATGGACGTGTTTGTTTGCAGCCCGGAGCATTTTGTCTCGTACTTAATGCAGAAATGTAAAACCATAGGATTCTGGGACAGTTACATAACGGCGACCTCATCCTTTTTGGAAAGCTGGGGACTTTTTTCCCCCCAGTGGTGCTTCCCATACGAGAATCTAATAAAAGACGACAGATCATCAGCTCCAGTCAGTATCAGACATTAACAATGTTTCATAAATAATTCAACAACGGGACATAGTTCCTGCGACAAAAGAGATCTTCAGATAAGAGATGCGGTGGATAATAAAAAGTCTACACACCCCTGTTATAATGGCAAGTTGTTTACCAAGTGTTTTAAGTTGTAAGTTTGATGTAAAAAAAAAAAGAGAAATAGGAAAAAATAGAAGAAAAAAAAAAAGTTACAATAACCGTGCTGCAGGTTAAAACTGTGCACCCCCTTTTAGAACTGGGGGGCGTGGCTGTGCTCAGAATGACCCAGTCACATTCAATCGCATATCGAAACATAATTAGCGTACATCTGTCAGCGTACATCAATGACATGATTGTGATTAACCCCAAATGAAGACCAGCTGTTGCTGTAAGATTATCTTGGTTTCATCTGACTGCTGAAGTCCGCTTACAAAGACGGTACAAAGCCTGGACGATATCTCACTTGTTGAAAGGTATCGATCAGGAGAGGTATAAAAAAAATAGCATTTCTCCCAAAACATTAGATGTACCGTGGACCATCGTGAAGGCCATCATCGACAAGTGAAGAAAATGGAGCACCACAGTGACATCACGAAGAACAGGATGTCCCTCCAAAATTCACAAAAAAAGGTCAAGGCAAAAACATACCAGGGAGGTTTCCAGAAAGTAGCTGCAGGAATACCTGACAAGTACTGATTACTCTGAATGCGTCAATGATCTCTCGTATCCTTCACCTGTCTGGGCTACGGAGCAGGGCGGCTAGACGGAAGCTCTCTCACAAAAAACATAACAGCACAACTAAATCACCCCAAACCATGTGGCAAAATGTGTTATGGTCTGATGAGACCCATTCCAAAAGGTTGGTTTGGTCCCACTGAAACATCACCATCCCTACGGTGAACCATGGTGGTGGCAGCATCATGCTTTATGGCTGCTTTTCTTCAGCCAGAACCGTTTTTTTGGTTTGTTTGGGGTTTTTTTAATCAAGAGGGAATCATAAATATCTACAAATACCAACCACTTTCAGTTCAAAACCTTCAGGTGTCTGCTAGTAACCTGGAGATGAAAAGGAATTGTACTTTTCGGCAGGACAGTGACCCAGAGCACACCTCCAAATCAACGATGGAACGACCGAACCAAAAGACGATCAAGGTTTTTGAAAGACCAAACCCGAACCCAGATCTGAATCCAACAAAAAAAAATCAGTGAGGTGATCTAAATATTAACGTGATGGTTGAGTGAAGACCTTGGTGAGCTTACAAGGTTGTATTCCATGGTCAAGTACATACTTGTACAAGTACTCCAGTCCTGCAGGTGGCGCTGTTAAAGTTTCACGACCTTCCCCCAAATGACTACAAGAAGATTTGCCGTTGCCTCGTAAATAAATCAACTCGGACACGCCTTGTTTGGAACAACCGATCGCAAACTCGGTTGCACAGCGTGTTCAAACGCTGCACGTGCACGAGACGTCGAGCGAAGCTTCCACCCGACGTCTTGTTGTTCATGAGAGCTACAAGCCCAGGTGAATCAAAACACAGTAGGGCAAAGTGTTAAACTGTAATCATCCACCCTCAGTGTGTGTGTGTGTACTTTTTGTATCTCATTACATTTGCCAGGGGATATAATATTTATAATACACCATTTCCTGTTCTGCTCATGTTTCTGAAACTCAGCCGCTGAGAGAACAGCCAGTGTTTTGTCTCAGTCTGATCAAAAGATCATCTCTTAAATCCTTCACAAGTTTATCTCGAGTTCATCTCTCTTCCCGTGTGTTTATTATAATAAAACAAAACAAAAAAACAAACCATGACCTGAATTCATGATCCAAAACCCAGACCGGATCATTTGATCTCCGACGCGTCTGACAGCAGGCCACGTCACTGCTACTTAAAAACGTGAAATAAAGTTGAAATCAGGTCAAGTCATCTCCCCCGCTCTCTCTCTTCTAAAAGACGACAAAGACACCAGTAGATTACGATCGATGTTCACATTTCAACGATTGAATGAAATCAAGAAAACAACCGAAGCGGTTATGGAGATCCGTTATAAAGAGCGACGTGTATAACGTTACACGCTACAGGAAGCTGGAGCACGTCCGTGCGTGTAAACGGTCCAGAGTTCCCTTTTAATAAAGCCGTCGTCTGTCCATCGCCTTACGAACGGATGCTTTACAAACCTAAACACTCTGATCCATACCGAACATGACATACGAAGAGAATCATCTTTGATTTATTGCATTAGGATATTTACACAAGTATTATTACACTTTACTGGAATCTCACTCACATTTCCAGGACATTTTATTCTTTTCACGATGCTCCTGCGCCCAGATCACGAGCTCCATGAAGACGTGGTGTGTGAAGGTTGGAAGAACTCGAGCATCCTGCACAGAACCCTGACCTCAACCGCACTGACTGACCGTTTCCCTCCTCCCTTTTCTTTACAAAACTCTTGAAAGAGACGTTTTTTTTTTAAACAACTCTCCAATTTTCTCCCACAGAACAACCTCCTGGACACCAAGCAGTCTGGCTTCAAGAGCAACCACTCCACGGAGACTGCTCTGCTTTCCGTCACTGAAGCCTTACGACTAGCAAGAGCAACCTCTAGATCATCTGTTCTCATCCTACTTGACCTCTCTGCTGCTTTCGACACCGTGAACCATCAGATCCTCCTGTCAACTCTCTCCAGTCTGGGCATCACTGGAACGGTTCTGCGCTGGGTGGTTCTGCGCGATCTCTCTGACAGATCCTTCAAGGTATCATGGAGCGGAGGTATTTCTGAAACTTAGCAACTCACAACTGGCGTTCCACAGGTGTCAGTTCTGGGTCCACACCTCTTTTCTATCTACACTACATCTCTACGGCAGGTGATTGAGTCTCAGGGCTTCTCATATCATTGCTATGCTGATGACACCCAGCTCTATTTGTCCTTCCAGCCTGACGATCCATCTGTGTCTGTACGCATCTCTTCTTGCCTGTCAGACATCTTGGTCTGGATGAAGAAGCACCATCTTCAGCTTAACCTGGGAAAATCTGAGCTTCTCGTCATCCCAGCCTGTCCCTCAATCAACCAGAACCTCACTGTACAGCTCAGCTCACTTACACTCATGCCAACCAGGACGCCAGGAACCTTGGGGTGATTCTTGATGAGGGCTTGACCTTTACAGACCACATCTCAACTGCAAGGTCCTGTAGGTTCATCCTGTACAACATCAAGAAAATCCGACCATACCTCACCAAACAGTCTACACAGATACTAGTCCAGGCTCTGGTCATCTCCAAACTGGACTACTGCAACTCACTGCTTTCAGGCCTCCCAGCCAGATCCATCAAACCCCTTCAGATGATTCAGAATGTTGCAGCGCGCCTCGTCTTCAACCAGCCCAAGACCACCCATGTCACACCCCTCTTCATCTCCCTCCACTGGCTTCCTGTAGCTGCCCGCATCAAGTTCAAGGCCTTGATGCACACCTACAAGACCTTGTCAGGAACAGCACCCTCCTACCTCAACGGCCTACGTTTCCTCTCGCAATCTGCGATCGATTAGCGACCGACGTTTAGTAGTTCCCACTCAGCGTGGCACAAGGTCCCTTTCCAGAACCTTCACGCATACCGTTCCCCAGTGGTGGAATGAACTTCCAACCTCAATCCGGACCGCAGAATCTCTCACCGTCTTCAAAAAAACAGCTAAAGACCCACCTCTTCCGTGAACACCGAACCAACTCATTTAAAAATAAATAAATGAAGAATTTGCACTTACACCTCTACTCTGTGCACTTTGCTTCTTCTGGAACTCAATGAACTTGTAGATCTTGTACGGTAGCACTACTTGTATTGTTCTCTGCTTGTTATATCGCGTTGCTTGTATTTTCTCATTTGTAAGTCGCTTCGGATAAAAGCGTCCGCTAAATGAAAAAAAGGAAATTGATCCATTTCTAGATTGTTCGACCGGCTGCTAAAACTGAGCGTGATCTTAGTGTAATATCTCCTATTTTAGCATATTTAAAAAATATATATATTTTAAAATATCATTGATTCTGAAATCAGTTCAGATTGGTCTAATCTGACTGGATGTTGAAGTCGTATTGCTCTCCTTGTTTGTTAAATAAGGTATATTAATGAGAAATGTTTAAATGCGGCACTACTCACTTGACCGATGCTAAATTGATTCCATGAATTTGACAGTAAATGTTTGTTTTCTTCCAAACAGTCCGACACACTATGGGTTTATTCCTGCTAAAGCTCCGTTTCTCCGATCGATTCATTCAGATTTTATGAAATGAATAAATGGTTGGCGCTCGTTCTGGAACATTACCGTTTCTATAGTAACCGACCGATCGCAGGCACGTGTGCACTGGATGCTCCACACAAACGGATTAAGAACACATCTGTAATCGTGGTTCTGTAAGGAGAAACGTGTCTCTTTAACATTTATGGAAGGAGTCTCCAGTAACAGTCAGACGTAAAGCTGTAACCGAGTTTTCCGACGGCTTCAGGACAAGAGTTTTATAAGAATAAAGCACTTAGGTTAAGTTTTTGGACCCTGCACCGGCTGATTTCCTCTCGTCTGAGCCCAGTCACACCGGCACCACCGTTCAGTCAACGCTTCTTAGTTTAACGGTTCAGAAAGCAGAAAATATACACACAAACATCGATAAAGAACGATAAATGTCATTTGGAACAGGTCATAGATAAAATCAGAACATCTATTATGCATGTGCGAGTGATATAAGAACCGAAGACGTCTAGTCTACCAGATAATAAGTGAAGACCAGAGAGAGAGAAAAAAAAAAAAAAAAAAAAAAAGAGAGAGAGAGAGAGAGAGAGAGAGAAAAAAAAAAGAAAAAAAAAAAGGGAGAAAAAGAGAGAGAGAGAAAAGAGGGGGCAGGGTGATTAGGAATGTAGTTTGAGACACGATGTACCGCAACCAGAGACCTTCAGAACTGAGACACAGATCATGCCTGAAACTCATCAATTGCCCTCTTAGCTCCTTAAAAGGTCCAGCGCATGAGTCTCAGAGCAGCGTCCTGCTGGACGACCAGGGCGTGATTACCACGAGCCGGCGCAGCACAGACATCAAACATTTTAGAAATCATGGGAGGAAGAGCAACACTGGGAGAACGATCAAAGCAGGATAACGGCAACATCCTGTCTAAAGGAAATCACTCGGGATTTCAGTGAAGACTCTCTGACCCCATACAGTTTGGTGAATGGTCACGAACCATTAAGAAGGAATTGAGTACCGTTAATGGAACATCTGGATGTTCTAGAGTAGAGTTGGCACGATTGGCGCAGATGCACGCATCACCTATTTGCCCGGGTACACCAAAGACCCGAGGTGTACTCCAGAAGACATGTGGTAATGGGCTACAGGAAGATCCCAACACACATTATCCGTACGATTACAGCCAGGTATGGGTTGATTGTATTATACAACTCCAAACAGCTCACTCGCACAGTCAGAATACAACCTACAGGAGGTCCAAAATGCGTCTGCACCGAGCAACAGTTACTTTCACACTGCTGTTCATCTCCTCGGTCGACCAAGTGTGTAAATACTGCAGAGAAGTCTTTTACGATGACGAGGAACACTGTACATCATCTGCTTCAACTTCCCGATCTCACAACCGCCATCTTTTATTGATCCCGCAAAATGACCTGCGACTGCGACCTGCTCGTCTAGACACTGCGGAGTATATTAATAATCATACTCCCGCTCCAAGGTGGGTTTAATTCAGACTTCTTTGTTAAATGATTCCTCACCGATCATAATCAAGAGGAACAACGGTCGAGTCTGTAAACATACAGTACACGGCCGCTCTCCTTCACTCTCTCCACCACCTCTAATACACAGCGCCTTCGCTTCGTTTCAACTCCGGGTTGCCCGAGATCACTAGAAACGTAAACGCCAGTTTTCAGGTCTTGATTTCATCCCTCAAAAACGCAATATTATCAGCAGACATGGCAACACTGTACTGGGGAGTCTGGGGATCAGGTGGTAGAGCGGGCCTTTAGATATATATATTTTCTCCTCTGTTTTAGAGGATGGTTATAGAGTGTGTATGCTCTCGTACCGTGCACTTCCTGTTCATTCATTCATTCATGTCTATTGATTTCTTACACCAAATGTAGTGGATCGGCGGAGACGTGTTCGATTTGCGTCTTTAAGCTGCGTTCACACAAACAGCGAGCGGTTGTGGAGCAGGTGGTAGAGCGGGTCGTCCACTGATCGTAGGGTCGGAGGTTCGATTCCCGACCCACGTGACTCCACCTACCGAAGTGTCCTTGGGCAAGACACTGAACCCCGAGTTGCTCCCGATGGCAAGTTAGCGCCTTGCATTGCAGCTCTGCTACCACTGCTGAGTGTGAGAGAGAGAGAGAGAGAGAGAGAGAGAGAGAGAGTAAACCACGAAGGTTATATATATATTTTTAAAAAGAATAAAAAAATAAAAAAACCTATAAGTGCCAACCATTTACTGGGGAAGCGATCTAAAAGGAACAACTGAAAAACAAACAAAAAACACTAATAAAATGTGAATACAGAAAATGTGCTTAGATATAAATAAATAATTGTATATAAAAATAGATACTATAATAAATTCTAAATATATAAAATGAAATGAGACATGAAATAATGTTTAATGACTATGGGTTGCATTTAATATCAATTTGACATTACGCTTAGTTCACCATTTCCTTAGACGTCCATTAGCCTTTTTCCTGAAATGGATCATATTTTTGTTAATCTACTTTTAATTAGGACTCTTCGTAGTTTAAAATATTTAAAAATAAATATTTTATGCTCGTTTATTCATCAATTCCCCAAGAGTATTTCTCATTTCTGTTCTTTTAATTCAATTAACAGTCACCATGAGCTGAGAGCTTACATTTAAACTGCATGATCTCCTGATTAAAGCTTCAACAACAACAACAAAAAAAAGACTGGTATCTGGATCGGTTTCGGTCGATCAAGAGAACCAGAGATTGTATCGGCTGTAAAATCGGAGCGTCAGTAATGAACACCGTTAAACTAAACGCTTTGGATCTGATGGGTAAATGAACTGGCCGTGGAGAATGTGGAAACGGTGCGAAATAGTGCAGCTTTAAACATATTTAAGACGAGCAGACTTCGAACCCTGAGGTGTATTGTATTTGTTTACAAGGTGAACAGGTTAAGGCTGTTGTTTTGCATACAGTCTGTAAAATGAGCTGAAAATATGACGTTTAGTTTCTCAGAAGGTGAATGAATGTGTCATGGCTCACACTATGTTCCTCAATCCTGTCATAACTGACCAGCTCAAGTGTTCTCATTCCTACTTGTGTGTTATGTTGTGGAACATTAACTTTACCGTCTCTAAAAACTACATTTCAACCATGCGCCTAAATTTCTGTAATAAAAGAACTGGTACTGTAGAGCCTTGTAGTCTACCAGATAAGAAGACCTGAGAGAGAGAGAGAGAGAGAGATCGAGGGCGAAAGGCGGGGTGATTATGAATGCTCAAAACACACACAGCGAGAACACAAAACAATTTGGTTGTGGTACATCGTGTCACAAACCTCCAGAGACCTTCAGAACTGAGACACAGAGATCATGCCTGAAACTCAACTTATATAAAAGTTTCCTCTAACGGCACCGACACCAGTGTTTAATAACCGCGTCGAGAAAATGATTCGAAACTGAAAAGAACAAAAATGTGAGTATAAAAATCATCTGCTTCCGATTTGTTTGCCATAGTTATAATAAATAAATAAAAAAATAAAAAACTGTTAACCATCAAGTGTTCAGTTTTAATCTTCCTAATTTGGATAAAATAAGAAGTGAATAAACACAAACTAGGAAATGAGATTGGGAATACATTTGGCTTCATCTTAAGAACTGGGTCTAATAAAATACGTGGAACGAATCGGGCTTTAGGAAATGCCCGGAGACCGACGCACGCATGCGCGCACACGGCATTTGGCTGAGGCTCCTATCCAGACTGACGTACATTTATATCTAGTTGAAGGTTAAGGTCTTTGCTCTAGAGCCCAGCGATGGCCGTGCTGGGATCTGAACTCACGACCTTCCGATCCGGAGCCTGTCCCAAGGAACGTGGGGGATGCCCTGGACAGGACATACTCACCCACATTAGGGACTTCTGGGGGAAGTACGTGAAGAACATTAAAATTTCGTGAGGGAATCGAGCTCGGTGTTCAACACAGTCATTCCAAACACGCCGATCCACGAGCTGCTAGATCTGGAAATAAGCGCCATGTTGGGCACCTGGATCTCCTCACCGACACTGGCGTCCCACAGGGACGCGTTCCGAGCCCGATGGGGTATTCCTCGTTTACATACGATTACGTGGCCTTTCACACTCCAACACCTCCATTACGTTTGCTGACGATACCAGCATTGTGGGTCACAGAGAGGTGAGGTTCTAGGGACAATGGGAGGGGGCCAGAGCAACAACCGGTTTCTTAATGTCAGTAAAACTAAGGAGCTGGAGATTGACTTTAGGAAACAGGAGAAGGTACACACCAATCTACATCAGAGGGGACAAAGTAGAGAGGGTCCACAGCTTCAGATTCCTACGGGTCACCCTCACTTGATCCATCGTCAAAAAGGATCTCCAGGAAAGCCAGGATGTCCACTACAGTCCCCACTACTTTTTTACCGGAGCGTGGTGGAGTCCGTCCTTGCATCCTGGTATGGGAGCTGCTCCATACAGGAAACGAAAGCCCTATAAAAAGGTTAAAACAGCACAGAAACGCATCGGCACACAGCTACCAGCAGTCGAGGACATGCAACGCTGCCTCAGAAAGACACAGCAGAGCGCATCATGAACAAACACAGTCACTTTTCTGTTCTCTCTCCTCTGGGAAACGGCTCAGGACTATTCAAACAAACGCTACGCTATTCGGGAACACATTCCACGCCGACGCCATAAAACTGTTCAACACACATTACTGTAGAACACCACGAATGACCCTGGACACTTTATAATCGCAGTAATGTCACTTACGGTCAAGCAGTTCTGATCCTTTTTTGTAATTCTTGTACATTTTTGTCATTTCTGCACACGTACACAAGTTAGTTCCCGTTCTAACGTACGTTGTAGCGGCTATACACAGTCGTTCTCTCACTAGCCGTGCTTTATTCTCTCCATCGAAGTTAATAAGACAAAAAAAAGCAACAAAACAAAAACCACAAATTCTCCTGTTTGGACACTGGAGACTCCTTCTTACAGAAGAACGTCACCACATCAGCGATATTTGAAACGATAACGTATTAGAACGAGCGCGTTAATACAAACCTGGGTCAGCGTCACAAACTTAACACCTTTCCGACCAATCAGAATCCAGCAGCAGTGTGGTATAATGTGGATGAAGCAGCTAGAACACATGACACAAACACATAGAACACATGAGTACGAGCGACAAAAATATTTATAAATGTTTATCGAAGAGACGTTGGTCAAGTCACACACACACACACACACACACACACACACACACGTCGATGGGCTGTTCGGCTGCGCGTAATGAGTTCAGCATATATAATAAAATCTCCGAGGAAGAAACCGGACAAGAACGTTTCCAAAGCGAGAAGCTTTCTGCAAGTTACAATGTCATAACGTGGATTTCCGTCCATGTGTAGTCACGAGGACAAACCCCCTTTGAGTGTGGGATACATTAATGAAAGAATGAAGCCAATAGCTTTCTTGATATGGAGGAGAGAAAAAAAAAAAAAAAGAGAAGTGTTTAATCTCAGGGGGTGCTTAAAGTCCCCATGAAGCACATTTATACGCGCATAAATTCTCATTGATACAGGAATTCAGGGCGGGACATTGAATATTCCCGCCCCCTTTTTAAACGGTCAAGAGCGTTTCGCTTACCCCACAGCCGTACTTCGGCAAGATGATTGGAACTCTTCAGATTCCAGAGAGCAGGTGATTGGACAGAAAATCATGACGAGTGCAGAATGATGTCATCAAAACGCGGTAGAGAGAGACTAGATTCTGAACGCGTACATCTTCTAAACGCGAATCTGGTCGTGGTTTTGGAGCGCGCGAGCGAACATAACCTCAAAGCGAACGGATTCATGCTTAAAGCCTACAAAGTGTCCTTTTTGATTTCATGGGGGGGATAAATAAATACACCGCACAGGTTTCAGACACTTACAGCAAACCTACTGCTCCTGTACGCGGTCTGGTCTTAGAGTCAAACAGGCAGAACCGGGCAGAACCGGGTCCAAAAGAAAAGCTTGTAGAATATCGCACCGATTCATAATTATCCGTCCTGCTGTTTAAAACACGACGCACACCAGCGCCACACCATGGCTTTAGGAGGGTTTTATTTGTACGTGTTCTTGATTAAATCGAAAGATTTCAAAATCACAATCAGAGAAAAATCAAAACAGCACGAGTCGAAAAATCATGTGATGTAGGGTTGGGAAATGTTTTAATGAATTCTTCACACGATGGTGTTAAAGCTTCAAATCTCTACATTACACTCCATTCTGGATTTGTTTTGAAAAGAAAAGAATTAGGAGTTATTGGACAAAGTACACTTTATTTTTTTTATTATTTTATTTTAAACACGATTCCAAACAATAACAAATTCAAAACTTTGCAGTGAACAATAAAATGTATCCCCCCCCCCACACACACACACACACACATTTTGTGCCGTATATTTATATATTATTTTAATGTACACCCGTCTAATTCTTTAAAACGCAGTGTGAATTTTTCGGGCAGCTTGCTAGCGAACGTATATATCGTGACACTGATCATTTACTCAAAAGTATCGCGGTATATTTGTCCTCTCATCGCTCACGGCCCAGTCCCTAGCGGGTCACGTAACCGGATCTTGTGGTTACGATCTTCCGATCCACATCCGGCGTACAGACCTGGACAAAAACCTGCAGGAAGGTGTAAAGTATCCGGAAACCTACTTTCATTCTTTTGCTCCAGTGCTGGAAAATAACTAGAGATTTGCTAAGACTCTCAAGCTCACACACACACACACACACACCCACACACACACCCCCACCCCCGGTCCTTAGACACACCAAATCTTATTTTAGACTTCCATTATGCATTGATTATAAACAGGGTTTTTGTCCCTCTAAGTGCAAGAACATGTGGGGGGGGGGAAAAAAAAAAAAAAGAAAGTGGGAGTTTTCCTTTAACGCTGGCAAGGATTCATTTCTGTTAATTAATCCAGAAAAACTGGGGAAACAACAAAAAAGAAAGAAAAACCCAAACAAAACCCCTTTTCAGCCCGATACCTGTTGTTTTAGGCTTTGACGTGTCGTCTCTTGCCTAAAAGATTGAATGAAAATGCATTTTTACACACACACACACACACACACACACACACACACTATGTATACTCCGACCAGTGGACATCCTTGTGTCTGGTGTGAGGCTTTGTTGTCGTTTTTAAAACACAGGTCTGCGTGCGTTCTTGGCAAAACACGGCCATCAAACCCCCAGGACGTCACCAGAGGCCCTCACCGAGAGCAGAAACCCTAGCGCTGCCTCGTCTTGTAGTCCCCACCACGATACCTGTTTCCCAGCGTGAGAGAGCGTGAGGGACTCTCTCAGCGGCTCTTCACCGTCAGTCCAGGTTCTGCACGTCCTCGGAGAGAAGGTCCGTGGGTTTGGACGTGCTTCGGGAGTCGAGGAACATGCGCGGGATCTCGCTGCCGAAGTAGATCTTACTGTTAGCAGATATCGCTTTGTACTTGATCATCTGCAGGTACTCGGGAGTCAGCTTCACCTGAGAGACAGCAGGAGGAAAAGAGGATCAGAGCTTTCCTAAAGTCCGCTAGCGGATTAATCCCCGCGCACAAATCGGCACAACTGTTTTTCTTTTATTATTAAATAAATAAATAGATATTAAACAAATAAATAATTAAATAAATAAATAAGGGTCATGCCTTTCCTAGTTAAAATCTGTTTCAGGATTTAGCTTCTGTTTTGTTCGTTCTTTTAGCGGTTTTATTTGTGCAGAAAAAAATGACACTCAAAACCCCCATGACCGTTCTCTCACCTTGTTCGCTTCGGCTGCCCTCTGAGCCGTGTAAAGGTCAGCATCTGCTTTAGCTTTCTGCCGAGCGAGAAACGCGCTGTCTATAGATAGATATAGAGGGGAGAAGGACGTAAGAAATTTAGCTCCAGAATGTTGATCAGTTCTAGAAATGATAAACACGCGGCTTTCCCGCTGTAACTGGACCCGAGGAGAAGAAGTAAAGCATGTCCGTTTTTATTAGCCGTACAAAAGTTGTTGAGAACGTTCTGGAAGGATTTGGACCGCAGCCTGCTCGGAGCTGGAACGTTACGGTGAATGCCATGTTAGTTTGGAGACCCAGAATCACAGGCGCCGCCTCCTTCAACTCTTAAGCCCCGCCTCCCAGCATTTGGCGACTCGTTCCATGAAGATTGCAAGTGAAGTTTTTATAGAAACGGAAATAAAACTTACTGTAAAACGATCATACGGCAGAAATTACACAACAGTAATACACCAACATTACGCTTAAAATTTTGCCTCTGAAATTGAAAGAATATTTAAAAGTAAATTGATGATATATTTTCCGTTCGTTCTTCTCTAAATCTTGGGCACAAAACCGCTCCACAATGTTTATCCCTAGAACTGGAATTACTCAAAAGTGAAATTAAAACACAAACAACAATATATCTGTATTTGTATTCCATAAGGTTACAGGGTGGAAAAAAAAAAAAAAACAACAAACAACTTTTAATGAAATTTTCGAAGCAAGACGCCGATCCCAAAACAAAACCACGTACAATACAGACGGTATGAAGTTTGGACTAACTTACAACCTTAGGCCACGCCCCCTAGCTGGGTCCGACACCGAATTAGACACCGAGAACGAATGAAAGATGGAGTGATGACCGTCTTCAACTCTGTGATGTCATTCTGTTCACCTTCCGTTTACCTTGCCCTTCGTTTTTAATCCTTAACCAATATTACTGACTGAACCATCGGCCGAGACACGTTGCGTGTGCCATATGCGGAGATGAGAGGTCAATCCAGGAGAAGAATTTAAACAGCAGTGAATGTGATGGAAACCAAAATAAGCGGTTCTTTCTTTCGGGCCTGTTTTTCTTCCTTTCTTTGGAAAAGGCCGAGTTACAGACAGAACTATAAAGATTCAGCCTCTGTCCAACATCTTGCCGAGTCAGGTCACCCAACTCCCACACACCACACACCACAGAGCACCACAGCTCCAAATGAAACATTTACACTCTCGGTCAGACTGCAAAACCCAAACAGATGCACATATAATCAGATTAATCACAAATGTGCTTCTGTTCCCCTCCCCCATCATCAAAGGATGGGCGTGTTTATTTATGTAGTGTCCGTGTTTTGCCATTTTAAATAACAGTGGGGGGAGGGGATGTTATGATAGGTTTTATTTTTCTCTTTTCTTTGCGGAAAGCGTTTGCTTTTTTTTTGTCTTCACGTCAAAAGAGAGAGAGAGAGAGGCTGGTGAGGGAACAAGCCAGAATAGGAATCAGCCTACATGTAACTATAAATGGATAAAAAGTATGATGTGCTGTCTGTTAATTTATTAAAATGGCAATCGTTGGTAAACTTCAGTGGCGTAAGAGGAATAAAACATCAGTATGTAACTGTTACGGGAAGAATGATCAACGTTGTTGTGGTAGCGGTAACTCCGCTTGGTCACACCACCTAGTAGTTACGAGAACAGCACCACGCAGAGCGTTTCATACACTACATGAACGCAGCCCGCAGAAAGGACTGGCTACGTACCATCGATTTCGGAGATCTTTTTCTCCGTCTCCTTCTCCATCACTTTCTGTTCAAATGTGATCTCGGACACTTGCGCGATCTTCTCTGCCTCTGAAAACACACACAGGGGTATAAATATGAGCGAACACACAGGCCAGATTCCCTCAGTCATTCATAACAATGGGATAAGAGCATAAGAGGAATGTAGCGGTGATGTGCTGCAAAAGGTTGTTGAGCTTCACACAATGGGGCGTGTCTATAAGAAAATAGCAGAAGTGTTGAGAATGTCCATTTCCACCATCAGGGCGATAATGAAGAAGTTCCAGTCGACTGGAAATGATATGAATCGACCTGGAATTGGACGCGTGTCTGTATCGTCTCAATGCACTGTGAAGAGGACTCAAGTGGAAAAAAAAAAAAAAAAAGGTGAAAAAAATAGTTTGTGTTGTGTATGTTTGTGGAAAAAAAAAAAAAAAATAAAAAAATGGTTTGTTTTTTTGTTTTTTTGGTTTTTTTTTTTTTTTTTTTTGTTTTTTTTTTTTTTTGTGTTTGTTTTTTTTTTTTTTTTTTTTTTTTCTTTTTTTTTTTTTTTGCTGCGATATTTGGGATTCCTCAAGCTTCAATTCCTTTGAGCTCGATACAAAAGGATGTTATTGCTTTCACATCCCTTATAGCAAGACGTTCCCTACTGTTACATTGAAGTCTGCTAAATACCCATCTATCTCCCAGTGGATAAAGGACGTGATGTTTTTTCTGAAACTCGAGAAAATACGATATACGATGAATGGATGTACAGATACGTTTTTTTTCATAAATGGCATCCCTTTATTGCATACTTTATGGAGTTACAGACACTACCCACTTAAAGGTTGGTGCCTGTTGTTGAATTTTATAATATCTCTATAACCAGCGACAGTTAATGGGTAGCCAAGATGAGCCGGAGGGGTGGGGTGTGGGTTCAATTTTGTTTTCCTTTGTATAAAAAGAAAAAAAAAACCTGTGAATATTTACTGCTGTTGCTCATTTTGCTTTTATTTTTGGGAAAGGGGCGGGGAGGACAGAACAGAAAAGGCGATTTAGATAGGCTTAGCAGAAATGTTCAACAGAAAGGTTAGCAGAAATGGTTCATCAGAAGGTCAGCAAAAATATTCAATAAAAATGAAACGTTTAGTATTAAATTAAACTTAAAAAAAAAAAAAAAAAACATCCAAGGATCACAGCTGGAGAATTGCAGAAGTTAGTTGTGTCTTGGGGTCAAAAGTCTCCAAAACTACAATCTGAAGTCATCTACATCACCACAAGGTGTTTGTAAGGGTTTCAAGAAAAAAAGCCTCTACTCTCATCCAAAAACAGACTCGAGCATCTTCAGTGTGCCAGACACGACTGGAACTTCAAATGGGATCGGGTTCTTTGGTCAGATGAAACCAGAGAGGTAGCCGTATGGAAAAGTACCTCATGACCACGGTTAAATATGGAGGTGGATCTTTAATGTTTTTGGGCTGTTTTTCTGCCAGAGGACCTGGACATTTTGTTAGGATACATGGCATCATGGACTCTCTCAAATATCTACAGATATTAAATGAACACCTGACGGTCTCTGCCAGAAAGTTTCAAATGGGCCGTGGTTGGATCTTCCAGCAGGACAATGATCCAAAACATACATCAACAACAACACAAAAATGGTTTACTGTCCACAAAATCAAGGTCCTGCCCTGACCATCCCAGTCCCCTGACCTGAACCCCATAGAAAACCTGTGGGCTGAACTGAAGACGAGAGTCCACCAGCATGGACCTCGAAATGTGAAGGATCTGGAGAGATTCTGTATGGAGGAACGCTCTCAGATCCCTCACCATGTATTCTCCAACCTCATCAGGCGTTACAGGAGAAGACTCAGAGCTGTTCTCTTTGCAAAGGGCGCTAGCACAAAGTATTGACTAAAAGGGTGCCAATAATAGTTGCACACCGATATTTAATATATCAGTGAGTACACCCCTCACATGTGTGTAAATATTTGATGATATCTGTTCATGTGACAACACTGAAGAAATGACACTGTGCTACAATGTAAAGTAGTGAGTGTACAGCTTGTGTAACAGTGTACATTTACTGTCCCCTCAAAATAACTCAACACACAGACATTAATGTCTAAACCGCTGGTAACAAAAGTGTCATGTGACTTGTTAGTGTTACAAGGTCTCAGGTGTGAATGGGGAGCAGGTGTGTTAAATTTGGTGTCATCGCTCTCACACTCCCTCATACTGGTCACTGGAAGTTCAACATGGCACCTCATGGCAAAGAACTCTCTGAGGATCTGAAAAAAAGAATTGTTGCTCTACATAAAGATGGTCTAGGCTATAAGAAGATTGCCAAGACCCTGACACTGAGCTGCAGCACGGTGGACAAGACCATACAGCGGTTTAACAGGACAGTTTCCACTCAAAACAGGTCTCGCCATGGTCCACCAAAGAAGTTGAGTGCACGTGCTCAGCGTCATATCCAGAGGTTGTGTTTGGGAAATAGACGTATGAGTGCTGCCAGCATTGCTGCAGAGGTTGAAGGGGTGGGGGGTGTGGGGGGGTCAGCCTGTCAGTGCTCACACCATACGCCACACACTGCATCAAATTGGTCTGCATCACTCGTCCCAGAAGGAAGCCTCTACTAAACATGATGTACAAGAAAGCCCACAAACAGTGTGCTGAAGACAAGCAGACTAAGGACATGGATTACTGGAACCATGCCCTGTGGTCTGATGAGACCAAGATAAACTTATTTGGTTTAGATGGTGTCAAGCGTGTGTCATGGCAACCAGGTGAGGAGTACAAAGACAAGTGTGTCTTCCCTACAGTCAAGCATGGTGGTGGGAGTGTCATGGTCTGAGGTTGCATGAGTGCTGCTGGCACTGGGGAGCTACAGTTCATTGAGGGAACCATGAATGCCAACATGTATTGTGACATACTGAAGCACAGCATGATCCCCTCCCATCGGAGACTCGGCCACAGGGCAGTATTCCAGCATGATGATGATTTTCGCCTTGCTAAAGAAGATGAGGGTAAAGGTGATGGACTGGCCAAGCATGTCTCCAGACCTAAACCCTATTGAGCATCTGTGGGGCATCCTCAAATGGAAGGTTGAGGAGCACAAGGTCTCTAACATCCACCAGCTCCGTGATGTCGTCATGGAGGAGTGGAAGAGGACTCCAGTGGCAACCTGTGAAGCTCTGGTGAACTCCATGCCCAAGAGGGTTAAGGCAGTGCTGGAAAATAAAGGTGGCCACACAAAATATTGACACTTTGGGCCCAATTTGGACATTTTCACTTAGGGGTGTACTCACTTTTGTGAGAGACTGTGTTGTGTTTGCGCTCATGGATATGAAACAATTGCAGAGCATTTCTGTGAATTCTTTGAACAAAAGATCAAAAGGTTGAACAAAATTTTTCACAGTCTTCTTTGCTCATATTTACCAAGGGTGTCACTATAAGTGGAGGGCGCTGTAAATATATCCACACTATGAATAAACCAGTAATTAACAAGCCACAAAGAGTAACAGCACTGCTCACCAATCACAGCTCGTTTCCTCTCAGTCTCCGCCTCCTTCTCTACCACCTTCTGAGTCTCCACTGCGATTAGCAGCTTGGTTCGCTCCGTTTCCCTGAGAGACAGACACACACACACACACACACACACACACACACACACACACACCACCCCAATTATTAACACATACTCCACAAATTGCCCAAAGACATGACTGTCATATAAACAATACACAGACACACTCCAGAGTTAAAGTCTACACACATTCTCGAAGAACAAATCCTTTAAAACATATGGACACTTAAAAGAACTCTCTCTCTCTTCACACACACACACACACACACACACAAAGTAAATAAGCTCATTTGTATTTATTTGGGAGATTAAATAAATACAACACAAAACAATAAAATAAATAAAAAATAAATAACTAAATAAATATGTGGACAATCTGCGTTTTTTTTTTTTTTTCTATCCAAGTCCCCACGAAGGAGCCGTTACTATAGAAACGTACTAAAAGGTCACCATCTGACCAACTAGAATTCAGAACTGGTGTTAACGTCATTGTGCTTGCTGGATATCGCAACGAAACTTACATGAGCTCGTAGTTCCTGCGGATGGACTCTGGGATGTTGGGTTTAGTCACACGGACAGCCTGAAAGAGTGCGTGAGAGAGAGAGAGAGACAGAGAGTGTGCGAGAGAGAGAGAGAGAGAGAGAGAGAGACACAGAGTGTGGGAGAGAGAGAGAGAGAGGACAGAGAGTGTGCGAGAGAGAGACAGAGTGTGGAAAAAAAAAAGAGAGAGAGAGTGTGGGCGAGAGACAGAGAGAGAGAGACAATGAGAGAGTGTGGGAGAGAGAGAGAGAGAGAGAAAAAAAAGAGTGTGGGCGAGAGAGACAGAGAGAGAGTGTGGGAGAAGAGAAGACAGAGAGAGAGAGTGTGAGAGAGAGAGAGTGAGAGAGACAGAGAGAGAGTGTGGGAGAGAGACAATGAGAGAGTGTGGGAGAGAGAGAGAGAGAGACAGAGAGAGAGTGTGAGAGAGAGACAATGAGAGAGTGTGGGAGAGAGAGACAGAGAGTGTGGGAGAGAGACAATGAGAGAGTGTGGGAGAGAGAGACAGAGAGAGTGTGAGAGAGAGACAATGAGAGAGTGTGGGAGAGAGAGACAGAGAGAGTGTGGGAGAGAGAGAGAGAGAGAGAGAGTGTGGGCGAGAGAGACAGAGAGAGAGAGAGTGAGAGAGAGACAGAGAGAGAGTGGGAGAGAGAGAGAGAGAGAGAGAGAGAGGATGATTACTATTCAGGATCAGTACTTTGATCTGTACACACAAAAGAGAAGCGAGTTCATGACAGAGCACGAGATAGAAAGCATGTCTCGGTTTTCTTGTGACTGAGCTCATTCTTATACGGGGGGTGCTGAGAATCCAGCCAGATTACGCAACCATCTAAGAAGGAGTCTGGCACAGCGGCCCCCATTTACTGTAAGACCGGAGGAACAGACGAAAACAGAAGGGAGCTTTATTAAAAAGCAGCTCCAAAAAACCCCTCACAAAAACACCAGTAGGATTTTGTGTTCTGGAGGACAGATCTTCTGAAAGTTCTCTCACTGACCGCACACCGAGAAACACTCAAATCACACAAGAGAAGAAAAACCAAAAGTGCCTTTTCTACTTTCCTTTTCGCTCAGAGCCTCATTCCGCTGCTGGAAGCGAAGATTAACAATCCCCCGGCACGGGCAAAGCTCCCGCAGAACGCTTAACACGAGAGTGAAATCGTTCCACCACGGGGGTGGGTTCGCGATGAAGAGGAGGTACTGTTACCACCCTCAAGTGCGTTAATAAAGAAAGAAAGAAAGAAAGAAAGAAAGAAAGGAGTTTTTATTTGAATTTATTTGAAGTTCAGCTTCGTATTAAACAAAGAAACGACGTCATGCTTTTTGTCCGTTTGCGGTTACATTTAACGTTTCTCACTCACGTACGTTATAACAGCTATAAACAGCACACACACACACACACACACACACACAACTGCTTTCTAATCTGCATCCATTAACACACATCCATCGCCTGCTCTTCTGTCAGTACCGATCCTGTATAATGGCAGCATTAACGTGCCATGAATCAGTTCATAAACATCAGGAAGAAAGCCTTTAAGCCTTTAAGCCGTGTTCAGACACACGGCTAAGTCGGATTTCTGGGCATTTGAAATTTGAAAGCCTTCCCATGAAATCCTGCTGTAACTGTACGACCTGCACGTCAAACTAGTAATCATTATGTAAATCCTCCCGCGATCCACACCGTGTACACACGCCTGCGTCGTTACAGCGAGCGGTCTGGACCCGCGGGCAAACACCACTGCATTCCCAACGGACTGGATTGGATCACGTGGAACGTGGAGACTTGAAAAGCAGGGCTTCTTTCTTTTCTTATTTTTATTTTTTTAACGAAAAAAATAAACAAACACCTAATTCATTTCTGATAGGAGGTGGAGTGGGCGTTAGTGACGTGGAGTGGGCGGAGCTTCAAATTTAAGGTCTTCCCGGGTCGAGCGACGAGAAGGTTTGACGCGATGATGCTCTTGAACTGAAACAATAGATCCTCTTTGTCCAGTGTGGCCAATTCTTCCCTGTCGCTCGGCGACGAGACGGGCCGTCGGATCAGATTAGAGCTTTCGATCATGTGCCCGGACGCACTGCTGTTGCAGAAAAGGGCGGGATAGGTGGCGCTATAGCACAGAAAGCCATTTTAAAAACCAGTGTAAGAACCAAAGAAGAGTATTCTGGAAGAGAGAAGATTATGGACGTTGAGTTCTTGCGATCATTTGCCAAGTTTCCATCCGCTTTTTTGCACATTTCCAATTATCGACAAAGTGAAAGTGCATAAAAGGTCAGAAATTTCCACTAAAAAATGAATGAAATAAATAAATAGAACAGAGATGGGGGGAGATTTTGGGTCCGGATCATCATCATAACGTCCCTCTGAACTTTGCGATTTAAAAACAAATACTAATCCATGAAGGAAATCGCTCCCGAAGAGACATTTATTTCATTATTTATTATAATTGAAAACTCTGAATCCAAGAACAACACTAGTAAAGAGTAGACGTGGGTTTGGCCGTGCGCCTGGCTCAGAGACGTAAATACCCCGAGAGTTCTGGCTGAAAGCTATGAGAAAGTGTACAGAGCAGCGCATGTGTGTTCCGTTTCGGATTAGAAACTCATACTTAGCGAACAGCAGCCAGGTTCTGTCCTGCGTGTGCTCGTCTCAAACTGAACGCGAGTTCTCTCAGAACGTTAAGAAGAGACGTCTCCTTCAAAACACGGATTCGTGTTTCAACGCCGACGGCAAACTCTCGAACCAAGACGCTCTTCATTAAAATACCGAGACACGATTATCACCCGCTTCGGAAATCCGAACTCCAGATCAGACGTGAACGGTCTGGCATCCGGCTCCGAAACTCATCCAAAAAAAAAAAAGTGATCCCATTCGTATCCGAGCGGCAGGATGAGTCAGGTACGATACTATAACGTCACGCGCAAACCTGAAGGGAAACGGAGAAACCGCAGCGGAGGGAGCGGACTGGAACCGGAACGCGGCGTGGTACCGTGAAGCGGAAGGAAGTGAACGGAACACGTACAGGTCCGTCTCGGTGTAACGTAAAATCGTTATATTGAATTAGGAGAAAAGAATACGACGGAACAAAAATACTCATTATAGCGAAATAACGTGAAAAGGACAGCAATTAAAGGTTTGGGACAATATCGGGTGAAGGAGGAGGAGTCATTTTCTGAACCGAACCTGAATGATGAGGCCGGGAGCCATGCGGGTCAGATCCTCCTGCAGGGTGAGCTTCAGGTTCTCATCAATCTGATCTGTAACACACACACACACACACACACTACTCATTAAACTGCAATAATATAACAATAAAACAAATATCACATAAATATCGTCATTATCGAATAAGCTATAACCATAATTCTAAAATGCATTCCCGTAATAGAAAATACACAATACTTTAAATAAATGAACTTAAAAAAAACATTCAATGTTTCTACTCATTCGATCACTGCGACATGCTTTAGGTAACGCGTCGCCCATGCGAGCGGAGGCGCACGTCGGCGTGGTGGCGTCTCATACCGAACAGGCCGATGTAAACCTCCTGAAGCGAGTGTACGCTGCAGAACTGGTTCAGCTCGTGGTGCACTTTGTTGAATATCAAAGCCTTGTCGTAATCCACCGTGTAGTTCCTCACGATGTCATACACTGTGTAGGGAGAAGAAAGAGAGGAGCCATGACGGACTGAATGCTTACACGTGCATATACAACCTCACAAACACACACACACACACACACACGGCGGCTTTAAAATGTCCCGTTTACAAAGCGTCGCCCATCAGCAACGACATGTTTGCACGCTGCATCTTCGTATTTACGTTTTTTGGGTTTTTTTTTAATCACTGGGACTCTTTCAAAAACCTTCTAGAAAGGTTGTGTGTAAATATTACTGCGGGCTGAACCAATGAAAAAATTCAGAGGATTACCAAAAGGGCCAATCGGAATTAGACACGTACATGGGATTTTATTTTGATGACCGTGAGTCACTTTCTCTCAGGTCACGAACTCAAAATGAAGACGTTCATTAATCGATTGGTTAAGGAATCTCAGGACTGAAAGGACCCCCCCACACACACACACACCCCCGCTTGTCAACTACACATTAATGAATGTAAACGCTCCTGCAAACTATCTACCCATAAATTTGACTGCATCAAGATTGATAAAGGAGGCGGAACGTCAATAGACTTTACGGCTAATGTTTTAATTATTAGCAACGTTAGCCTCGTGTCTAGAGTACAAGACCACAACATGGACTCCGTTTGGGGTAAATACCACATTGTCCGTACTTCATAAGCTAGGATAGAAATGAAGCGCAAGTTCGTTTACCAGCTCCGGGTACGAGGTAGTTCACCACCTCGATCCGATCGAAGTGGATCACCACTCCGCCACTGCAAAAAAAAAAAAAAAGACAAAACAAGAAATCTCTGTAAATCAGACGGTGGCGAGGAACGGACGTCGCTTGTTTATGCGTTCGCCTCGACGGAGATCCGTCATCACGAAAGGGAACGGTGTATTGCTTTAGGTCACGGATGTTTTCTTACCTCGTGCCACACGGAATGTTCTTCACTTCATCCGTCTGAAGCGTGGTCTGTGAAATCAAAGAGTCTTTTAATGAACTGTAATGAACTTTAAGTGCACGCTGGCTGCACGATTTCATGTTCGGACACCGCGCACACGCCGCTTCCCACCACACGGGACAGATTTATTTCCGTTTCGACCGGCTGGAATCCGGCAGCGAAGCCTGACGAGATACGATTAACTTCAACACTGTAGTACGTGATAGCTGTACAGACTTCCAGTAGGAAATGGTTCATGAGACAGATACATCTTGCCTACCTTTTCCAGTACTTGAGTAATTCTCAGCTCTTATTTTAAGATAGATAAATAAGTAAATGAATAAAAAGTTTCACATACGAAGAGGCCGAGCGAACAGGAAGGAAGTCCCCGCTGGGGGAAAAGTCCCTTTTCCCCCACCCCCAGAAAAAGAAAGAAAAACAAAAAAAAAATTTAAAGGAATAAAGGTGACAAAGACTTGTCCAGAGCAACACCACAATAGGAATGAAAAAAAAAATGCACACTGCCATCAGAGGGCGTGTTTTATACTTCTTTTAACCCCAGGCCAGGATTCTTTTACACAATAAGATCTACCCTACAGCATGAGTCCGGTATAAAGGGTTGTGTGTGTGTGTGTGTGTGTGTCTCACCTGTACAGGCTTGTAAGTGGTAATGAAGGGCAGCATGAGGTGAAAACCCGGGCCGCTGGTTGCAGTTAGCAGAGCTCCGCCTCTGAGAATCAAAACACCACAATTTAGCACTTTAAGACTCTGAAGATGCTGCTCACAATCACGTGGAGAAAGACGGTTTTGTTTTTTCCCCTTAACCACCAGCAGGTTTTACAAGTAATACTACGGAATGTGACTGTTTTGTTGACATCAAGCCCGACCAATCAGGGCACAAGTTGTGGGGGATGAACGAGAGAAACAGAGAAAGCAGAGGGCTGGAGAGGCTTCTTAACGAGCGAATATGAAATTTCGCAAAAAGTTTCGCACACGTCTCATTGACGGTATTCCACCGAGAATAATAAATCTAAATAAATCTAATCCGTCATTGATAAATAAATGCACAAACGCCTCTGATATCCAAGTGCCTCCTGAGCACTAAGCAAATGGTTTTAAAATGTGGCAGCATTATGCTGATATTTCAAATTGTGACGTAGAGGAGGGTCTGGAGCACAAAACTGTTAAATAGAATAAACCCCTTTGTGGGACACTATGAGCTTTGTGACTTTGCAGATCTTATACATTCACAAACAGATACATTAAACACCATATAATCCCTTTAAATAAATAAACAAATAAATAAAAACACACAGCACTCCATGTGGACAGAAACTGTAAGTGCATGCATTTCTCAACGTTTCAAAAATCCTTCACTTCAGAACCCCCCCCCCCATCAATGTTTATTTATTGATTTATTTACACAGCACAGCGCAGCTCGAGATCGTTGTTATATTTTGAGAAGCAAATAAACAGTAATGTTACAAAAAAGCTAGCAGGATTCTAACTAATATATAAAACATCCACTGATTTTGTTTTTCCTAAATGGGTGAGGGGACGACACTTTAAAGCGGCGGTGTGTCCACGTTGCGTGAAGGAAGTGAGTGTGTGTACCGTAGTCCATTGCACTTTGACTTTCATGTTTGGATAGCACCTAAGAATTTGTGTCTTAAGGCTACAGCGCCATCTGCTGGACAGAGTCACGGTTGCACCAGGTCAATTCACTTCACTGGTTGTACTAATCATCTTCTCTTCTATATTTAGAATTTTTTTACATTGTTGTGATGTAAATATGATGTAGATCACAATATACCTGCACAATTATGAATGAGAGTAACTCGGTGTGTGTATGAGCATAAGTTCAGAAAAGCTAAAAGCAAAAGATAGATCAGAAACAAAAAACAGACTTGCAAACCCAAGTATTATTATTAATAATAATAATAATTACAAGAACTAACCCAAAAGTTAGTAAATGCAGAGAAAAGTAATGTATTAACATATATTTAAAAAGTATAGTTAACTCTACAATTATTTTATGTGCACATGTAGTCGAGTGTCACCTGTAATAAACAGCCATGTGTCCTTCGTCGATCTTGTGAACGGCTGAAAACAGTGCGGCGCCTCCGATCGCCAAGATCACCGACACGACGGCTCCTGCTGTCATCCTGACCTGCTGAGGACAAAGACACGCGGAGATTTAACTCTATAATCCTTCCATAGTCCCACAGATACACTGGGTACGACATCGGCACCCAATCTAGTGCACTACATGTCCGAGGAGGAATCAATGGGACTACGAATGTGGTAAAATATGGTATCCAGATCCGATGAAGGGCACTACGTGCTCAGGAAGGGGTCATAGGGGACATAGGAGTCATCGACTACATATGGTGTAAAATATACCTTAAAACACCCCATCTAGTGCACTACATGTCCAATATGGAGGCAGATACAGAGTATACACCCCATCAAGTGCACTACATGTCCAATATGGAGGCAGATACAGAGTATACACCCCATCTAGTGCACTACATGTCCAATATGGAGGCAGATACAGAGTATACACCCCATCTAGTGCACCACATGTCCAATATGGAGGCAGATACAGAGTATACACCCCATTTAGTGCACTACATGTCCAATATGAAGGCGGATACAGAGTATACACCCCATCAAGTGCACTACATGTCCAATATGAAGGCGGATACAGAGTATACACCCCATCAAGTGCACTTCATGTCCAATATGGAGGCAGATACACAAGTAACACGCATTTATATTTACGTCAATATGGAGGCAGATACAGAGTATACACGACCCATCAAGTGCACCACATGTCCAATATGGAGGCAGATACAGAGTATAGAATACATTTCCAATAGTGAATATACATGCCTAATAATGCGAGCAGATACAGAGTATACACCCCATCTAGTGCACCACATGTCCAATATGGAGGCAGATACAGAGTATACACCCCATTTAGTGCACGTACATGTGCACCATGAAGGGGCGGATACAGAGTATACCCCCCATCAAGTGCATGCAACCATGTCCAATATGAAGGCGGATACAGAGTATACACCCCATCAAGTGCACTTCATGTCCAATATGGAGGCAGATACAGAGTATACACCCCATTTAGTGCACTACACGTCCAATATGGAGGCAGATACAGAGTATACACCCCATCAAGTGCACTTCATGTCCAATATAGAGGCAGATACAGAGTATACACCCCATCTAGTGCACTACATGTCCAATATGGAGGCAGATACAGAGTATACACCCCATCTAGTGCACCACATGTCCAATATGGAGGCAGATACAGAGTATACACCCCATTTAGTGCACTACATGTCCAATATGAAGGCGGATACAGAGTATACACCCCATCAAGTGCACTACATGTCCAATATGAAGGCGGATACAGAGTATACACCCCATTTAGTGCACTACATGTCCAATATGAAGGCGGATACAGAGTATACACCCCATCAAGTGCACTACATGTCCAATATGGAGGCAGATACAGAGTATACACCCCATCTAGTGCACTACATGTCCAATATGGAGGCAGATACAGAGTATACACCCCATCTAGTGCACCACATGTCCAATATGGAGGCAGATACAGAGTATACGCCCCATTTAGTGCACTACATGTCCAATATGAAGGCGGATACAGAGTATACACCCCATCAAGTGCACTACATGTCCAATATGAAGGCGGATACAGAGTATACACCCCATCTAGTGCACTACATGTCCAATATGGAGGCAGATACAGAGTATACACCCCATCTAGTGCACTACATGTCCAATATGGAGGCGGATACAGAGTATACACCCCATCTAGTGCACTACATGTCCAATATGGAGGCAGATACAGAGTATACGCCCCATCTAGTGCACTACATGTCCAATATGAAGGCGGATACAGAGTATACACCCCATCAAGTGCACTTCATGTCCAATATGGAGGCAGATACAGAGTATACACCCCATTTAGTGCAGTTCCAACATGAAGCGGATACAGAGTATAGACCCCATCTAGTGCACTACATTGTCCAATATGGAGGCGGATACAGAGTATACACCCCATCTAGTGCACTACATGTCCAATATGGAGGCGGATACAGAGTATACACCCCATCTAGTGCACTACATGTCCAATATGAAGGCGGATACAGAGTATACACCCCATCTAGTGCACTACATGTCCAATATGGAGGCGGATACAGAGTATACACCCCATCTAGTGCACTACATGTCCAATATGGAGGCGGATACAGAGTATACACCCCATCTAGTGCACTACATGTCCAATATGGAGGCAGATACAGAGTATACACCCCATCTAGTGCACTACATGTCCAATATGGAGGCGGATACAGAGTATAGACCCCATCTAGTGCACTACATGTCCAATATGGAGGCGGATACAGAGTATACACCCCATCTAGTGCACTACATGTCCAATATGGAGGCAGATACAGAGTATACACCCCATCTAGTGCACTACATGTCCAATATGGAGGCGGATACAGAGTATACACCCCATCAAGTGCACTACATGTCCAATATGAAGGCGGATACAGAGTATACACCCCATCTAGTGCACTACATGTCCAATATGAAGGCGGATACAGAGTATACACCCCATCTAGTGCACTACATGTCCAATATGAAGGCGGATACAGAGTATACACCCCATCTAGTGCACTACATGTCCAATATGGAGGCGGATACAGAGTATACACCCCATCAAGTGCACTTCATGTCCAATATGGAGGCAGATACAGAGTATACACCCCATTTAGTGCACTACATGTCCAATATGGAGGCAGATACAGAGTATACACCCCATCTAGTGCACTACATGTCCAATATGGAGGCGGATACAGAGTATACACCCCATCTAGTGCACTACATGTCCAATATGGAGGCGGATACAGAGTATACGCCCCATCTAGTGCACTACATGTCCAATATGAAGGCGGATACAGAGTATACACCCCATCTAGTGCACTACATGTCCAATATGGAGGCGGAAACAGAGTATACACCCCATTTAGTGCACTACATGTCCAATAAGTAAGTTGATTTAAACCAAAAGCCTGTTCGTTTTGAGTCACTGTTTGGAAAGCCAGCGAAGTGCTTCGGCATCAGCACTAGAGGAACTCACCTTGATAACTCGCTTAGCTCGCCAACCTTTTGACCGTTAGCAGGTTGCTAGCTAGCTCGTTTGAGTGTCACAACTTAAAACGCTTTTTTCCCCAAACATTTCGTGTTCGGTCCGTTTAACGTTCCGCACAAACTCGACACAATTTCCGGCGCGAACCCACAGTTCACCTGAAGCTACCTGGAACAAAACGCGGCATTACCTGTGCAAGTTAATTCAGAGAATCCCGGAATGACACCTGAGCGTCTCAAACTCTCTGCGGCGCAATAACACACGATTACGTCCTCCGTCACCGGAAGTTCCCTTCGCTTCCTGCTTCTCCGTGCAGTTCCCGCCTTTTGTCGATAGATGACGCCAAAGCCAAAGCTAGCGTTAGCATGGCGGTTTCCAGTTCAGTTTCAGTCTGTTTACAGAGTTTTAAAAACTACTCGCATTAAAAACAAAAATATATATATTTTTACATATATATATATATATATATATATATATATATATATATATATATATATATATATATATATATATATATATATATATATAAAGAGGTTAGTATATAAAAGATATATTCTTTGTGTATATAATTTAGAATATAAATTTATACGTATATAATTTACTAAACATAAAGTAACTATAAAAACAAATACCAGAATGCCTGTGGCATTGTTTTAGCACTAAATCCATCACATATTTAAAGTTGTATACTATATATATTAATGATAACCACGGATACTTATCCAGGATTCAGTGCACTTAAGATGAAGGCGAATTCACTATGAAAAACGTTCTTATTTTAAGCCCAATTTACAATCATTACACTTAAAGGTGTAGTCATCAATATTTCTAATTTCTTGCTAGTACAAATAACATGGAAAAAACTTTGTCCAAATTATAATAAATAATATCTATCTCCTATACCGGTTATATAGTTCTATACTGGGTCGAGGGGAACCTGGAGCCCATCTCAGGGAGCATTGGGCACAAGGCAGGGCACACCCTGGAGTAGTATACACACTCTCTAGTGCACTATATGTCCAATATGGAGCCAGATGCAGAGTATATACCCAGGGTGCCAATCCATCACACTCACATACACATTCACACACCTACAGACACTTTGGACATGCCAATCAGCCTACCGTGCTGGGGGAAACCGGAGTACCCGGAGGAAACTCCCGCAGCACAGGGAGAACATACAAACTCCGCACACACAGGGCCGCAGTGGGAGTCCAACCCTCAACCCTGAGGCGAACGTGCTAACCACTAAGCCACCGTGCACCCATAATAAATAACAGTTTATGTATTACGTAGTTTAAAAAGAAAAACCCAGTTTGGAAAAAACCTAGCTTCCAGTCCAGAATGTTTGTTTGTATTTGGATCGGCTTCTTGTCAGTCATTTTATAGCTTCACATCCTCATAAATCATTATCGCATGTTTATAGAGTCGTAACTCAGCTTTCAGTCAGTCAAACTTCTGGGTGCGCATGAAAGTGACAAAAGTAACCATAATTTTTGGAGCGGAGCTTTGTGTACATGGGTGGAAATAAAGGGTTGGCTCAATGAGTAACAAAAAAAAAATTGAAATCATTCAAATGTTGTTCAGCTCCACCCATTTAACCGTTAAAAAGCTATTTTCTCAACAAATCTTACCTAATCTTACCTTTAAGACATACATGTACTCTCACTTCCTTTGATACCAAAACAATTCATACCAAAACATCATATTTGCGAGGATGAAACTCTTCTCTCTGAATGCTCAAAATACCCAACAATGTCATGAGGAAACCCTGCAGGTCTCCTCCACATGATTTCAACAAGTTTAGCAAAAACATTAAGGGGTTAAGGAATACAAATAAATACATCTGTCCCATACACACACAAGAACCATAAAACCAAAGTCCCGCCTCACATTGTTCGCTTCCAAATAGGTAAAATGGCGGCAAAAAGCTACCACTACAATATTCCATCATGATTTTGAAAACGTGCTCGCCGTTCCTCTTGCTAGACACATAGAAATATCATAAGCATTTCTGCATGGCTTATCATAAAGGGGTACTTTGGTATTTTGGCGACTAAATCTAAATCGAATCACCTTGAACCAGACAGAAAAGGTGTATTATGCTAAACCTCCACCACACAGCTGGCCTACATTCCTACCAGCTTGGAATCAGTCGAACTGCCTACAGCATTGGCTGTGTTTCCATCGTAAAGCTTAACCTCCCTCAACCTGACTACAGGGGGAAACATGAGAACCCTGCATGACCTGCTCTTTGGTGCAGTGGTGGTAAATTTATGTTGAGCACCTTTAAACAAAGCAAGAATGAGAGAAGAAGAGAGGGCGGGAGAGAGAAGACTTGGCGGAACACAATGAGCGAAAAGAAGTTTGTCAGAGTTCATTAAGTATCAGGGGAAGATCTGCGGTGCTGGCAAGGCGAGGCGCGCCGGGGGCCGGGCGCCATTAATCACGTCTGACAGCGAAGCGGGCACGCCGAGACGCTGCTCGTGATTACAGAGAAGGGTCCTGAGCGAATTGGTCGGTTTGCCGAACAGAAACCCGAGACGAGGAGGCAAGAAAGCGGAACCAAAGAGCTCTCGACCTGCATTACTCTCATTGGCCCCCGTTTTTCATGGCGAGACCCCTTTCCTGTTTCGAAACAATCACGGCCACGTGGGAGCGAATGAGCCGAGGTGATGAGTTGCCAAAGCAAGGTCGCTCTGCTCTCGAGCATTTGCCTTCATGTTTATGGTTTTGTAACTGGCACAGTCATGTCAAATCAGAGTGGAAGACTGATAGAGAAATGAAAAGAAAGGGAAAAAAAACAGAAAGTGGTTCAAGTAGGGTCCCGTGTTCCTCCTGTGTACGAGACTTGACTTGACAGAAGTCAAATATTCCAAAGCGCTGACTGCGTTCGTGATGCAACGTCGGCGTTTCTCAATATAGAGAAAACCAAACGCGGTTAAAGGTCAGTAATTCCGGCGCAAGACGTCTGAGGAAAATGTCAGTAAGCCTATCAGTTTTGTCTGGTTTCCATGGTTACTGCGTCTTTACATTGTCTTTGACTAGTGGCTATGTTCTAGCTAGCTAAATTGTTAACCTGACCTCCACTTAAATAACAGCGAAGACTCATTTTCCTTGGTATTTACCAGTAAAACTGAAGTAAATGTTAATGTTATCAATTATTTTGTGTCATATCCCGTGTCACTGTCCCTTTACATGTGCTTACTAACAGCAAATCTTCACTCAAATTCCAGAAAGAAGTCTTTTTCTTTATAAAATTGAGGTAAATGTTGATATTCTCACTTGTTTCATCTTGTTTCCACAGTCACTGTGTCTTTACCCTGTCTGTATAAAACATCCGTGATATGCTAGCGAGATTAAGTCGCTAATCAGATGTACAGGCAAGTACCAGCAAGAATCTACCAACAAAACTGAGTCAAATGCCAATATTCCTAATTGTTTCATCACCTTTTTTCATTGTCAGTGTCTTTAGCAGCATTAGCAGTGATGTACTAAATGGTTATCTTGCTTTAATAATAATAGAGAAAAGTCTTTCATCATCCATTCGAAAGCACCAGAAATTTTCACACAGTTCAGAGTTCATGATTTGTGACACAACGCTGTCATTTCTCAATATGTTCAAGTGTGATGCTGTGTGATTTTTAGCCGTACCACCTTTTCTTAATCATTTACCAATAAAACTGAGGTAAATGTTCAAATTCCCAATTGTTTTACCTTGTTTCCAACGTCACTGTGCCTTCACATTGTATGTTTTCGGGACACAGAGGCTACGTGCTTGCTAGTTCAGCCAGAGGTTTGCTAGCAAGGCTTTAAGATTTCTTAGAGGAGTTTTTCCAGTGCTAAAATAGTTGTTAGCACGTTTGCCTCACACCTCCAGGATTGGGAGTTGGATTCGACTCCTGCCGCAGCCCTGTGTGTGTGTATGTGTGTGTGTGCGGAGTTTGCATGTTCTTCCCGTGCTGCGGGGGTTTCCTCCGGGTATTCCGGTTTCCTCCCCCAGTCCAAAGACATGCATGGTAGGCTGATCGGCATGTCCAACGTGTCCATAGTGTATGAATGGGTGAGTGTGTATGTGATTGTGCCCTCCGATGGATTGGCACCCTGTCCAGGGTGTACCCCGCCCTGTGCCCATACTCTCTGGAATAGTCTCCAGGTTCCCCCCGAACCCAGTAGAATAAGCGGTATAGAAAATGGATGGATGGATGGATTTTTAAAGTCATATTCATAAATGTTTATAGTTCACTGCTAATGCAAGCTAGTCAGCAACTATGAGCTAATTTGTCAGGATATCCGAGAGAAACATCAAGACATTTGACATTTGAGATGCATGTCTCAAAAGGGCGTGTATTTGAGTTCATATATGTTTTCAGAGACACGCCCATCTGTCTCACACACAGACACGCCCACTGGCCTGACAGACCCTCCACGACTGCCTGGGTACCCAGTGAGAGGTCTGTCTCTCTCAGACAGCTCATGTGGAGAATAAATAGGAGTAAGAGCGACAGGCGAGACTGGGACGAGAGAGCTTTAGTGACACTGATGTGTGTGTGAGAGAGAGAGAGAGACAGAGTGAGAGAGAAGGAGGGGCGGGGCTGAGTGACGGCCGGAGATGGAAGCCTGTGTTAAGTGCCGTTCTTGAAGGCACGTCGGGCCTCATTAGATGTCAGATGTAACAATACTGAACTGGCAGCGAGGACTGCTGTGAGTCTCACAGCCATAAATCACATACTGACAGCAGCCTGACACACACACACACACACACACACACATACACACACACTGTGTTGAGGCTTTCACAGCGTCCACAGATTCCCAAATTAAAAGACCGCCAGCATGATGACATTCTTCGTAATCTCTTTTGTATGTCTTTGTGTTTGTGTGTGTGTGTGTGTTTGTGTGTGTGTCCTCCAACTCCAGACTGACAGGACAGGCATCCCTGCGTCAAATAAGGGCGGAGCTTAAGTTACATTTAATCAGCCAATAACAAACCTGATCAGCGCCAGTATTATTTTTCTTCTTTTCAGTTCATCATTACACAACATACACAACATAACAGCTTAGCTTAGCCAATCCAAAACAGCACTACGCTAACATTAGACCACTAATTAGCCTAGCTAACGATACCGTAATTGTTCCGCTAAAGTTCAAGTTTTTTAGCAAGCGTTAATAAAATAGAATTATTATGAAATTTGCACTAGTAGAGAAAGTTGCTCGTTAGCGTCCATCAACAGCGAAAGCTTGTCCATTGTTGAAAAAAGACAAGGAGAAGACAACCATTTTATTTGTAATTCGCAATCACGATGAACACGCGATGCGCTATATTGCTCACGCTAATGCTAACATTATTTCATTTGAGCAGCTACATAATCAGAACTAGAAGCAATGAAAACGTGTCTGTCTTTGTGCTGTGATTTTTTTCTTAATTAGAAATTTTGACGTTTTCTTGAAAAGGAAAACTAAATCTAGATAACTAGCATACGCTCGCCACTAGCTAGCATTGCGATGAGGGCCTGGTGTATATTGGTGTACAATAGGAAAATATATGTAAATAGCTAGCTTGTTAACTGCGCCAAAACAAATAAGGTAATAAATATAGCTAGCTAGCTAGCTAGCTGTACACTGATGAGTTGTTGCTATTGATGTACTGTAGCTAAACATAAACAGATAAAGAGTTAACATTTTAGACAAATTGAAATAAAATTAAATGCTAGTTTTCTGGCGTTAGCTTGATGTGTCACGGCCCTAAGTGCCTATGTGTGAGAGAGGATGATTGAGTGTGTGTGTGTGTGTGTAAAAGAGAATGATTGAGGGTGTGTGTGTGTGTGTGTGTGTGTGTGTGTGTGTGTGTGTTACTGGACAGGCCGATAGGAGCTGTCCTTGGACTGCGTTAGATAAACACTCTGTCCTCTCCTCCTTAATGCTCGGCCCATCTAACATCCTCCATATGGGACAACATCCTCCTGCTTTGTGCGTCATGTGTGTGTGTGTTTGTGTGTGTGTGTGTGTGAAGGAGTGTGTGTGACAGAGAGTGGGAGTATGTGGTATGGGCTGTTCCTCCATAATGTTATTAGAGAAGTGTGTTTGAAAAGCTCTGAAACATATCTGCCTATTTGACAGAACGTGTGTGTGTGTGTGTGTGTGTGTGTAGGAACAGATGATGATGGTAATGATGAGGAGGCAGAGGAAATATCTTAGACCCCCTACCCTCACACGAGCCAAGAAAAGAAACAGATCCAGTCGCTGGAGGGAGGGCGAGAGACATAGAGATGGAGTAAGGGAGAAAGAGAGCAA
>CM022773.1:1719143-1736643 GCA_012411365.1 Ameiurus melas | reverse complement strand
TCGCTCTCTCTCTCTGTCTCTCTCTCTCTCTCTCTCTCTCACACACACACACACACACACAGGCGACATTAACGGCGCGTCGACTTGCATATTGACTCAGCTGAAGCCATAAAGAGGAGACAGAGAGGAAGAAAACTGGGACGGTGAGATGGATGAGGGACATGATGAACGAGCGAGAATGAGATGAATCGGTCAAGATGGAGTGCTTTCCCCTCTGTTTCACCTCTCCTCTCTTCTCCTCTCCTCTCCTCTCCTCTCTTCTCTTCTCTTCTCTTCTCTTCTCTTCTCCTCTCCTCTCCTCTTCTCCTCTCCTCTCTTCTCCTCTCTTCTCTTCTCCTCTCTTCTCCTCTCCTCTCTTCTCCTCTCTTCTCCTCTCCTCTCTTCTCCTCTCTTCTCTTCTCCTCTCTTCTCTTCTCCTCTCTTCTCTCTCTCTCTTCCTCTCTTCTCCTCTCCTCTCTTCTCCTCTCTTCTCTCTCTCTTCTCCTCTCTTCTCTTCTCCTCTTCTCTTCCTCCTCCCTCTTCTCTTCTCCTCTCTTCTCTCTCCTCTCTTCTCCTCTCTTCTCCTCTCTTCCCTTCTCCTCTCTTCTCCTCTCTTCTCTTCTCCTCTCTTCTCCTCACTTCTCCTCTCTTCTCCTCTCTTCTCTTCTCCTCTCTTCTCTTCTCCTCTCTTCTCCTCTCCTCTCTTCTCCTCTCTTCTCCTCTCTTCTCTTCTCTTCTCTTCCCTTCTCCTCTCTTCTCCTCTCTTCTCTTCTCCTCTCTTCTCCTCACTTCTCCTCTCTTCTCTTCCTCCTCTCTTCTCTTCTCCTCTCTTCTTTCCTACTTCTCCTCTCTTCTCCTCTCTTCTCTTCTCTCTCTTCTCCTCTTCTCTTCTCTTCTCCTCTCTCTTCTCCTCTCTTCTCCTCTCTTCTCCTCACTTCTCCTCTCTTCTCTCTCTTCTCTTCTCCTCTCTTCTCCTCTCCTCTCTTCTCCTCTCTCTCTCCTCTCTTCTCTTCTCTTCCTTCTCCTCTTCTTCTCTCTTCTTCTCCTCTCTTCTCCTCACTTCTCCTCTCTTCTCCTCTCTCTCTTCTCTTCTCCTCTCCTCTCTTCTCTTCTCTTCTCCTCTCTTCTCCTCACTTCTCCTCTCTTCTCTTTCCTCTCTCTTCCTCTCTCTCTCTTCTCCTCTCTCTCTCTTCTCTTTTCTCCTCTTCTCTTCTCTTCTCTTCTCTTCTCTTCTCCTCTCCTCTCCTCCTCTTCTCCTCTCCTCTCTTCTCTTCTCTTCTCTTCTCTTTTCTTCTCTTCTCTTCTCTTCTCCTCCTCTCTTCTCCTCTCTTCTCTTTTGTTCTCTTCTCTTCTCTTCTCTTCTCCTCTCCTCACCTCTCCTCTCTTCTCCTCTCCTCTCTTCTCTTCTCTTTTCTTCTCTTCTCTTCTCCTCTCTTCTCTTCTCTTCTCTTCTCTTCTCCTCTCCTCTCCTCCCTCTCTTTTCTTCTCTTCTCTTCCCTTCTCTTCTCCTCTCTTCTCCTCTCCTCTCTTCTCCACTCTTCTCTTCTCCTCTCCTCTCTTCTCCTCTCCTCTCTTTTCTTCTCTTCTCTTCTCTTTTCTTTTCTTCTCTTCTCTTCTCTTCTCTTTTCTTCTCTTCTCTTCTCTTCTCTTCTCTTTTCTTCTCTTCTCTTCTCCTCTCTTCTCTTCTCTTCTCCTCTCCTCTCCTCCCCTCTCTTCTCTTCTCTTCTCTTCTCTTCTCTTCTCTTCTCTTCTCTTCTCTTCTCCTCTCTTCTCCTCTCCTCTCCTCTCCTCCCCTCTCTTCTCTTCTCTTCTCCTCTCCTCTCTTCTCCTCTCCTCTCTTTTCTTCTCTTCTCTTTTCTTCTCTTCTCCTCTCTTCTCTTCTCTTCTCTTTCTTCTCTTCTCTTCTCTTCCTCTTCTCTTCTCTTCTCTTCTCTTCTCTTCTCTTCTCTTCTCTTCTCCTCTCCTCTCCTCTCCTCTCTTTTCTTCTCTTCTCTTCTCTTTTCTTCTCTTCTCTTCTCCTCTCTTCTCTTTTCTTCTCTTCTCTTCTCCTCTCCTCACCTCTCCTCTCCTCTCCTCTCTTCTCCTCTCTTCTCTTCTCCTCTCTTCTCCTCTCCTCTCTTCTCCTCTCTTCTCCTCTCCTCTCTTTTCTTCTCTTCTCTTTTCTTCTCTTCTCTTCTCTTTTCTTCTCCTCTCTTCTCTTCTCTTTTCTTTTCTTTTCTTTTCTTCTCTTCTCCTCTCCTCTCTTCTCCACTCTTCTCTTCTCTTCTCCTCTCCTCTCTTCTCCTCTCCTCTCTTTTCTTCTCTTCTCTTTTCTTCTCTTCTCTTCTCTTTTCTTCTCTTCTCTTCTCTTCTCTTCTCTCTCTCTCTCTCCTCTCCTCTCCTCTCCTCTCTTCTCTTCTCTTCTCTTCTCTTCTCTTCTCCTCTCCTCTCCTCTCCTCTCTTCTCCTCTCCTCTCCTCTCTTCTCTTCTCTTCTCTTCTCTTCTCTTCTCTTCTCTTCTCTTCTCTTCTCTTTTCTTTTCTTCTCTTCTCTTCTCTTCTCTTCTCTTCTCCTCTCCTCTCCTATCCTCCTCTCTCCTCTTCATGTGAAGTCATGTGACTAAAGTTTCGAATGAACCACGTCCGACCCGATCGTCTCCACCAGTCAGGGCTCGGCGATTATACCGATATAATACCGATATCGTGATCGATTGTATTGCGATACTGAGCATATCGTGCGAACAATCAATTTTTTTGTGCCGAATTGTTAAAAAAAAATCTTCCTGTTTCTGTTCAGTTCAGATTTTATTTTGTAGTTATATAATTTCTTATTTTTCACAGACTTTAAAACTCAGACTAACAGATCAATATCTGATTCAGCTGGATATTGGTCAAATCGCTGAAATACTCCATTCTTTCATCCGGTTTCAATATTTTTATTGTGATATTTTTAAATCATTAGACTGATAACGATCAGCCTAATGATTTGTGTTATTTAAAAACATATGCAGCCGACAGCGGCGGTGATTAATGACGACAGCGTGTGGAGTTGCGCTCCAATGATAGAATGTAGCCAATTATAATAGGCTACGTTTCGTTTCGTGTTTTTAATCGATCGATTGTTCCAATTTTTTTCCTTTTGTTTAATTACTTTATTTGTACTTTTTTTTTTAAAGTAACAGAAATCACTAACGATGATTCTAATACATTTTTGCATACTTTAATAATATCAGATTAAATTCAATTAGATTTTTTTGACAGTTGTTCTAATCATTCCTCGACAAACATTTTTAAAACTCATAAAGAATAATTATAATCATTTCTCCAGGCCTTTCTGCGAACACATCCGTATCTGATATTAAAATCAACTTTTATTCGGCCAATTACTTTTGACCCCTGTCCTGTTTCTTTTTAAATTTTAAACAATTTTATATGGATTTTTTAAAAATATACAAACGTTTCAGTCCGCTCTCGCACTCAGATTCATAGCTTGATGTTTTTGTTCGCTTGATTTGATGTTTAAACCAATTCAGCTTTCGCTATTTGCTCACTATGTACCCTGTTTCTGTCGTTTATTAATTTTTAGTAATATTCTAAAACATTTAACTTACAATTTTCATGTGTTTTGTACACTCCGAGCAACACTTTGGTGTTAAAATAAAAAATAAACATTCTACCAAACGTTTCATTTTCAGTTCATGGTTCTGCATAATTTTGCATTTATTTTGTTTCATATCCATCCATCCATCTTCTACCGCTTACTTCTTCTTCAGGGTCGCGGGGAACCTGGAGCGTATCCCAGGGAGCATCGGGTACGAGGCGGGGTTACACCCTGGACAGGGTTCCAGTCCATCAGGGCACAATCACATACACACTCACACACCCATTCATACACTACGGACACTTTAGACACGCCCATCAGACTACCATGCATGTGTTTGGACTGGGGAAGGAAACCAGAGTACCCGGAGGAAACCCCTGCAGCACGGGGAGAACATGCGAACGCCGCACACACACGGACACGGCGGGAATCGAACCCCCGACCCTGGAGGGGTGAGGCGGACATTTTTTTTTTTTTTGTGAATCTTTAAAAACATCTCTATTTTTTTATTACTATTTTTAAAAAATATATTTTTTCATGAAAATAAAAAGCACACACATGTCTGTACTCCCAGTAACGGACTAGTAGCTGACTGGATATTCAAATGAGTTTAGTTTTTTCACATTTGTCGTTGTCACTGCCTTCTTAGAGATCCGAGTGCTATTTTGCTGGAAATAAATATCGTTGTGCCTGTTGTGTATCATGAAAACAAGTATTACAACGTTCTATTTGTTCCATATCGCCCGTCCATCCCACCGATTGCACTGCACTACTGCAAATGTAAAAGAAAAATTGCTGTAGTCACCCTCCACCTCCTCTAGGGGCAGCAGAGACCAAGCTGAAGTGAGATCTTTGCTATGTGTAAGGCACATAGCAATTACGTGTTTTTTTTTATTTCAGAAAAAGCGTATTGTGACATAATTGACCACGATATCGATACCGATGAACCATTTTTTCATGTGAATGTGAACTTCCACCTAACTGCTAGCTTAATGGCGATAATCTCACCCTTTCTCTCTCACGCTCGCTGTCCTACAAAGACACGAGAAGATCCTCGTCATCGTGAGCATCTTTAAAAACTTCCACCGTTTGGTAAGAAGCTTTAGTGAGGGCAGAGCTGACCTTGCTGGACAAGCTGGACTAACTGAGGCTCTCTGGTGTGATCAATTCACTTAATGGTCCTGTCAAGTGACACCTGTGCAGTGTCCTCTTCTGTCTGAAGTGCTAATGAACTCCGAGTGTGTGTGAGCGTGTGTGAGTGCGGGAACCCATCTCTCACTCCAGCCTGCTTTAACAACCTTCGAGATACATTACAGTGAAATTACTCCCGCTGCAACAGCGAATGCTTATAAATATTCAAAACGTCCCACCAGTCGCTGAAAGCTAGCGCCCAGAACTAGCTCGGTATCCGAGCGGCCTTCATCAGCCGAGCCTGCAGACCTCATACCGAGCTCCGACAATAAGGGCCGTCCCTCCTGCGGGTCGTGTCGAGGACGCGTGATAAATATTTCCCCGCGAACAGACTCCTGTTGTCGTCTTTTGGCCTTCGTGTGACGCGAGCGATCCATCAGAGCCTGCGAGGGAGCGAGTTCAGGCCCTCGGCAGGGTTATTACCGGCCTCCTACGGAGCTGTGGTTAAGAGTCACCGGATTGTCCGATGCTGAGGAAGCACTTTACACGACAACCAACAGCGCTGTGGAGATACAAACGCTGCACATTAACTTGGAAAACTGGGCGTCGTAAGGCGGGTTTAACTGCTATAGACGTTCATAACTCCTAAAACTATCACAAATACCCATTACAGACCTGACAGCCCCAAAGAGGAGAAAGCAGTCTCTCAGCAGTCATGTACGTGAGGTAAATACGGGGGTTTTGTGGTAACCACAAGGCACTCGATTATGGAAAAAGCCGCTGTTTGTCTGTTTTAGTTAAAGTTAAAGTGCCTTGTATGAAAAGATTCTTTAATAAACATAGCTAACCGATGTAAACTATACATCTGTGTAACGTTAGCTAAGCCAAACATACGGTAAGAGATTTTACGTCATGCTAACACACACCCACACACACATATTTCAAGATCGGTGAGAAAGTGGGTGGGGCTTCTAAGGGTCAAGGTCAAATCGGAGATTTCATCAACACCAATGCAATCATTCCAGAATAATGCTGTACCGGTTACTCCATATCTACTCTCGATGTGGAAAAAGATGAGAGGAACTAATAACATGAATATAATCAAGTTAGCATTTATTTCACAAAATAAGACATTCTGTTGAAGTGTATAGCGCCACCATGTCTACAGAGGACTCTTAATCGTTTGTATTCATCCCCCCTCCCCCTCCCACAGCCCTCCAGTAAACTCTCCCCAGCTCGCAGAATCAGTCACCATAGAAAATATATCACATCTGTCTGTTTACGTTTTATTCTTTTTGAACTGTACAAGTACAAAAAAAAAAAAGAAAGAAAAGAAAGAAGAAAAAAAAAAAAATGGCAAATTTCCAAGAACAAACCGGCTGTCAGGCAAGTCATGCTTGCTGGAGCACGCGAAAGCAAAAAATGAAAAAAAAAACAAACAAACAAAGTGACAACCTGAAAGATAAATGAGTTTGTTATAGAAAAGTATTGTGGAAAGAGCGATATTGATCTCTGAAAATATTGTTCCTGTACCAAAGTGACAACGAATGCATTTAGACGGTAAATGTTTCCCAAGTACAAAGCCAAGCGCTCAAGAGAAAAATAAATATACCTTCTTTTTTTTTCCTTATTTTATTAATAAACTGAAATAAAACTTTGATCATCAAATAATATTAAAGTTATCAGTTCCATTATTCTCAGGAACCAAGCACAAGTTCATGTTTCTTTCTTCACATCCGAAAGCATTCAAGCCTGTGCTTCCCACCTCCACGGTTTACCGAGGTAAATCCATCCATTTAAAAGCTCCCTTTCTGGCTTGGAGCCTCTTTTGTGGATGGTCCTTGACCTCGTCTTCACCTGTGCCTCGTTCTCTCCGCCCGTGCGTCCATCAAGGGTAACCGAGTGCCGATGCTGAGCCCAGTCTCTGGCTGTAGAGCGCATAGGGTGAGTAGTACTGTGCCGTAGCAGGGAGAGAATGCATAGGTAAGGAAGGCGCTCCGGGCAAATGGGGTTTGCCATAGGGATGGTAGCGAGCCAGGCCGAGTCCAGGAGAACCTCGGAGCGAGAAGGAGCTCGGAAGAGCCCCGGGGCTGTTGGGAGGTGGCAGGTGTAGGTGGCAAGAAGCAGCTGAAGAAGAGGCGGAGGAAGGATAGGCAGACAGGAGCTTTCCGTCCATGCCAGGAAGGGAGGTATGAGTGCGCAAGTGTGCCAAAAGTTCCTCGGAAGTAGCGAAACGTTTGTCGCAGGGCCCGCTGACGGAGACCCAGTTGCAGGCATGAGGAAGGGAGTCACTAGGAAGCATGAAGCCGTAGGTGTAGAGCGGGTGGGAGAGGGAGCCAGAAGCACCGGACGTGGACAGAGAGGCTGGATGGAGCGCATGGAGGTGTGGGGAAGGGTACATCAATGGGAATCCTGACTTGAGAGATGAGGACGGGTCGTGGACGCAAGTGTTGCAGTTGCTTCCCCCTAAGTGGGGCGCATTGGGGTAAGTGAGGCAGTACGGGTCCCGGCACAAGCCTTGCATAAAAGATGGAGGAGACGTGCCAGTTAAAGGACTGGAGCTTGGGTGTTTCGCCATCCCAGCAGCACCCACTAATCCGGACTTGGCATGGTCCAACCCAGAGATGAACTGGGACGGATAACCAGCGTAGGCGCCGACGATGGAGCCGTGGTATCCCAAGGTGGAAGCAGGTAAGGGGAACACGGAGTGTCCTGGTTTGAACGGTGAAATTGGGGCAACATGGCTGGAATTAGCTAAGGATGTCTGCGGGGGTTGGGAATCATTCTTACTTTCTGGTCGAGGGCTACTCGAGGCACTGCCACTGCTGGAGTTTACACTCGCGCGTGCCTGGCTAGAGTTGGCTATCTGAGCATTGTCAAGTCTGCAGCTATCCAAGTCTTTTTTCCCGACACGTTCGCTGCCACTGCTGCTCTCCGTGCTAGAGTCAGAGCTTCCAGTTTTAGAGTCTACACTGAGAGGTTTCTGCATGGACGGAGACTGCGTGTGGCGGTGTACATGTGCCTGGCCTGGGGCATGCTGGGACGGCGAACAGGTCCTCGGAGACGAGGTGTGCGGAGGGAACGACGGACACGTCGTGGTACCCGAACTCCCACCCGAAGTCCTGAACCCGGATTTGTCGGCTGACCCGCTCAGCACGACTCCGTCCTTCCGGCATTCCGAGCTGTTTTTGGAATAAGGCTTGAAGCTGGACTTGTCCTCCAGGCCCTGCTGTTGCTGCTGCTCTGCCGATTTGAGACTCGAACCGGTCGACCGGCCATCTTTGTCTCCCAAGGTGCCCGAAGACAGCGAGCTCAGCTTGGAGGACGAAGGAGGATCCGGCTTGCCGATCTGGGAGCAGGTCTGAGCCAGAAGAGCAAGTGGACTCTTCTTAGCATCCAGCTGAAAGAAAGAAATCGAGACACACGGTCAGATTGAATATATATATATATATATATATATATATATAAAAAACAACAAAAAAACAAGCAGGTCTTGGAAATGATCTTCTGGAACTCTAGGCACATCCAGAATGCTTTTAAAGCGGAGGGAGGCATGGAGATAGTGTTTCAAAAATACAACCTTCATTAACGAGACACTGTTAATTCATTTACACAACGCTCGTTAAAAACGATTTGACGAGAAGCTCAAAATACCTGATGACACGTGGTTTATGGAGCTGCTCTGGTACTTACGGTATGTCCAGGGTGCGCTGTTTTTCACGTTTATATATATATATATATATAAAATAAAAAAAACACTTCTTCAAACACGAATGGGTCAAGCGTTTTAACACACACGGCACAGTCTTCTGGATTCACGGCACAGTCTGAGATCGACTCATTTCACAGTTGCCTTCGGCTCTTTATAACCAGGTCTGTTTTTAAACGATAATCACAGTGTTAGAATGGTGAAATATTTACTCCCGTGCTTTTACCCAACGCCCCGACCCCGTCACACCACCTGTTCACGAGACAAACGACTGCCTATCACCCTTAACACGGCTTACATCCTAACGTTAATCCTGGGTAAATACGACGTGACGTGTCGCTCTATGACCACGTTTACAAGACCAGATTAAAGCGGACGAACTCTGTATTATCTGGGCAAATATTAACACCAGCTGTCAGACGTGGAAAACAAAAATGATGCATGATCGCTGTAAATAACGTCACTGTGTACATTGTGAAATACGACGGATAAAAACGCTGGAGGAAATCAAAGGAAAGCCACGAGCAGGGAACTGATTCTGACTGTTGCAGCTTGTGGAAATGTCCTTTTTTAGACGTTTTTCTTAATTCTTAACAGAATGTGTACTAATATATATATATACATATACACACACACACACACACACACATATATATATATATATATATAAAAGAAAAAGAGTAAAAGAAATCAATGTTTTTATTATTGTTTTCCCCCACATTTTGCACATTCTTCAATATGCAAAAGTTTTTGGAAAATTGCACAAAAAAAAGTGCAAAAATTAAATAAATAAATAGATAAATACATAAATAAAATAATTCTACATATGAAACACATGAATCACTTGTGTTTCTTTGGTAAGAGAATGTTTATTATTATTATTATTGTTATTATTATTAAAATTATTATTAAATCAGTAACTCAAGTAATTAAAATTTTAGTTCTGAAATTTCCATTGCTTTCCCCAAAAACAGAATAAATAATAAAAATTTTTTTTTTGTTTTAATGGTAATACTTTAATAACAAAGTCAATAATGGCATTACTTATTATTATTATCATTATTATTAGTATCATTATTATTATTATTATCATTATTATTATCATTATGCTTATTGTTATGATCATCATAATTATTGTTATTATTATTGTTGTTGTTGTTGTTATGATCATCATTATTATTATTATTATTATTGTTGTTGTTGTTGTGTATCCGGATTAAATAAAATGATTTCATCACTAAAATAGAGTCAATAGTAAAATAAATTGACTGAAGGTACAAGAGGATCATTTTTAACCTGTACTATTATTATTATTATTATTGTTGTTGTTGTTGTTGTTGTTGTTGTTGTTGTACCTCGATGGGGAGCGGCGCGGAGCTGAGAGGCTGCAGGTAGTCCGCGTGGAGCATGTGAGCCGCGCGCGCGCTCAGCATTTGGAGAATCCGGACGGGAAGCCGCTTCGCGTGACGCACCGGATCCGCGAGTGGAAGCGAGCCGTGGAGCGCGAGCCGTGGAAAGCGAGCCTGGGCTCGTGAGTCGCCGCTCGGACCGAGGGCGAGGATGCGGGCGGGGTGCTGGCTGCTCTCCGCGGTGGGGGGACTCGGTGTCCGCGCGACTCCTCCAAAGGGCGAGGGAACGTCGCTCATGTGGCGCGAGCGCGTCGTCCGCTTCTCATTTGCAGCGCGCGAGTATCCGCATGGCGTGGGGCGTCCAGAGATCGGTGGAAATATCCAAACTTGGTTGGAGGGGGGTTAAAAAAAAATATATATATATATATAATAATAAAATCCGAAAAAGAAAAAAAAAACAGCAAAACGCGTCTCTATGGAAACGATACACTCCCGCGCACGAGTATTATCAACTCCAAAAGAAAAACCACACACACCTGTATAATAATATAAATCAATCAGCGCCAAAAAAGACAAAAACAAGGCAGATGTGGTTCCTTTAAACCGAGGAGAAAAATGACATCGAAGAAAATCCGCGTACGTCCGGTCCCGTGCTCGCCTCCGTCCGCGCGCGCGCCGTCCTCACTACTGTCTCTGTGCGGTGCCGCGCTCGCGCTGCTCTCACCGAGCTCTAAAGCGGCGCTTCAAAGCTACCAGCCGCCGGCCAATCACAGGCAGCGTAGGAGGAGACTGTGGTGAAGGGGGCGGGGCGACACCGCCCACGCCCCTCCCGCACTCACAGAGAGCGGCGCTGTGCGCTGAGGAGGTGTGTGGGTGGATTAGCATGACCCAAATACTCCACAGAAATGGAGCTAAACGTATAAAAGGAGTAGTGACGTGTGAAAAGAAATATGACCAAACTATCAGGAATGTCAACATTTTCCTCAGAAGTGTTGTTAAATTACAAACAAAAAGGCCCTGCACTTCCAAACTGACCCTGTAATGACACTCCGCATCAACCGCTAACTGAGTGTTCACTTCCCCCACATTAAAACATGAGAAGATCGAGTCACAACTCAAACACTCACAAAACTCAAACACTCACAAAACTCAAACACTCACAAGACATACCTGTCTTCGTGCGTCCCAGTTCTGGGCAATTTACAAAGAGACTATTCATACGTATAAACATCGGCTATGTTGCCGTGTCGATCTGTCGGCTAGTGAGAGGAGTACAGTGATCTCTACACACTTGTTCATTCTTTAAACAAAACCAAAATACTGACTAAAAGAAGCAGACTGAGGAAGATCGGACGAGTCAGTCAGTCAGAGAAGACAATGTCTAATGTTTTTGGAAATAAAATTAGAAAGACCGTCCTGTTCATTTAAAACATACCCCCAAAAAAGTTACAATTTGCTTTAAAAAAACAAACAAACAAACAAATAAACAAAAAGAGAAAGATCATATTTAAAACAACACATCATTTGTTTTTCTTTTTCAGAAAATTAGAAAGGCAAGATCAGACACTCGTCATTTAAAACACTTTTATATTTTATTTAAAAGGACACACTTTTCCTCCACAAAAGTTCATATCAGTTAGTGGATTGAAACATTTTACCTTAAGATATATATATATATATATATAAATAAAAACCACACTTTTTTTCTTTCAAAAATTTGAAAGTTAGGAGACACTCAGCTTCATTTAAAACACTATATTCCCCCCAAAAAATTTGAAAAACTCACCTTAAAAAAAAAAAAGAATTAGAAAAATTAAAATTAGAATGATCAAGTCAGTTTTAGAGGAGGTGCTCATGTTTATATATATATATATATATATATATATATATATATATATATATATATATATATATATATTAGAAATAACTTTTTTTTTCATCAAAAATGAGAAATATCAAAATATCAGACATTCTTCTTGATTTAAAACACTTTTCCCCCAAAAAATAAAAAAGACCACACAATTTACAATTTCTTGCTCCATTCCAGTTGAAATCAGCGCCCTGGCGGTTAAAGATGTCCACTCTCCTGTTTTCCCGTTTCATTTCTCATGACAACAAATGATTTATTTGACACACAACAACAGCTTGTGTCAAACTGGTGTCGGTTCCCAAAGCCGGAATGTTAATAACTTTATTCCATTACCGCAGGCTGCTTTGCCAACGGAGTAATTTAGTTAACTTAATTATGCAATGAATTGGCTTCATTACTTAAAACCAAAGCCTGGCAGAGCGACTGTTAGAGCAGGAAGGCTGTAATAGTTTAGCGTCTGAATGCCTTTGAAGCTCGGGAGTAATTTATGGCCTATAATTGTTCAAGAGGTTGAACTGCCTGCGTTATTTCATCCTTTGTGTGCTCTGGGTACACAAAGGCGAGGCCTGTTTACGGTCCAGGCTAAGAATAGTCAATGTTCCTAACTAAGGAACGAACAAACTGACTGACTGCTCACACCACGCCCTGGTACCTACAGGAGTCTTTCCAAATGACCAACCGTATAACGAACAGAATACCCATAATGCATCGTGCTAGTGTAAAAACCACATTGATGGATGATGATAATTTTAAATTGTGTTTATACAACGGTGCTGTTGAGTTCTGGATTCTGATTGGTTCGGTTATCTTCATCGTTTCTACAGTATAGTAAACCAGCACAGGGACTTGTACGACGGACATTTTTTAAAAACACGCAATGTTATCTAGCGAAGAAAATTTTTTTTTCCCGTTATGGTGACGTTTTCTGCTAGGAGACACTTATCTAACATGTCCGGAAGGAGTCTCCAGTGTCAGCGCTTTGTAACAGTCAGAGGTAAAGCTGTGACTTTACGTTTCCTGACAGGACTTTACGCGTTACGGTTTCTCCGTAACGTGACGAGATGTTCGATAAGAAAGGTGGGTGTAGCTTTGCTCTAAGTGTCGGTACGGACACACGAAAGGGATTTTACGCTGAGCCTATATGGATAATTTTGCAAAACAAATGAAAGCGACACAGAAAACAACACTGTCCATCATTTTAACATGTTATTTAAATATGAACGGTATGTACGTGTATGTTTGCTAATCCTCACCCACCACATGCACATGTAAATTAGCGTCCAACGTCACACACGCACACACACACACGCACACACCACAGATATATATGTATATGTATTCGAGCAGCTGAGGGACTTGAAATGAGTTGAAAAATTCAATAAAATAACAAGTACAAGGTTTAAGGTAGCTAGCCGTTCAGAGTCTAGCTAGCTAGATATAACTTTACAGCTAGCAAGCTAAAAAAAAAAAAAAACAACAACAAAAAAACCAGTAGGTCAAATCAAGGTTATTCTTAAAAAAGTTAAGATGATTATTATTATTTTATTTATTTATTTATTTTTTTACAAATGATTTGCTATGGTTTTCCTCCAAAGCGCTTTGATCTAGATAGCTTTGTTTTGAGATAAATATTCACTTGTAGCAGCAATGTTAGCTAACTTACTTTGACTAATATAGCCAGCTAGCTATCAAAAAACGGAATTAGCATGCTAATTTCTAATGATCTTGTGAACGTAGCACACTTAGACCTGGGCGTTTGTCACAAACGATTTTCTGCCCATCGCTCAGCGTTAGCCGTCTTATATTGTTCATGACATCACGTGAGTTTTCCCACAAGTCATTGTTCAGACTCTGATCGCAATTGAAAGTCTTTAATACTTTGCGGGAAAATTGTGCTTAATGATTCTCGATCTACAAACGAGACGCAGCAGTGAACAGAGCAAAGAAATTCATTTGACTTTTCACGTAATCATTTCTCTTTGAGCGGATCATGGGGTTTTCTGTAGCTTTACCGCCATCTTCCCGCCACCGCAACATCAATCAAAGGGTTATAGTAGATTTATGTTTTGTTTTTTTTAATCCGAGGCGATAAACTGAAACCTGTTGCCATCTGTGCTCTTTTTATTCTTCACAGCCCGGATTTGCCTCCTCACGTGGCTTTGCATACGTTTTGCATGGTCAGACCTGCAGCCGTGAAAAGCGCGTGTAGAGGAGAGCGCTGATTTGCATACGGAGAACAAAACAGGATATTGACCATAAATGTGCGCGGCAGCAAATGTTTCCAAAAAAAAGATAAAAAAAATTAAGCATGCAAATCATGAGAGAAACCGGGAACGGCGTGTAGCCACAACGCCAGAGTGCCGAGGTGGAAAAAGAAACAAATACAAATTAGGATGTAAATGAAAGAGGGGGAAAAAGGTCTATTTTAGTTTTGCACATTGACACATTTCTGCAACACGTCGAAAACTTTCCAAATGAACATCTTTATAAAAAATAAATCGGACACTTAAACGGCACAATGTAACTCCAAGCTTGTCTAGTTGTCTATGTTTCTGTTCACGTTACATAGCACTACGCTAACATTAGCTAGCATATTGCGTAATCTTTTCCAGCAGTAAGTCTTTGCTAGCTAGCTAGAGCAGTATCGTTGTGTAATTTATGATTACACCACGTGGTGACTACTATAGGCTAGTTTTTATTATGTGGGAACTTTGCTAGCAAGTTGTAATATTATAGTGGATACAGGAATGTAGCAGAACTGATGAAAACGTGTCACAAACGTTAGCCACTAGCCTTTCTTTTCAATTTTTTTTTGCTACTTAGTAAAAATACTGCTTTTATACGCACAATAGAACAGCAATATGAGCTAAGCTAGCTGTTTAGATAAAACGCCTCTACGCTAGCTTTAACCAGCTTACTACTTCGCTCAGCTAGTGCTGTGTTTGACGATATTAGCAAGTCATGTTTGGTGCAAAGCTTGCTAACGGGAGGATAGTTATTATTTTGTGCAAGAAAAACAGCGATAAACATTGATTGATAGCAAGCTAGCTGACGTCACTTAAAACGCTTAAAAGTAGCTAGGTTTGTCGGTGAGCTCGTGTAAGGTGATGAAACGTCAACATTCATTATTAAAAATGAAAATTTCCCAATGTATACTATCTATCTATCTATCTATCTATCTATCTATCTATCTATCTATCTAGCTAGCTAGCTAGCAAAAACGCAGAAAAAAGCATTTAAACACCCCAATATTTTCACATTAAAATATATACAAGCTACGTTTTGCTAACAGAGTTTTCAAAAAGAATATATTTGTAAGGACATAAATTACAACTGGGACGAAAAGCAAGGTGAACGTTGACACCTGCTCGTTACTTTCAGTCCGTTACGAAAGTGCGATGTAATCGCAAGACATCGTCTTTGATTGACGGTGTAATTGTTGGCGCCGTTGAGATCGCATGATCGCGCATGTCACCCAGCCTGCTACTCCTCGGCTAGGTGCAGCTCAGCACTTCGAAATGATCGCATCAGCAGAACCGTATGTGAAGAACCCGGTGTGTCAAATAAAGTGTACGACCCCGGATCTTCAGAGCTGGTCTGGCGGTAAAAACAAAGCACACCTGTGGAGACGGATGAAAGCCGACGCTTGCCTGGCTCGGCGTAATAACAATGACAATAAGACAGAAAGCTTGAACTGTTGACCGGGGGAGAGGCGGAGCCCGCAGGCTAACCTGTTTTGTTTTGTTTTGTGTTTTTCCCGCTTTGTGTAGCATAACAGCGTGACATTTTCGAGACTGTATGCTTAGAGGTACACTAGCCGAGGGTTTGGACTTGTCAACATCCTGTCGTTTTTAAAAGCAATAAAAAAATAAATAAATAGACACACATACACGGACACGCCCTGAAACGCTCTCCTCTGACAAGCTGACAGATGATCAAAGGCAGGTGAAGTGTCACAGGTATTATTACAGCGTCTCTTTCTGGATAATTAATGTTCCCGGGAGTGAGTAATCGGCGTCGGTAATCTGCTACACGGATTGAACCGTCGCGTTGTGGTTGATCGAGGTGTGAAGACTTTGTGAGTACGGGAATAAACTGTGTGCTTTGTTACTGGCTTCAAAATAATCCTTTGGTTGAGAAAAGGCCTGGCAGTGTTTAAACGAAGCATTTAATAGTAGCACTGCTGAGGCGGCCGTTATCTAAAATCCACCAATCGGAGGACGGCAATCTCACAGGAGAGCTACAAGTACAGTAGCGGTGATCGCGAAACGCGAACGAAACGGAAAGAGATTCTTTATTAGCCTTAAAGAACGTTTATTTATGCGATGGTTTTCCGTACCGTGCCGATCGATCGTAGTAACGTAGTCATTTTCTTTCATCAGAGGTCTATCCCATGACGTTAGCGGACTTAGCGGAGGTTTGTTGCTTTTTTGTGTGATTTTTGTGGCGAATTTTCGAAAAATTAGCGACGCGACTTGCGGAGTATTTTTTTTTGTTTTTCTTGCGTGAAAACTACTTGAATTGGCGAATTCGCAAGCGCGCAAAATTTTCACGCTCAGGATTGACGCATGTGAATCGTCTCGGCACGAATCTGCGGTCATTTTAGGAAAAAATCGTGGAATATCGCGGATGTTACCTTTTTTTTTCACGTACATTTCTCCGATCGCGAAATCGCGGACTCCTGGAGGGACGGGTTATAGGATCTTCATCATGTACGCTACACGGACGTTATCTGCCTGTTCAAGAATCCCAGTACAGTGTGATGAGCAGCGCGCTTAAAAATTAGTGGAAATCACTCTGGAAAAAAGGAAAGTCCAAATCCGCCTCAGTCAACACTCCGGCTGTTTGGCTCGTCGTTATTAACGCCAAGCGTCACTCTTCACGCCGGGTAACTCTCCAGCTGCGGCGTGTAAACGCATAAAGCCTCGGCGGAAAGCGATCTGATCTGTCATCTCACGCTACACAGACACACACTTCGCCTCCACCGCTGCCGGGATCCACCTGTCAGCGGGTGTATCACCGCAGCCGCTGTTGTGATTTTTCACGTCATGCTTTAACATGCGGCGTTATCCGTCTTACACCGGCTTCCGAGTGTGCGAACGGGCTTCTGTTCGATGATGAGTCATGTGATAAACTGTTTTTTGGTTTTCCTCTCAGAAGACTTGTAGGTCAGTAAAACGTTTCCTGAATGCTCCGGCCGTAAAAATGCTCCGGTTTTTTTTTTAAAAAGAACGTTTAGAACCCCCCCATGGTATCCCCCCATGGTATCCCCCCCCCCGAGGGTATTAAGTAACTAACTACTAAACTTCCTACTAAGCTAATGGTTGTAGCCTGGTAGAAGGAATTTCCTTCAGGAACGTTCGGTTCCCAAACCACTGTCAGGTTTTCCGGAGGTTCTAGCGATAACGTTGCGTTAACGTGTCTTTAAGCCCTGATCTTTGTAAGAATTTCAACAGCTTATTAGTTTCCGTTCATATTGTATGATGTGATTTGCTGCCAGCTGAATCCTTACATTTTTATTTAATGTTCATAAACATTCTCACAGCATTGATGAAACTTTAACGCTAACGTTTTCATGATGGTTTGTAGTTATACGTTTTTGGTTCGCTGGAAATGTTTCAACATCGAAAAGTATTACTAGATCAATTTTTTTTTTTTTTACGGAAATTCAGAAGTTCCTTTTTTACTCCTGGACATTTGTTCGGTTCAGTTTACGTTTAAATATTACGCAACTGACTAACTTGCTAAGCAGCTAACAATTTTAGGTTGGGACAAAGTGTTGTGAATGTTAAAGCTTGAGGAATTGTAACTTTAAAAAAAAAACAAAAAAAAACCTGATCTTATAAAATTGTAATCATTTCTGTAACGTTTATAAACATTCTTA
>CM022773.1:1694143-1714143 GCA_012411365.1 Ameiurus melas | reverse complement strand
CACACACACGCACACACACACTTTGTGTGCCTGGCTTGCGTACGAGATAAGCTGCGAGTTCGAATTTAAGAAGTTTGCACCCTTTATTTGTTTATTCGGCTTTGTTTGCCAGTTCATTTACTGTTTCGCTAATTAGCACGTTAGCTATTATTAACCAAGCTAGTCATATAAGCTAGCTCCAGAGTATAGAATGTCTTCTGCCAGTCGGCGAACACGAATACGACCGGGCGAGGAATTTGTAAACAGAACGGCGGGATCGTTTAGACCGGGAACGAGGCGCTGGACGCCATCCTCGGATTTGGAAACCCTCGCGTAACCGTTTCCCCACGGGGACTGTGCTAGTGCTGCCCAAATAAAAACCCCGCCCCACCTGGATGACGTCTTGCGAAGCGACGATGTTTTCGAAGTTTCTAGAATAGCTAGGCTGTATTAAGTGTTAAACACTGCGATGTGTTATATGACCGATTATCGGCGCACACGTCATCGTGCGAGCTTCGGCCCAAACCCTAACATCTCACCAGCTGAGTTTCCTCTCAGCTCGTAAAACAGCTGTTAAAAAAGACCAGATGTTTTCATTACCTCACTTCAACTGTCTGGAGTCACACTAACCAGCCTCGCACTCCACTGCACCACGCCCTTAGGACTTTTAATTAGAAATTAGAAAGACGAATAAATCATGTCGGCGTAGATTATTTCAAATCAGGGAAACCGACCTAGTCTCAGACGTAGTCGCAAAAAAGTGTATACATTTTTACACAGATATTCAGATATCCATTCTTCAGTCAGCGCTTTGTCCGGGCCGGGATCGCAGAACTTGATCATTTTCCTACAGCAGCACCGCCGCAAGTGATTTATTCCCCTAACACACACAGTAATTTATCAACAATAACATTTATCCTTTATTGAACGCGACACGCTGTACTTTGTTATCGCTTTATACTTACAGTTTTTGTCCATAAAGCAAGTCACTTGTCAGTTCCGTTACAGCGGCGACTCTACTTAAAAAAAAATAAAAAAATACACCGGAAAGCGTACACCTTTACCGCCCGAAAACGAGCCGTTACTATGGAAACGATAAGGTGTTAGAACGAGCGCGTTAGTTATCAATAAACCTGCGATCGACCAATCAGAGTCCAGACGTCAACAGCACTGTGGTGTAGGAAAACGTTTTGACGACGTTTAACGTTCGGTTAATTGAGACGATGACTGTAAGTAATTGAATGCTGTGACTAATAAAACAATGCTTAGTTTGCTGTAGGATCCCCACCTCACACACACACACACACACACACACACGCATTTGTAGTTGGACTTGACAACATCGGTGCATTCTGCGCTAACATATCAGACAAATGAAGTGTCTCTCACAGACTCGGTTTCTGTAAATCTCCTGCTGTTGTCTGTAAACTGCGCAGTTGGAGATTTTCCTGCTCTAACACACTGATAGACCTGACGGGACTCGGCTGAGATTCTTCCCTGGTGGTCTCCGTAAACAGCTAACGCATGTCTGGGAATGGAAAGCGTTGCGAAACAGACTCACACAGATCTTTCGCTATAGAAACCGAATGGATTCCCACAGAGCTAACGCTAGCAGAGCTTTTTCAAGGACATCCGTTCAGTCTGTAACCTTTATACACATTCCTACAGTTGGCGTGGTCCGATCGGAAAAAGCCATGTCCTAGGCAGCGACGGGGCGTCGTCTACAAATGTAAGTAAAACCTAACGGTCATTTCTGTCAGAATGTGGTCTGTTGGTACAATAACGCAACCTCAGTGTAGCTAGCTAGCTAATAACTAGCTAGCTAGCCGATTATTCACCACACACCTCCGAATCAGCTACTCTGTTTTGACGTCTGTGACGATGCCGCAGCTTTGAAAGACGTTAAGTCTGATCCGATAGTTTTCAGGAAAAGGCTACGCCCGGAACGCAGCGAGTGGTTTAGTCGTGTGAACGTTCTCAGAGACTTCTCCAACGGTTTTAATTTTCGATCTAACTACAAAATCTTGAGTGAGGAACGGGACTACGAAACGAATCCTGTATCTCCACAACAATGCAGGAAAGTTCATTTTTAAACATTACACATCTTTTGAAAATGTTAACAAACGCGTCACCGTTTTTTTTTTGGTAATACCATTCCTTGTGACTAAGGGGGTTCCCTTTGGCTTTGAAGCTTTACTCTAAAAGGTCCAATTATGTGTCTTAAATCTTCTTTTTGGACGGTACATATACCAATTCCAAACAAGGCGGGACGGCGTGTAAAGTGTAAATAAATGTAAGTAAAGCAGGATGCAATGATTTCGCAAATCTCGTCAACCCGTATGTTCTTCACAGCAGAACCTAGAAAAGATATCACATGTTTAAACTGAAGAAATGTAGCATTTTAGTGGGGGAAAATAAGGTCATTTGGAATTTCATGACCGCAACACGTCTCAAAAAAGTTGGGACAGGGCGACAAAAGGCCGGAAAAGTAAGTGTTATTAATAAAAAACAGCCGGAGGTTAACTGGCAGCAGGTCAGTAACATGATCGGGTAGAAAAAAAAAAAAGAGGATCCTATATACTTATATATATATATATATATATAGTTTAGTACCCTGTTTTTCTAAAAAAATAAATAAATAAATGTGGTGCAGTTCTTGAGGACATTATTATTGATGCCATGATGTTGACGATTGGGTTTAAAAATGGGGTTTTTCTAAAAGTTCTCACTCAATCTCTCCAATGTTCAGTCGTACATTTGAAATATTTCTAAATCTTAAAAAAAAAAAGAGAGAGAAGCTTTCTGCCATCGTGAAAAAAAAATCGCCCCGGCGTCAGAACTCTTTTTAAGCTCCCGCTCTTATTACTTGCGAGTGATAATGGCCAGCGGCGTAACGACCTGCAACAGGTGTCGGTTCGTTTAACAGGCAAAGATTGAAATGAATCGCCGTAACAATCGTAATATCGAGCGATTTTTTTTTTTTTTTTTAAAAGGACAAACAACTGGTGTGAAAAATCCCTCGTATTTATAAACTCCCGCGTGGATAATGTAGCAGGCGAGTTAGCAAGATGATCTGGCCGTAACTCTGACACATTTTAAATACTCCTTCTTTACATCATCATCATTCACGACTACTGAACAAAGTGAATCAGGTATCCGTCGGAGGCTACTAAATCATATCGTTGCCTTATGAATAAAAACGGAAGCCTGAAGTTCCACGATGACGGAAAAGATACAGTATGTATGATATTTTTTCCACCGTAGCAGGAATTTATCATGAAGGCGTAACCTTTTAGCCCCCTCTGCTTTTAGCGACACGAAGGCGCTCATTTAAAAGCCAATCAGCTGCCATCAGTCCTGTCAGTTCAAACAAAAAGATTATTACGCTGATCCGCCCAGCTCATTAATCTCCCAGCGAGCGGCGGCCGCGGAGGGGTCGCCACGGACAAACACAAAACACGGGGTGGAATATCATTTCCGTCTGCTGGCCTCCAGCCAAACGGTTCACCTGTGACTCCTTGGTACAATAAACGGTGCAAGAATCACGTGGAGAACGTCGCTTACAGATCGCTTTATTATGGGAGAAATTTTCATGTAATTCGGTGTGCAGCTTACAAAATACAACTTCCTGGTTCAAGGCACAGACGGACAGACGTCCCGTTTCTAAACGCGGGTTCCGTTCGTCACAGAATGAGTCAAAGTTTCATTACAAACATTTGTCATTTCCAGGAATCGGAACGGGGAATTACCAGAGTTACAGAGGTGATAGTTGAACTCCTATTGACTTGTAAAGTGACTCACACCCAGTACAGGCTTAGCATCATGGGAGATCTCAGGAAGAATCCACACCGAGGTTCAAAAGTACCATAGCAGTTGATCAGAGTTACAGAGGCGTCGTCCCTGGACTTTTGAAAAGACCGTTCCAGAAAGCATTACACATTACACAGGCGATGGAAATCACACAGCAGTGTGTTTCATGGTTGTTGGAAAAGACTGAAATAGGAAATAGGATTAAACTAAGAAGAATGAAGAGTCCCCTTCCAGCACAGCTCCAGTCGCGGCCTTATGGATGACATTAAGTCCAAAATACGACTTTTAGGTGCCTCGGTTAAAGCCGTTTGGTCTCAGAGCGCTCATTTGATGGACAAATGATACTTAAAAGACCATAAAACTCCAATCAAAGCTGTTAACTGAAGACCCAATGGGGAAAGTGTTGCATCTCTTATTGTGTTGTTTATTTGTGTGGAACTGCACACAATATTTGTCATGAAAGCTACAAATGCTGCAAAAGATTCGAGTTTCGTACTGAAATTGAGTGTTCTTTCAGGAATTGTTTCTGTTTCAAGAAACTTTGTGAAGGCACATTTAAGAGTTCTGCAAGTGAGGCCGGTCGGAGAACCCTAAAGCAATGCTCACCAACCTTGTTCCTGGAGATCTGACTTCCTGAAGACTTTCGCTCTAACCATAATCGTGCCCACCTGACCTGATCTAATCATTGCCTTACGGAGTTCTTAACAACATAAGACCGGTGTGTTCGATTCTGGTTGGACTTGAAACCTGCAGGAAGGCCTCAAGGTCTCAAAAAAATAGAAAGAGGAGGGTTGGTGACCCTAAAGGATCTCCCAGGAACCAGGATCGGCAACAGTTTGTTTCACTTCTGGTCTGGTCTGTATTTTTACAGAAATGGGTTGTGCCGCTGAAATCCGAAACAAATAAATAAAATTATTCAGAATTCCTAAAAATCTAAAGGAAACTTAGGGATGAACTTTTTGGACAATCTGAGGAACCTCTAAAAACCTATCAGGAACTTGAAGGGTCTGCCATTAAGCAAATCTGATGACACCTAGAACATCTACCAGGAACTTAAGGATTTAAGATATAAAGAACAGCGGAAGTCTTCAGAAGTCTTTGTCAGAAGCTTATGGGTTGCTCTAATGAGAAAGTCTGAAGGAACACTGAAAGATCTTTCAGGAATAACTGCACACACACACGCACACACGCACACACACAAAAAAAAAAACAACTGGTGTGGTAAAGAGACAGATCATTAAAAAGGTATGTTCTGGAACTTAGGGGTTCTGCTGCTGAGACAATCTGAAGAACCTTTAAAAAAAAATCTTCCGGGAACTGGATGTTCTGCTGTTAAGTTATCAAACAAACCCCTGGAACTTTTGGACAGTCTGAAGAACCTCTGTAAGTTCTTCTTGGAATGTAGGGGTTCTGCTGTTGAGACAACCTCTAGATTAGAAAGATCCAAAAGACCTTCTAATCAATAAGGCTTCTGCTTTTGAGACAATCTGAAGAACCTCTTAAAGATCTTCCTTTAATAATCAAAAGAACCTTTGAAGATCTTCTAGGAACCTATGGTTCTATTGTTCTAACCATCAGAAGAGCCTCTGAAACCTCTGATTTTCTAGAAGCCTAAGGGTTCTGCTGGTAAGACAATCATATCTACCCCTAAAGATGTTCCAGAAACCTAAAAGGTTCTGCTGTTGAGATAATCCCTAGCACATAAACGATCTGAAAGATCCTCGAGGAACCTCTGGTTCTGCTGGTAAGACAATAAAAAAAGAAATCTTCCATGAACCTCAAAGATCTTCCAGACATCTGAAAAACCATCAAAAAGATGTTTGAAGAACTTATGAGTTCCCAAAGAACTCCTAAAAGCTCCGGCTAAAGGGAAAGGGACACACACACACACACACACACACACACACACACACTAAAAGAAGTAACAGTCGACAGCTGGACCATGGAGATCTAATGTAAAGTCATTAGCACTCTCATCGATCACTCGCAGATACTTTTGTTTTCAGCTTCATGGACAAGATGGGAGGGACAGAATCACACACATGTCCTCTCATGTCCAGATTCCACAGCAGTTCCTGGGAAAGCCGGAACCATGAAAAAGGTTATTAGTATTTGACGAGAGAGAGAGAAGTCTGCTTGTACAAAACCTGCCAGAAGGTTACACTGCCTGTGTGTCATAAATTACCCGTGACAGTCCACCAGAACGGGGGCTGTGCAGTAGGGGTGCTGAGAGACAATGAGAGAGAGACAGAGTGAGAGAGAGGGGGGGTAGCTTTCTTCTCGCCCCCGCTTGATGAACGAGCCTCAGAACAAGGCAGAGAATACATCATATCACCTCTAATGGGGCCCCATTTCCCCGGCCATAACTCAGCCGTTTAAAAATAGAGAGGAGTGGGTGAAATATGGCGCCGTATATCGCCCGGGCCTGACACTTTTACGAGTCCTCCCCACTACGGAGGCACTGATTGCTATTTCAAAAGAAGCCCATCACGTCCTGAGCACAACCAGCTGCTGCCGAGGGAGAGCGGAAAATTATGGCCTCTGAGATTTGGGTTATCTTTTCAGAGAGTCGTTCAAGCCGCTGATTTACAGTGTTTGCGCTCGGCGTTATTAAAAACCGAATCTGCGGCGATGCCATCACTCAGGCGCATGTGGGAAATTCCTCCGTTAGGGGAAAAAGAACGAGCACACATGGAAAGACAAAAAGGTTAACGCTTATGCGGGCTTTTCGTCTCCTTCTCTCTCACTCCCAGGCTGAAAGTATGCGTGTAGGACAGAACCCGTGTCTGAACTCTAACATCTCTGGAGACGAGATGGCCTTGGGGGATAATGTTGGGTTCCATGGGGGATAATGGTCGCTTCGATATAACTCGGACGCAGGAAGTCAGAACTTACGCATCGAGGACCTCTGTGAGTATGAGCTACAAAGTGCGAATAAACTTACTGGTGATGGCGTAAGAGCCATGTTGCTCGGACATCGTGTGCAGAACTCAGGGCTGAGGAGATCGTCCCAACTGTACAAGTGGGAATTCTGAGTTAAAGGGGTGATTTCTTTGGTTTTTCCTAGTTGAGGGTTGGTTGCAAACATTAGTCAAATGCAGCATAAACCTGTATGTGTGTGTGTGACATGCTCCAAAGGCTCTAAAGGCACTCCGAAGGCAAAGCAGCCTTCACGGCTAAGCCCACATTTTCTTACCACTTGTGCTCCCTCATGTTTTTGTTTTTTTTTGTCTTTGTATGCAAGACCGAGTGTCAGAGATTTGCATTCAGAAGGTGTGAAGACGACGCATACTTTAGGAAAAACCCTCTACGTTTCATGAAGATTCCTTCTCTAGGCATGCTTCCAAAACTGGAACCTTTTCCAGCAACATCAGGTGTGCTTCTACAACTGAAACACTGTTTTTAGGACATCTGCAAATCAGGAAAGAAACCTTTTTAAGAAGCGCAGGAACTCTTGAAGGAACTGAAAAACCTAACCTCAAACATATTTCGATCACAGTTAACACTTTCAGGAACTCTTTTAGGAACCTAAAAACTGCCTTTGCACTACAGAAGCGCTTTCAGAAACTCAAGAACGTCGGGTGTGTTGCCATTGCAGAACACTTTACTGGAGCCTAGCATCATTTTAGGAATGTCATGTTTCCATCACAGAAGCCTTTTTGTAACTTGAGAACTCTTGCAGGAATGCAAGTATTTTCGGCACTGCTGCCATTGCCGAACCTTTTCAGGAACTTTCGATTACTTTCAGGTTTCACGAACTCTTTGCATTTCCAAAGGACCTTTTCAGGAACTCTTTTCTAGAAACTCAGGAACTTCAGCTGCGTTGGCACCAAAGGATCCAAGGCTGATTTTAGCTCATGTGCTGTTCTTCCTAGAAACTTTTTACTTCCTGTTTCAGAGGTGTAATTTCATGGGGACCTGGAACTACTGCGTTAGCTACTTGTTTACATACTTATGTATGATTGGAATCAATTGATATTTTTATGGGAAACTATTCATTAAAGCAAGTTAGCATGTATTAGATTGCTATTACTTAAGCTAGCTAGCTTAGCAACACAATGTTGTCGTTATGGTATGTTAACTAAGCATATAGTTAGCTAGCTAATAAAGCTTTAAAACTACAGAATAAAATACGGCAATGGTACGCAATGGTGATCATTGCAGTAGCGTCAATTAAATAAATAATTGCTAGCGTGGCAGTTTGCTAGCTACCGTGACTTATGAAATTGAATATTTAGTCTTAAATAAGCTGGAATACAGCAAGAGCGCGAAAAGTCTCCAACTATACATAATCTAGCTAGCTAGCTAGTTTATGTAGCTGTAGGAGATCAAAGTTCCAAGACAGTTCCAGTCGAGCTAGCTAGCTAGCGTATGTAGACAGAATCTGAAGGATCCATTAGTAAGAATGCGATCCGGGTTGAAGATGTAAATTCCAGCTTCTAAAGGGGGTTGTTATTCATGTTGTCCTTCTTACTAGACCATCCTGTGCCTTTCTCCTGCACTCTATTACTTTGCGAGAGTTTTGACCCCATAGAAAAACATGTAAACTTCAACACTCAGCATGTTCAACTCTTTCCTGTTGTTAAACTCAGCTCAGCCCCCAGCAGATGTGTCTCTGTTAGAACACTATTCCTTCTCTTTGTACTCGACAGCGGCAACGAGAAGGTCTCGTAAACTTATTAGGAGCTATCACTGACCTTGACTTTTATTAGCCTGGTATTTATGGACCATTTTAACTGGTTGTTTTGTGAGCTATGTACTAAGCCTTTCAGGAACATCTTCCCAAACCACCCCCTCATCTCCACCTCCAATCCCCTCCCATGATCCCTCCCCCAAAAATCAGTCTATTAAACTCCATCCTGGACTCCTGCCACAAGCACATCATTTATCTCAGAGCCGGCCAAGAAGAATTATTGTTGTGTAAATCTCCAAGCCTTTTAGGAGATCAAAGTTCCAAGACATAAATCACATTAGCCCGCAAATCCAACAAACACACATGTGAGGGAGGTTCTTGGGTCATCCTTCTCCCTTTTTTTTTTCCACTCCCCACACCCCCACTCATTCTTTTCCAGTGTTGTTTTTTTTTTCTTTTCCAGCTTGTGCCACTGGACAAAAGTTTCTCCTTGTTGGCCTGTTTTCCCAATTCATGCATCAGTTTCTGCTTTTTAGATCTTTATAGGAAATAAATTGATCATTCAAACAAAAAGGGAGCTGATTTTCCATCTCTACTTCTCTGATTTAAACCTCAGTGAACCTTCAACAAACGTTTACAGCTGGAATCATGTGTTTAGATGAGACAAGACCAAGACACCATCCGGTGTGTTTGGTGAAAAAAGGGAACTTCCACAGGAACCTGCAGGTGCATTTCCACTGCAGAATACTTCTCATGATTCATTCATAGGAACGTTCATAAGAACTAATGAATTCTTTTAGAAAGTAAACAATTTCTGGTGTATTTCCATTACAAGAATCGTTTTCAGGAACTTAGGAACTTTCAGTCATGTTTCCACCACTGTTCAGAATATCAGGTCCATTTTCACCCCAGGACCTTATGAACTCATTGAGGAACTAGTTTCTGCTGCAGGAACCTTTTCAGAAATTCAGGAGCTTTATCAGTAACTCAGGACCTTCAGGCATATTTCCACTGATGGACCATTTTTAGGAACATAGAACTCTTTCAGGAACTCAGGACGTTCAGGCTTGTTTCCGCCACAGGAATCCTTTCCAGAACTCTTGCAAAGATTTACGAATTTCAGGCCCATTTCTAATACAGGGACCTTTTCAGGAACTCGAGGCCTACATGCATGTTTCAACCAGAGGGACCGTTTCAGGTACTCAAGAATTCTTTCAGATACTCAGTAATTTCAAGCATGCTTTCAGGAACTTGGGCACTTCTGCAAGAACTTTGAAAGAATTCAGACATCACAAAAAACCTTTTCAGGACCTCATGCAGGAACTACAAAAAGAATTTCAAGCACATTTCTACTACGAGAACATTTCCAGGAACTTAGCAACTCTTTCTGTAACTCATCACAGTAAACGTTATAGAAAAACTCATACATTTATTTTCAGGAACTCATTAATAACTCAGTAGTAACTGATTAATGATTGATTAGTACCTCAGCCAATCAGAACACACCAATAGTGTTCAGGACACAGCGTACTGCTCTCAGCCAATCAGAAAATACTCTACTAGACTGGTAATAAGAATTAGAGAAGCATCATACATTATTTGCTGATTAGTAACTGAGTAATAACTCAGTAGTAACTGATTAATGACCGTTGGTAACTTAGCCAATCAGGACACTCCGTACTGCTCTCGGCTAATCAGGACACTGTACTGTCTCGGCCAATCAGGACACACCGTACTGCTCTCGGCCAATCAGAAAACTCTGTACTGGTCTCACAGCATACTACTCTATGTACACGGCACTGAAGTACATCTAAAACACACGTGAAACATGCCTTGGAACACACCTGCCAGCGCTTCTGAGTGACGCACCAGCACACACTTGCCTGAGATTCGAGTTGTTTTCTGGATCCACGTCCATCTTCCTCCATGGCAGGAGATGTAGAGGGATAAGAGGATGTAGAGGGAAACGTGGCCGCAGGGTGTGTTGGAGTGAAGCCGCGTGACAGCGCTGATGTTCCAGACCTCGTGTCTGCTCACTGATTCTATCAGCTAACCTGCCTGAAGAGAGACTAAATAAAGAGCACACAGACTCAGAGATAAAAACGGAGGATTATCAGCTGTTCACCTGCCTGTGTGCGCTGACGGCTTTCACAGCAAACACATCTGCCAGATAAACTAACCGACAGCCAGCAGAGAGAGAGAGAGACAGAGAGAGAGAGAGAGGGAGTGAGGGAGAGAGAGAGACAGTGAGGGAGAGAGAGAGAGAGAGGGAGTGAGAGGAGAGGGAGAGAGAGGGGAGTGAGGGAGAGAGAGGAAGGCAAGAGACAGAGGGAGAGAGAGCGAGAGAGAGGGAGTGAGGGAGAGAGAGAGAGAGAGAGGGCGCGAGTTAGAGAGAGAGAGAGAGAGGGGGAGTGAGAGAGTAAGAGAGATAGAGAGAGAGAGAGGGAGAGAGAGGTGAGAGAGTGAGAGAGTTAAGAGAGAGGGGAGAGAGAGCAAGAGAGGGGAGTGAGGGAAGAGAGGGAGAGAGAGAGAGGGAGAGAGAGAGTGAGAGAGTGAGAGAGTTAGAGAGAGAGAGAGAGAGAGAGAGAGAGGAAGGCACGGACTGGATGGAGGGGAGGGTATATAAAGTCTACAGAAAGAAAGAAGGGAAAGAGTGAATGAAGGAGGAAAAGGTATAGAATGAAAGAAACTCTATTCTCTTTTCTTTCTTTCATTCTTGTGTTCTTGTTTTCTAAATGACGTCTCAGCTTGAAACGTAAACACTGGAATAATTGCAGCTGCCGAGACAGGGCTGATTTTATTCAGTGTGTGTGTGTGTGTGTGTGTGTGTGTGTGTGTGTGTGTGTGTGTGTGTGTGTGTGTGTGTTTGTACACAGAGATGTGTTAAGACTGTCTGGAGAAGCGCTCAGACAGAGTGCTTCAGATCCTAACAGATGATAGCGTTCTTAAGACAAGATAATGTCTGTAAGCGCACTGAAGTCTTTCACAAACACAGTGTGGATTGGCACCGACGGAACAAAAGCACCAGCCACGGGGTTTTTTTTTTCTTTTCTCTTTCTTCTCTCAGTTCCACTCCTCTGCAGCCCAGACGCTTGGCACAGTGAAGTGGCTTTGCCTTAAGTGTGGTAATTAATCATCCGGTGTGAAACCACTGCTCCGAACCAACAACGGTCCAAAATCACAGACGGCAGAAGAACGGGACGATCTTCACTAGAGATGTTCGCTACTGTGTGAAAAACGTGGCCATGAATGGAGTTGTTTTTTTTAAAAATAATTATTATTTTTTAACGAACCTTAAATAAGTGAGAATATGAGATTAAAAACGAGGTAAACCTCCAAAAATAAGGCAGGAATCCTCACAATCTGCAATTTACAGGCGACAAAATGGAGTTGATATAAAATCATTAATTATGCTACTAATGCTAATGCTACTACTACAAATCATGCTACTAAACCTTACGGTTAGTTAAAAAGTATCAAGCGAGGGATAAAACGCTGTGTGCTGTGCTGTTATAGTAAAAGAATCAACAGCTAGGTGGTGTGATGAAGCGGAGATGCCATCACCACCCGCAGGTGATTATTTTCCTAATACAGCACGTCAGAAAGTGTTTAATTCCTTTCACACCACGGCAATACGCCAACCTTTACGAGTTTTTATTTATGAAAGACCCTCACGTCATACTCGGGTCCATTTCTAGTTATATTTATCACTCTTCCCTGTTCTCACTAACGTTATAGCAGCTATAACTGTAGTCCGTAGTTCTGGCGCTTTTAACTACGGACGTCGTCTCAAAGCAGCTTTACAGGAACATATAAACACAGGATGGGGATTTTAAGTGTGTGAGTTTATCACTATTGGGCGAGACGGTGGTGACGGCGGTGAGGAAAAACTCCCTGAGATGATCTGAGGAAGAAACCTTGAGAGGAACCAGACTCAGACGGGAACCCGTCGTCATCTGGGGAACGACGGATCGTGTGAGAGCCAAAGAACGTTCATTATGGTTTTTATATGAAGTCTGTGTGTTGGACTCGAGTGCAAAACTGTATGTGGTAATTGCAGTCCTAAGGCCATCGCAGCAACCGTAGTCCCTTCGATCGCTCTGGAAGTTAATGAAGAAAATGAAAACGACCCTCGTCCACGCTTGCGTCCACGCTGGCTACACGACCGACAAATGACTACAAAAATGACGACAAAGCCAGCGAGGCTCGCGGATCAGTCTCCTTGTCGTTGTGTTTGCGATCGAGGTAGCGTGACGGTCATGTGGTAGGGGCTTGACGAATCAGAGAAGGATACGCGGTGATCCAGAAGACCCAACCAGGTCAGGTGAATGTGGTGGGAGCCACGCCTTTGTTTTCAAAACGTTTTGGTCTGTTTACGTTGGAACGCGAGCCCGGAGTTTTCGAACTAAAATGGGGTCTTCGGCATTTCCAAAAGTCTCTGTTTTCGAGGTTCGGAAACGGCGGAGTAGTGTAGACGTCACCGTAGCAACGGTTATGCATTTGGAAACGAAAGCACGCTCGTGTAAACAAGACTACACAAATAGGCTATCCGTCCGTCTGAGGCTCTCGTATCAAGAGGTTGAACTGGTGGTTTGTAAGATTTATATGGAATGATCATCGTAACCAGCAGATGATTTTGGAATTGATCCAAACAGGGTCAAGGTCACAGCAAGGTCGAATGTCCGTAATAGTTTTCCTTCAGTAGCTTCCTTCCTGTTTGCGGTATATTTTAAGGATATTCCAGACATAAACATTAGCAACAACATGCTGTAATGATGGCTGGAAACTAGGACTTAATGGCACATACTGTAGAAAGGTCATATAGAACTTAGAGAAATCTCATTTAGCGCTTTGGGGGTGAAGTCACAGTTGCCTTTTATTCTGATCACAACCAGACAGTTATATTGTTTCTGAGTTTAGTCTTTGTTTAGAATTTTTGATGCTGAAGAAGCAAAAATCTAAGGAAACCCTTAACATTCAGACTATCCATCCATCCATCCATCCATCCACCCATCTTCAACCGCTTATTCCTGCTTCACGGTCGCGGGGAACCTGGAGCCTATCCCAGGATGCATCGGGCACAAGGCGGGGTACACCCTGGACAGGGTGCCAGTCCATCATTCAGACTAATGATTTTTAATGTCTGAACACAATGTTTGAAAAGAATCATGGATAACAAGGTTGAAAAGGTAGAAAGGGATCTATGAATTAGTTAATGGGCTCTCTCACTCTATATATCGCTATTAAAGTAGTGCTTAAACAATACATAGCAGACAAATATACATATAGACAGTTTTATTTTGTACACGCGTACCAACTTCACCTATCATCATTCCCTGTTAACGAAATCTGTCACCACCTAATAAAACAGTTTAAGTCACTAACCAAAGTAAGTATACAAACTGACGCTATGAAAAAAGAACAAAAACAATGAACCTGTCTTAAAGAAAGTCCCAAATTCTCTGACCAAGTATATGACTGTGCCATCTGTCTGTTAAATAAATGCCAGTCCTTCAGGCTGAAAAAGAAGGATGAGAATATTCTGCAGTAGTTTGGCATTGTGACTCAAAAAGTTGTTTTTCATCTGACATCTGACTACTGTCCCCAACTGCTGTACAATACTGATAATGCTCTTACACTGAAGAGGGCTGAACGGCAGACCTTGTTAAACAATATTATCATGTTTTTTATTATAATATCTTATATTTGATCAAATATATTCTTATATATCAAATTACTTTCTGCCTTTCTGCCATGTTGACATGGTAGAAGACGTGTCAATGGGCAATGCTGTTGTGAAGGTGACCCTACCCAAGGACGTGTCTTTGCATCTGTAAGTGACTAGTCACCTTAATCCTTCACATGGTATTCATGGGGTGCCATAAGTTTCTGCTACTCTACGGATCACGCTGAAGTTTGAACAAATGGTTTGCCTTAATATCCGCAGCAGTAGTGTACACGTCATTCCTTCCTAATCTGTTATTAACTTTTATTGCATGCCTAAAAGGAATAAAAGTTATTTGCCAGATTCAGATGCTCCTAAACAACTGTTATAAAGTATGAGTTTGTAAGTGATCGACAAAGTCTGAACTATCTTTTCTAATATGCTGCATTTAATATGGAAAAATATGGAGATATTTTTTTTTTACACTAGTTTACACTAAATGTCTAATATTCTGTTCTGTTGGAAATTTGCCTTAACTGTTCGAATATTTTGGAACATTTAAAAATAATTCGCGTGCTTCTATAACCCTGGCTTATAGTGTATATGACCGCTCACTGTCATAAACCCATACGAGGAAATAAACAGTAATAATTTTGACTCCAGATCAGGATTGGGTAAAGACATACTGGTGATCTGATCTATATTATATATACATCCTCTCTGAGGATCATGTCGGTGTGTTCCCAAGTCAAAGTACTGTAGAACTCCTAAGCTTTAGGTCACCTCATCATACTCTTTCCATACCATCGTGCTCTTTTCCTGATAAAGCCATTCACATTCTATGTCAAAACATATTTGACAGTTGGGGTCTAACTCTAAAATCACCAGATACCAAACCTACAACGGTTTTGTCTTGTTGCCATCACAAAATAAAAATGCTTAGAACTTAAGTACTGTAGTCACGGAGGGTGTGAACATTTGTCCCTCTACATTAATGGTGGGGATCCTTATAGACTGTGGAACAGAAATGTACTCAGTGTCTCCACCGATTTATTTCACATTGAAGTACAACCATTTTTTAATTATTATTATTTTTACCATTATGGACGATACACCCGTTTCTTTTAAAACACCATCTTTAAATGTTTTTCTACCTCCTAAATAAAACCCTCGGCCTTAAGACACGTTCTTTGGAGTTGTTGACGCCCTGCTCAGGGTTAAACAACGTCGTCTTTACTATATCTTCATGAATAAATTGCCAAACTAACATCTTGTGTTTTTTTTTCTTGGAGCAGAAGTCAGGTTCTCTCTCATTTCAACAGGTCCTGTTGGTGAATACACAGCGTTCATCGAGGGGTATTAGGATTTCTCGGAGCAGACGTTGTAACAGATAGTTGCAGAGTTTCTTCAGTGTTTTAACTACAGCTTCTTAACCATTATTTAAGCCCTGAGACGCACGACTCTGTCCTTAATTCGTTAACATAAACACATTTGTCAGCAATCTGGTCATCAAAACCCCCCAGAAATCACACGTCTCTCTCTCACACAGACAGATAACTGCAAGGAAAGATCACACATTCAGATCAAACAGTGTTACAGAGGTCATGAATTTACACGACTTGACTATCAGCCAGTGGGGACATGGGACGTCAAAGCATACACAAAATCGTATGTATTTAGCGGCAGTTCTGTATAAGTCTCCTCGTTGGCGAATCATTTTCCAAAATCTTGTTTATAGTGGAAACAAACTGCACCATTCTTTTAAACAGCACTTTTAAACGCTTTTACCTCCTAAACGTTTATGTTTAGAATGTATGTAAACACATTTTCTTTTTTTAAACTTTGCTTTACCTCCTAAACTTTTTATTCAAAGGTAAGCAGGGATCCTTAAAAACCGTAATCAACATTTGTTTTCATCATTTTCACAAAATAAATATTCTACTCCTATATGTACACATTCAAACATCATGCTTTTCTAACAGTGTGTTTACACAAACGACATAACGCCACACAGTAACACAAACACATCCCCATATTAACAACATTATTTCTTTTCAGACGTATTTCACCCCACCAAAAACCAAACTCATTAACATAAACGTCCCCTTTTGCTGGAAGGGGGACTATTCCCCCCACACACCCCAATGTCCAGACACATAGGAGCCAGATTGATTAGCTGATACGACCGATAAGGGGTACCACCCTCCGACGACCTGTCAGACAGGGAAGGACAGGGTGTCATAAATTAGCAACACATAGGGTCATAAATCATCACTTTGACAGAAAGTGTATGATATAACTACTTCCAGAGAAACTCCTCCCACTTCCGTGTGACGTGTAACCCACGCACAGATCGATACAGATGTTCTCTGGGTTGGTCGACAAGCCCTGCCGCACCGTTCAGTGTTATTAATGACTTCTCTAAATATACGGCCTTCAGGAAGCATCCCGAGAATGACTCAGCTCTCACGCACACCGTCACGACTCCCGACCAGGAGGCAGGGGATTTTTACAGACCTGTAAAAGTCTGTTTCCGTCCTCTGGGACGAGAGAGACGTGTAAAGCCACGTGCGGTAACAACAAAACCCCCAACACCCCAACACCCCAACCAAATGCAGCCTCGTGGCCGGGTTCGCACCACGATGACGGGATAATATCCGGCTTACAGGAGGTTTTAGAAGGAAGGTGTCAGCCATGACGCCTCTGTCCATCAAAGCCGTAAAGCTGTGAAACAGAGCACTAAAGAATGAGGAGGAGGAGGAGGGGGAGGAGGAGGAGGGTTTTATGGCACTCAGCTGTTCTGAGATGTCAGAGATGTGGTTAAATTAAGCTGGTCACATGACACCTTCACTGGCTGCCGGGATACTAAAAACATTGTGTGAGAAAGGTGTTTATTAAAGGAGTAGTTGCCAAATAGCTTTGGGGGAAAACACACACACACACAGTTGTAACTTTAAAGACACAGATCTCACCTTGTGTTTCCTCAGCAGGTTTATAAAAACCGTCAAAACTATGAGAATTACTTTCTGTAAAGAGCACATGCTTTAAATTTGTGACTTTTTTTTTTTTTTAACAAAGAACAAATAAGCGGAAAAAAGTAGCTCACGCTAGCTCTCATGGGCTAACTAGCCTAGCGTGCTCTCTAGATTAGATTTATCGCTCTCAGTAATGCAGATGAAATAAAGGTTGGTTTAATATAAAAGTTGGTGATGAGGAGGATGAGGAAGTTCAAACACACACACACACGCTGTTATTTTTTCAATGATTTTATTTGAATGTTGGCATTTTCCAGTAAACTCATTTGTCTCACTCGTTGCCCTCCGCGTTTGTTTTTCTCGCGTCTCCCTCAGCTCGTGTTCTGATTGCTCGGAGTTCAAAACGTTTAGCGTCACTCTTCTTAACGCTGCCTTTATGAAAAGTTGAATTTATTTGATTTGATTTTTTCCCCAAAATTCCAACCGGTAATTCCCACATGGGATTTGTTCTGCACATGATCCGAATGTGGTATCGTTCTTGAGCGCACAAAAAAAAAAAGGAGACGAGAGTGTATCGTAGAACAGGGTTCCCCAACCCCCGGGCCGCGGACCGGTACCGGTCCGTGGGTCATTTGGTACCGGGTCGCACAGGCAGAATAAATAACTTACATTATTTAAGTTTAATTTATTATCTGAGTCTGAACGATGTTTTATTTAAAAAAATGAGCGGATTCTCTCCGTTACATCCGTCTATGATTCACTCTTGACACATGTCAAGACGCTTGTCTCGGTCACGTGATGCGTTACTCGGTCACGTGATACGTTAAGCGTTAGGGGGCAGAGCGGATGTTACTCATGCTATGTTGTTGGCGTGATGTTACCATGTTCACTGATAATAGTTTGATTTCACATTGGATTCACGTTTATTATTATATTTTAAAAATATCCAAGTTTTTATGCCGGTCGTATCATTTTATTTTGTTGTATTTATCCGCCACACCTTAAAGGCCGGTCCGTGAAAATATTGTCTGATATTAAACCGGTCCGTGGCGCAAAAAAGGTCGGGGACCGCTGTCATAGAATATCCGCAATCACAACATTTTCTCCACACAAACACATTTTTTAAAGAAATTTCGCAGGATTTCGCCAAAAATGCACGGTGTTGCTGCGGCTTTTTTTTTTCAAAATGTACTCGCGCGCTCTTACTAATGTTTGTTAGTAAACGAGACCTTTTAGCTGCACTCGTGTTCGACGCACGTGAATCGAAGAGGGCCTTGGTCGAATGTCTCGGGCCAAAATCGGCGGTAATTTCGAATCATTTCACGTTCCTGCGGATATTGTGACGTTTCCTTGATTCTGCGTTCATTTCGGTGATCGCAAAATCGCCAAAGCCCGGAGGGACTGCTTTACGATTCAACTTGGTCGTTGGCGGTTCATCGCTGCAGATGGTTTGGCATTATTTTCCAAAAATCCCCGTTATCCAAAGACACAGAACAAGCCATCAGCGATGTCTTTACGGTTTGGGGTTTTGATTTTTTCCGCCGCTCGTTCTCGGGGATCCTCCAGATGAAAGAGGGTGAAATGTGTGAACGTGTTCAGTTTGCACGGCATTTCTGCCGATCAGAGGATAAATCATCGTAAAAAAAGAACGTTGCGTATTGTGTGTGAAGTGATTTCGGGATTGCTCACGGAATTCATGGAATGTGTCTTTCCGTCTTTAAAGAAAACAAGAAACGAGTCCAAAGGAACACATTTATTTTCCACGGAATTGCGACAGTCGAGCAACAAAGACACGCAACCAAGTGTGTCACCGAGCTGCATTTCCAAGCAACGACAGCCTCAGACGGTTCCTCAGACCAACCCTGTGTTGCGTGTGTTCCGACGTTTCTTCCGTTTCGTCAGCAATTAGTTCCTGTTAACTGTTTCCTTATGACCTTATCTTATCCTGTCATCTACATTCTCTCATTAAATGTGTATAAAGACGTTACGAATTTAAAAATGAAGCTCGGAAGGAAGTAGCGGAAAACATTGGCGAGCGTATGTAGCTAGTACAGTTAGCTTGATTCGCTAATCTAACCTGAGACCGAAGCTAGCGTTACGCCGAGCGTGTAACGTGTAAATCACAACCAATTTTCACACAGATTATTGCGTTATTTCACTTTTTTTCTTGTTTTTCACTTATTTACTTCACTTAACTAGCGATATATATATATATATATCAAACATCAAACCTGCTCAACCTCACGGCAAGGTGGATGCTACAAGAAGGTACATCTACTCTTTAAAAGAGTTCTACTTCTGGTTGAGATCTTCTGGAACATCCAGCACAGACTGAATTGAAAGAGTTCTGTAATAATTCTAGACCACATGAGCCACACCGTCTTCTTCACCTGCATGACGAATCATCAGTATCGACCTTCACTGGTATCTGTACCTCCTTGAAATCTCCAGGGGTTTTGACCTTCAGACAAAAAATATCACCGCCCTACACGGCCGTCTGAGAACTCAGACCAGACGGAGCTCTACACCGCTCTTTGTCTTCACCGTCCTGTTTCTGCGTCTCATAAAACCCCGCTGAAGGTTCTGCTTTAGGTGTGGTCTGGAATCTTGTAAAAGACTTTGAAGTACATTTTATAGATTGAAGACTCGGAAGATTCGCTTCTTACGAGAGAATGTGAACATTAACGCAGAAACGTCCTGTGTGTTCTCCTGATAAAGCTTTCCTAACAACAGACGCGCCAGTGTTTAATCTGGAACCAGTCCATTTATTTTGTGTGTGTGTGTGTGTGTGTGTTATATACAGTCATGGACGAAATTATTGGCACCCCTGGAACTTTTCCAGAAAATGCATCATTTCTCCCAGAAACGTGTCGCAGTGACAAATGTTTTGGTAAACACATGTTTATTACCTGTAAGTGCATTGGAACGGCACAAAAAA
>CM022773.1:1684143-1689143 GCA_012411365.1 Ameiurus melas | reverse complement strand
AATATCTCTTCACTATCTCTTAGGGCACTACTGAAGTAGAGTGAATCTGGGAGTTGAAGAAGATGGTGGATTCTCCTGGGGTCACGGGGGAAGGAGTGATTACTGAAGGTAAATAAATCATTCTAGTCAGAGCTTTGGTTTAGTGTTGCATGGCTGTTCGTCTATAGCCCGAGCAGAGCTTTGATAATCGGAGCAGGACCGAAGCACCTGCCGTTGAGAAGAGAATCCCAGGCAGGTCGCGCCCTCAGGAGTGCACTCCAAATCGGCCTTGTCTGATTAAGAGATGCCCCTCGCTGTGTGATCACTTTGATATCTTTCTCTCTGGGAGCTTTTCTCCTTTCTTTCCCCCTCGCTAATGCCGTTACCCGAGTGCAGTCAAGTGGCCGAGGTTCCACTCGAGTGTACATCTGTATTCACGTGCGTTTGGAGCGTGACCGGCTGGCTAATTGAATTAGGACCACAAACAGGGCAGGATTTCTGTATCAGGTTCCATCGGTGTGAAAGAAACACAGAGAGCGCTTTGTACAACACTCTGTCTGACTGGAATAACAAACTAAAAGTTTAGGTTTTTTTTATTTTAATTTAAAAAAAAAAAGGTTTTCCGGGTTGGGGTTAGGGTTAGGGTTAGGGTTAGGGTCAGGGTCAGGGTTAGGGTCAGGGTTAACCCGTACACAACGTGAACTGAGTTCTTGAATCTGGTGTTGATTAATTATCATTAACAGCAGCTCTGACAACGCGCAGGTTTGTATTAACGCACTCTTCTAATACGTGTCCGTTTCTATAGTAAGTAATGTGTTTATGTAACGCTTACGGAAGGAGTCTCCAGTGTCAGTACCAGTCAGAAGAAAAGCTGTAACTCTACGTTTTCCGAAATCTTCGGGACAGACGAGTTTAAGCTTCGTTGAGGTTGCTTGGAGAGAGAGAGAGAGAGAGAGAAAGAGGGAGAGATAGATAGAGAGAGAGAGAGAGAGAGAGAGAAGGAGAGAGAGAGAGAGAAGGAGAGATAGAGGAGGAGAGAGATAGAGATAGAGAGAGAAGGAGAGAGAGAGGAGGGAGAGAGAGAGGAGGAGAGAGAGAGAGAAGGAGAGAGAGAGAAGGAGAGAGAGAAGGAGAGAGAGAGAGAGAGAGGAGAGAGATAGAGAGAGAGAAAAGAGAGAGAGAGAAAGAAGAGAGAGAGAGAGAGAGAGAGAGAGAGAGAGAGAAGAGAGAGAGAGAAGAAGAAAAGCTGGTGAGGGACGGAGTGTTTATAGCTGCTGTAACATAACAGAGAACAGGAACTCACTCGTTTCCAACAACGTTAACTGTAAATATAAACAGATTTGTAAATAAATATATTTTTTAAAAGCACAACGTGTTCAACTTTAATAGCAAAATAATAATTGTGAACTCGCCGCGGTAGAAACGGAATAAAACCCTTCAGGACGTGCTGTTCGGGGAAAAGAATCCACTTCTCAATCACACCACTGCATCGTTGGTTATTTCACTAACAGCACCGTACAGAGTGTGTTTTATTCATGACGTAAATACATAGAAACCTAATCGATATGAAACGCGTATGAAGCAGCAGACACAGACACAGACACAGACACAGACACAGACGTCGACGTCGTGAAGGAGCTTTTTAAAAAAGATATATTTATGAGGTCATTACTCACTTTTTACTGCGTCCGTATGCTTCGAGTCTGCCTCACCGGAATTTATGACTAACACGTGAGGCTATCGATTTGTGTTAACGTCATCATAATCAGGCGCACGTGTGTGTGTGTGTGTGTGTGTAATGGCGTGATCAGGACCCTCCGGCACTCCGGCCGCTTTATTCTGGCAGATTAATGCGAGCGTCGACTCATTTCACGCCGCATGTGTGCACATTTACAAGCTCCCATAACGTTAAACCAGTGGTGAAAAATCTCCCCCGGTGCTGCGAGGTTTTCCGAGGCTACTCGTAAAAAATAAAAATAAAAAAATAAACACCCAAACGAAATAAAAACAACAACAACAACAACAACCCACGAAGATATTTTCCTCTCCACCTGCAGTACATTTCGCGGCGGCGACTTCAGCTCGCGCCTGTAATAAGTCCACGAACTGTTCCAGAGAGAACACGAGCAGGCGAGAATGATGAACGCGTGCGTTCCGAGTCATTCTAGTCGCGCTGCGGTTTGAAGGTAATAGACGTCGACATCGCGGAGTTTCTTTCATATAATCGCGTTCTCGGAGAAGACGCCGTACTTCCCAGACAAAGTACTGACACGCGTAATAATAACCACCGAAGTACGTGGAAAATAAAATAAAACCCTGGCTTGTTTAAAAAATCTCTGCGCGTGTGCTTTCACTTACACGAAGCGCAATCAATCAGGTAAACATATTAAAGTTTCAAAAGTGAAACGCTGCCTGCTTTTCAACATGGGGTCTTACGTTGAAGAAAACCGACCGGCTTCCAGAAAACGTCTCTGGAAAATGAGACGTGCCAAACGTCGTGTTGAATAAAGTTGTTCCTGTGATGCAGGCTCGAGGACACAAACTTGGAGGAGTTTGTTGGGGGGGTTTAAACGATCCACAGAGCGGCATTGAACAACACGGCTCTCGTTCAAACTTACACACAGGAAGGATTTCAAATGAAAAAATGTAACTAATAATAATAATAATACTCCGAAATACCAGACAAAGATGTTCTATTGACCAAAAAATCTGATCCATCCATCCATCTTCTATACCGCTTTTATCCTTTTCTGGGTCACGGGGAACCTGGAGTCTATCCCAGGGAGCATGGGGTACAAGGCGGGGTACACCCTGGACAGGGTTCCAGTCCATCAGGGCACAATCACATACACACTCACACACACATTCATACACTACGGACACTTTAGACACGCCCATCAGACTACCATGCATGTGTTTGGACTGGGGGAGGAAACCGGTGTACCCGGAGGAAACCCCCGCAGCACGGGGAGAACATGCGAACTCCACACACACAGGACTTTATCTGGGGTCGTAGTAAATCATAATAGTTATATACATCCTTGATTATCCAGAGAGTCAAAACAAGACGATTAAGCCTGAACCTGGTGTAAATCTGTATTCCCCCCCCCCCATAGGTGTGGCACATATTTCCATTTCTCAAAAGAGGTTGTGGCTTGTGAAAGGTCTCAAGACCTCAGCTGAGCAAGCAGAAGATCAAACATGTGACCTAATCAGAGAGATAACATAGTCAGAGCCTTTAGTCCTCTGACACACACACACACACACACACACACAATACACAATACGGCCATTATCCAGAGAAGAGTGAAACACGGGAAAAGGCCTCAGTGGCACATGATGGCGAGTCTCTAATGAGCTCCGACAGACTGACACACAATATGGCAGGCGTAATGTGATTAGGGCCGTGTGCCACTCGCTGTTCGGGGCCTGGCGGGGAAACAGCGGCGATGCCAAGCTAAACACGTCGCCACAAGAAAGCGGGCAGCAGAGCACTAGTTTACGCCGGGATATTCAGGACAGGGTGGGAGCGGAGTCATAACTCGGCCTGCGTGATTAGTAACACATGCAGAGAGGACGGAGGGAGAAAACGGCAGGGCACAGACAAAAGAGAAAGGAATAGGGGACAGAGGGGGGGTAGAGGAGGTGATGAGAAGGTAACACTGGCCTACAAACTAAGTATGATAATGAGTCATTATTGATCACATACATGTGCACAGTGACATTCTTTTCTTCATATACCCCAGCATGTTAGGAAGCTGGGGTCAGGGTCAGAGTGCAGTGTCAGCCATGATACAGCGCCCCTGGAGCAGAGAGGGCTAAGGGCCTTGCTCAAGGGCCCAACAGTATCAGCTTGGCAGTGCTGGGGCTTGAACCCCAGACCTTCTAATCAGTAAACCTAAGCCTCAACCACCAAGCCACCACAGCCTTGATAGACAGATAGATACAGTATCTCACAAAAGTGAGTACACCCCTAAGTGAAAATGTCCAAATTGGGCCCAAATTGTCAATATTTTGTGTGACCACCATTATTTTCCAGCATTGCCTTAACCCTCTTGGGCATGGAGTTCACCAGAGCTTCACAGGTTGCCACTGGAGTCCTCTTCCACTCCTCCATGACGACATCACGGAGCTGGTGGATGTTCGAGACCTTGTGCTCCTCCACCTTTCTTTTGAGGATGGCCCACAGATGCTCAATAGGGTTTAGGTCTGGAGACATGGTTGGCCAGTCCATCACCTTCACCCTCAGCTTCTTTAGCAAGGCAGTGGTTGTTTTGGAGGTGTGTTTGGGGTCGTTATTACAGCATGCTGTAATGCATGCTGGGATCATGCTCTGCTTCAGTATGCCACAGTACATGTTGGCATTCATGGTTTCCTCAATGAACTGTAGCTCCCCAGTGCCCGCAGCACTCATGCAGCCCCAGACCATGACACTCCCACCACCATGCTCGACTGTAGGGAAGACACACTTGTCTTTGTACTCCTCACCTGGTTGCCGCCACACACAGTTTATCTTGGTCTCATCAGACCACAGGACATGGTTCCAGTAATCCATGTCCTTAGTCTGCTTGTCTTCAGCACACTGTTTGTGGGCTTTCTTGTACATCATGTTTAGTAGAGGCTTCCTTCTGGGACGAGTGATGCAGACCAATTTGATGCAGTGTGCGGCGTATGGTCTGAGCACTGACAGGCTGACCCCCCACCCCACCCCTTCAACCTCTGCAGCAATGCTGGCAGCACTCATACGTCTATTTCCCAAACACAACCTCTGGATATGACGCTGAGCACGTGCACTCAACTTCTTTGGTGGACCATGGCGAGGCCTGTTCTGAGTGGAACCTGTCCTGTTAAATGGTCTGTATGGTCTTGTCCACCGTGCTGCAGCTCAGTGTCAGGGTCTTGGCGATCTTCTTATAGCCTAGACCATCTTTATGTAGAGCAACAATTCTTTTTTTCAGATCCTCGGAGAGATCTTTGCCATGAGGCGCCATGTTGAACTTCCAGTGACCAGTATGAGGGAG
>CM022773.1:1666643-1681643 GCA_012411365.1 Ameiurus melas | reverse complement strand
TGTGTGTGTATGTGGTTGTATGTGTGGTCGTGGTGTGTAATGTGGTGTTTGTGGTATGTGGTCGTGTGTGTAACAGTCTGGGTGTAATGTCGTGGTGTGTATTGGTCGTGTGTGTAATGTGGTCTGTGTGATATGGGTCGTGTGTAATGTGGTCGTGTGTGTAATGTGGTCGTGTGTGTAATGTGGTCGTGTGTGTAACAGTCGTGTGTGTAATGTGGTCGTGTGTGTAACAGTCGTGTGTGTAATGTGGTCTGTGTAATGTGGTCGTGTGTAATGTGTCGTGTGAAACAGTCGTGTGTGTAATGTGGTCGTTGTGTATGTATGCGGTGTGTAATGTGGTCATGTGTGTAATGTGGTCGTGTGTGTAATGTGGTCGTGTGTGTAATGTGGTCGTGTGTGTAACAGTCGTGTGTGTAACAGTCGTGTGTGTAATGTGGTCGTGTGTGTAACAGTCGTGTGTGTAACAGTCGTGTGTGTAATGTGGTCGTGTGTGTAATGTGGTCGTGTGTAACAGTCGTGTGTGTAACAGTCATGTGTGTAATGTGGTCGTGTGTGTAACAGTCGTGTGTGTAACAGTCGTGTGTGTAATGTGGTCGGTGTAATGTGGTCGGTGTAACAGTCGTGGTGTGTGTACAGTCATGTGTGTAATGTGGTCGTTGTGTAACAGTCGTGTGTGTAACAGTCGTTGTGTAACAGTGTGTGTAATGTGGTCGCTGTGTGTAACAGTCGGTGTGTAACAGTCGTGTGTGTAATGTGGTCGTGTGTGTAATGTGGTCGTGTGTGTAACAGTCGTGTGTGTAACTAGTCGGTGTGTAATGTGGTCGTGTGTGTAACAGTGGTGGTGTGTAACAGTCGTGTGTGTAATGTGGTCGTGTGTGTAATGTGGTCGTGTGTGTAATAGTCGTTAAAATGTGGTGCGTGTGTGTGTAATGTGGTCGTGTGTAAACAGTCGTGTGTGTAAATGTGGTCGTGTGTAGTATGTGCGCGTGGTGTGTAATAGTGTGTGGTATGTGGTCGTATGTGTAACAGTCGTGTTGTTAACAGTCGTCGGTGTGAACAGTTGTAATGTGGTCGCGGTGTATGTGGTCGTGTGTGTGTAATGTAGTCGTGTGTGTAATGTGGTCGGTGTGTGAAGTATGTGGTCGTGTGTAATGTGCGTGTGTAACAGTTCGTGTGTGTAACAGTCGTGTGTGTAATGTGGTCTGTGTGTATACAGTCGTGTGTAACAGTCGTGTGTGTAATGTGGTCGTGTGTAATGTGGTCGTTGTGTAACAGTGTGTGGTGTAACAGTGTGTGTGTGTAATGTGGTCGTGTGTGTAACAGTCGTGTTTTGTAACAGTCGTGTAAAATGTGGTGGTGTGTAATGTGGTCGTGGTGTGTAATTCGTGTGTGTAACAGTCGTGTGTGTAATAGGGGTGTGTAAAATTGTGTGGTAGGTAATGTGGTGTGTGTGTGTAATGTGAATTGGGTGTTATGTAACAGTCGGTGTGTGTAACAGTCATGTGTGTAATGTGGTCGTGTGTGTAACAGTCGTGTGTGTAACAGTCGTGTGTGTAACAGTCGTGTGTGTAACAGTCGTGTGTGTATGCATGCTGACAGACTGTGTGTTTTCAGGATGTTCCCAAACACAAACTAGAGGTTAAAGGGAGCACAGTGTTCTTGGCGACACATGTCAATGTTAATTCCACATTTATATACGCACACATGCTGTGTCAGAGGTGTGTGTGTGTGTGCGCGTGTGTGTGTGTGTGTGTGCGCGTGTGTGTGTGTGTGTGGCCTTAGTCTTGGCTGCAGGCCATCTCTTCAAAGTCACTCTGTGAAAGTGGAGGTGACGCATGCAGCTCAGAGCAGCGGGGTTTACGTTACACACTACGCCCAAGAGAAGAAAGAGTTCATGTTTGGTGTTTTGGTCTCTATGATAACATCTTTGTTACCGTAGTAACTCTGTGTCTATGTGTGTGTGTGTGTGTGTGTGTGTGTGTGTGTGTGTGTCTGTGGTCAACTGTTAAATTGAGGAGACAGTTTGCTGACAGCAGTTTTTGCCAGGCTAGAGTACGCCAACGAATACTTCATAAATCCTGAAAGCTCCGACATCAACTTCACTTCTGAGCTAGAGCAGGAGGGCTGAGTTGTGTCGGCTAAACACAGAAAAAGAGGTGTGGCCTCTGAGCCTGTTAATCAGTAAAGGAGGCGTGGCCTCTGTTTCCATCAGTCTCAGTGAAGGAGCTCAATAAGGTGTGGCCGCTGTTCTTGTGAGGGTCGTGAAGGAAGCGAGCCTTTGTACTCATCGGTCCCAGTACAGGAGGTGTGGCCTCAGTTCCTGTCAGTCCCAGTAAAGGAGGTGTGGCCTCAGTTCCTGTCAGTCCTAATAAAGGAGGTGTGGCCTCAGTTCCTGTCAGTCCTAATAAAGGAGGTGTGGCCTCAGTACCTGTCAGTCCCAGTAAAGAGGTGTGGCCTCAGTACCTGTCAGTCCTAATAAAGGAGGTGTGGCCTCAGTACCTGTCAGTCCCAGTAAAAGAGGTGTGGCCTCAGTACCTGCCAGTCCTAATAAAGTAGGTGAGGCTTCAGTACCTTTCAGTCCCAGTAAAGGAAGTGTGGCCTCAGTACCTGCCAGACCCAGTAAAGGAAGTGTGGCCTCGGTACCTGCCAGGCCTAATAAAGTAGGTGTGGCCTCAGTACCTGCCAGACCCAGTAAAGGAGGTGTGGCCTCAGTACCGACTAGTCCCAGTAATGGAGGTGTGGCCTCAGTACCTGCCAGTCCTAATAAAGTAGGTGAGGCCTCAGTACCTGCCAGTCCCAGTAATGGAAGTGTGGCCTCAGTACCTGCCAGACCCAGTAAAGGAAGTGTGGCCTCGGTACCTGCCAGGCCTAATAAAGTAGGTGTGGCCTCAGTACCTGCCAGACCCAGTAAAGGAAGTGTGGCCTCAGTACCGACTAGTCCCAGTAATGGAGGTGTGGCCTCAGTACCTGCCAGTCCTAATAAAGTAGGTGAGGCCTCAGTACCTGCCAGTCCCAGTAATGGAGGTGTGGCCTCAGTACCTGCCAGTCCTAATAAAGTAGGTGAGGCCTCAGTACCTGCCAGTCCCAGTAATGGAAGTGTGGCCTCAGTACCTGCCAGACCCAGTAAAGGAAGTGTGGCCTCGGTACCTGCCAGTCCTAATAAAGTAGGTGAGGCCTCAGTACCTGCCAGACCCAGTAAAGGAAGTGTGGCCTCAGTACCTGCCAGTCCCAGTAATGGAAGTGTGGCCTCAGTACCTGCCAGACCCAGTAAAGGAAGTGTGGCCTCAGTACCTGCCAGTCCTAATAAAGTAGGTGAGGCCTCAGTACCTGCCAGACCCAGTAAAGGAAGTGTGGCCTCAGTACCGACTAGTCCCAGTAATGGAGGTGTGGCCTCAGTACCTGCCAGTCCTAATAAAGTAGGTGAGGACTCAGTACCTGTCAGTCCCAGTAATGGAGGTGTGGCCTCAGTTCCTCCCAGGCCTAATGAAGGAGGTGTGGCCTTAGTTCCTTCTAGTCCCAGTGATGGAGGCATGGCCTCGGTATCTGCCCATCCCCGGCTTGCAAGATACTGATCCAAAACAGATTTACATCACTAGATCCTTTAAATCGATACGCTGTGTATCATATCATCTCAGAAGTAAAGACACCCCACAAAAAATATATTTCACATTTTGTCAGAAATGTTGAAATTCCTCAGCAGATTTATTCTAAATGTATTCCAGCATCCTGTCTGATAGCATTTTATGAAGTGTGAATAACCAGTAAACATATCAGATGCCTCGTTCTTTTCATCTCGTCTCCTCTGGCCTGAATTTAAGCGTACTGCTGAAGTGCCGGCAGTGACAGCTTTGTCAACAGCCGTATTTCAGCAGAGAACAGAAGCCTTCTCTCTTTTCCGCCTCACACTCCATCTCTTCCCTGCCAAAATACATTTCAGCACCAAACCGTATTTCTCCTGATCACATCAGTGGCATGAAATCTGCCTCAGGACTGCTCAGTGTTCAGCAGACCCACCTGAGGGCGAACAGGACGTTATCTGGGCCAAACCACTGCGAGAGTCCAGGCGGGGGGAGTCAGAGAAATGCTATTTCTCACAGAGTATCCGCAGGTCGACTCATACAGAGCGGGCACACGTCCTCTTTTCTGGAGTAAGTCTTTGAATGAGCTCAGGAAGCTGATCCTGGATCAGCGGGAAAGGAACGTTCTCGTTTATCTTTTATAGGGGTCGGCATATGTTTCACTGAATGAAAGATCGAAGCTCATTTCCTGGGATTTAAATTGTGAAAACATCTCTAAGAATGCAACCTTAAATAGAAGGTCGTGATTAGTGTAATTGATCTCCTGTGTCAATCAGTGACGCTAGCTGAGTAAAAATTCAGAACAATTTGGCAGAATTGGAAGAGAATGAATATAAATATTTGTACCGATTGACGACCTTAGTAGGAGAACGAGTAGAAATTTGCTCAATTAGATTCAAAACAAGTTTTAGAAATGTGTAAATCATGAGGAAACATGAAAAATGAGTAAAACATTGGGTGAAATGTAACGGAAAATTAGTTCCAAATGGCTAAATTAGATGAAATATCAGTAAAATGTTAAATAAATGAATAACTAAACAAGAAATTGAGCAGGAAGTGAGCAAAATTGACTAAACTAAACGAAGAAGCAAATTAGTTGTAATTTTTTTTTTTAATTGCTAAATTAGGATAGAAATGAGTGCTGAGTGACTCTTGTTAATGCATTTTAAATCCCCACACCAGGTTCCTCCAGGTCCCTCATTATTACTCTGAATTATTGCAGCACATGAAATCCAGATTAATCTCTGAACAGTCTCGGCACTCATTTTAAAAAAAAATGGCCTCCTTGGTGTCTCAGAAGAAGAAGAAGATGAAGAAAGACTGTCAGGGTCTATGATAAATGTAAATAATAAATTTAACCGTGGGGGGAGGAGCGGGATTTTTCCTGATGAATTAGTTAGTCCACTTTTAACTGCCAGAGCGTTAATTTATGAGAGTGCAAACTTGCGAGTGTTTGGCTTGGCCTCCCTGCCCACTCCCTCGATGACTGCGAAATGAAATATGGAGGCGGCGCGTTACTGTTTTATTTATTTCTGAGCCCGCGGCTATTTGTTCTAGCGCTAATCCTCAAGAGTGCCGTAGCGGAGCTCGATTTCTGCACGCAGTAATAAAAATAATTTTTTACAGAGCGAGCCTAATGGTGTAAATGTCACTTCAGTGACTCTTTCCCGCCCCCGCTCCGATCGTAACTCCACAAACCTTCCTTTTTATTCTCCTTTTTTTTTTTTTTTTAAAGAGTAGAGGGAATGAAGGTGCTAGCATAACTTTAGTTCGGTGTTTGGACAGGGAAGGTGGTCCAAATGTCAGCGAGGGAACTCTGGCAGCCTTTGGCCTGTTCCTCAGGAGTGTACTGCCTCACTATGGTTCACTTTTCTCTACAGTTCTCTTCTTCTACACAGAGGAAACACACATTCATCTTTTTTAATGTGTATTTGTATCTGTATAGAAGTTTTGGTAAGACAGATTTATATTTGAGTTCATACTTTCCCACTTTCAATTCAGATCAGTTCAAGTTTATTCATTTTTACGTGTATAGCGCTTTTAACAACGGACATTGCTAACGTGCGAGACGAAAATACCGTATCATTACACAGTCAAGAGTTTTAACTGCACTTTTAACTGTTAGGACTAATAGCGGTGTGAGAAGTTGGAATAAGATGGTGATGTGAAACAGGTGAGGCAATCGTCTAATCATTGTATACCAAAAAAGGTCTACTCCTTCAAGAGGAAGGACGGGTCGAGTCTCGCTGATCTGCCTACAGATGCGTCAGAGAATAATCCAACACTTTGAGAAGAATGTTCCCCAGAGACGAGTCGGGAGGATTTTCACCTTCTACAGCGCACAATATAAATAAAATATTCGAGGAATCCGGTCGAATCTCTGTGCGTAAAGGGCGAGGACGAAAACCACTTCTTAATGCACGTGCATTCAGCGATCTCCGATCCCTCAGACGTCACTGTCTTAAAAACCATCATGAGTCTGTAACGGAGATCCTGACATGGGTTCGGGAATACTTTGGTAAACCTTGGTCAGGCGACACCATTCGCCGCTGCATCCACAGATGCAGGTTAAGGCTTTACTATGCAACGCAGAAGCCATACATCAACACTGTCCAGAAGCTCCACCCACTTCTCTGGGCTCGGTCTCATCTGAGATGGACAGTAGCACAGTGGAATCGTGTTTTCTGTGGCCATGGTATGGGCGTGTGTCAGTGCCCATGGTATGGGGGCGTGTCATTGCCCATGGTATGGGGGCGTGTCAGTGGCCATGGTATGGGGCGTGTCAGTGCCCATGGCATGGGGGCGTGTCAGTGCCATTGGTATGGGGGCATGTCTGTGCCCATGGTATGGGGGCATGTCAGTAGCCATGGTATGGGATTGTGTGTCAGTGCCCATGGTATGGGGGCGTGTCAGTGCCCATGGTATGGGGGCGTGTCAGTGCCCATGGTATGGATTTTGGAGCACATTTTGGAGCAACGTGTGCTGTTATCCAGAGCAGGACAACGCCGAACCACGTTCTGCCCGGATTACAAGCACGTGGTTGCGTAAGCAGAGATTGCGGGTGCGAGCGTGGCCTGCTGCAGTCCTGACCCGTCTCCCATTGAGAACGTACGGCGCATTATGAAGCGCAAAATAAAGCAACAGAGGCCCCGTACAGCAACTGGATGAACGGGGGAAAATTCCGCTCGCTAAACTTAACCCGTCTCTTCACTCAGCGTCCAAACGCTTAATAAGTGTTATTAAAAGAAACGCTGATGTTACACAGCATTAACAGTCGACTGTCCCAGTCATCAGATTTGAAATTATTTATATTTACAAAAATAACTGAAACTCACAAAGTAAAACATGGAATAATGGGTTAATAATGTGATTTCAATACAGTACAGAGACAACTGAATGGTCAAACGACTCTTTTTGTTTAGTTTTTTTTTGCATTTTCCATACTGTCCCAAGGGCTGGACGATGTGATGATAATACTGATAACGCGATAAATTAACATCACTATTTCATAACGTCTTTTCCAGGTTACACGTGTTTCTGCAGATGTTGGATCAAGATCTCATGGTACTCGTCATTTATTGTAAAAATATCCTCAGTATCATCATACGGTGTTTGGTCACGTCACCAACGACGTTAGCGTTAGCATTCAGTATAGAATTCAGTATTACAAATGTATAATTGATAACACAAATGTAACAACAAGAGAGTGTGAAACTGTGTGTCAGAGTGAAAGACTACGTGTCTACGTGTGTGAGTGTGTGTGTGTGTGTGTGTGTGTGAATTCCTGCTGAGTTCATGCTAAGGCCAGGCCCCTGCTGGAGTGTGTGGAGTGCTCATTAATTACAGGCAGTGACAGTGGGCCGGCGGGCTGCAAGCGATGCCTACTGAGCAGCAGGAGGGCTCACACACACCGCTACTTACTCAAAATGGTCAGAAATCTCTCTCTCTCTCACACACACACACACACACACACGCCTGCACATACATACTGAACTCATTCTCTCGCACACACTGTGTTTGTGTGTGTGTGTGTGTGTGTGAGAGAGAGTGAGAGAGAGAGAGAGCCGTAAGGTGACCCATGGACACTGAGGACAGACTGCCTCTTGCTGGGGTCCTCAGAGCTCCTGCCGGGTGTCCTTTGATCTGCCTGATGAATAATGAATAACAAATGACAGCAGGCACATGGCCCATGGCTCTCGGTGTGTGTGTGTGTGTGTGTGTGTGTGTGTGTGCCCAACTTTCTCCTCTTTGAGCGAGAGAAGGCCTCATGTCAGACCCCTGCGTCCAGTATATAGATGAGTGTGTGAGAATGTGTGTGCAAGCTTGAGGGAGCGTGATGGAAGCTTGGCGTCCATACTGGGGTCATGTAGGAGTCATATGCAAAGGTCAGAGGTCACAGTGCAGACATGAACACTGGTCCTTCCAGGTCAGCTAAACACGAAGCTTTGTGTGTGTGTGTGTGTGTGTGTGTGTGTGTGTGTGTGTTCAAGTAATAGGAGTTTGGTTTAGGTTTTGGTTTAGGAGTAATATTGCAATAATATTAATAGGAAGTAATCTGGAAGTATGGTTTAGTGTTGGAGTTTAGTCCATCTATCCATCTTCTACCGCTTACTACTTCTTCAGGGTCGCGGGGAACCTGGAGTCTATCCCAGGGAGCATGGGGCACAAGGCGGGGTTACACCCTGGACAGGGTTCCAGTCCATCACAGGGCACAATCACACACCCATTCATACACTACGGACACTTTAGACACGCCCATCAGACTTAGTAAACGTGCTAACCACTAAGCCACCGTGCGCCCCTGGAGTCTATCCCAGGGAACGCAGGGCACGAGGCAGGGGGCACCCCGAATGGGGCTCCAACCCATCGCAGGACACAATCATACACACATTAAAGTTTAGTATTAGACTATAGCATTAGTGTACAGTATTCGAGTTGAGTTGTAGGAGGAGTGAAAGGTGAGATGGAGAGGCAGGTGTGGACCTCAGGGCTACAGCCAGAGATAACAGAGTGACTGTAGACCACACACACACACACACACACACACACACACACACACACACACACACACTCCTCTCCAGGCTAAATTGGTTCATGGTTCATGTTAGAGGCAGTAGAAAGAAAGTTTGTATCAGGGGAACGTTACTGCTGCGTGTGTAGACTTGTAAGTGATCATTTGCGAGCTGTAATAACATCATTTCCCCCCGTGTCATGTTCGACACGTGAAGTGGAAAGTAAAAAGAAAAACATGGACAGAGCACGTGAAGTTCCTAAAAAGCTAAAAAAGCTAAAAAAAAGTGCACTATTACAGGTACAGGCCTGAGTGGCTGCTGGTTTTGTTCTGCTGTAGTGACCTTCAAACATTCACGCAGTGCTGACATTCGCGAGTAGCCTAGCAACGAGCTCTAACGTTGATGATTATCTTCTCGAAACAGTGATTAATTTGATCAGTGTTACAGGTTTAATCACGTACTGTGTCTGTATATGAAGCAGACGTGTCTGGAGATTGCTTTTCGGAGCTTTGAGGCGAAAGTACGTAGCTAAGCACCATACACGGGGACGCGCACTGTAGACGCCCCACGTAAGCGGATTAAACGGATTAAACTTTGAGGTTTTTCACCAAAACATTGCTCAGTTGATTTCAATAGAAATGTATACGTCCAAGGTTTCAGTTCGGGGGGGTTAATTGTTTATATATATTTTTTTTTAAAAGAAAGAAGGAAAGAACAACAGCTGTGTCACACATCGAGCGTTTCTGTTATTTTGAAATCACTGTAAAACACTGACGATAGAAACCGGACCGTCGACTATCGCCGCCTTTAAATATTAACAAATGACGTTTTGAAAATGTGATGTAGTCAGCAGAGCGGGGGGGGGAGTGGGGGATTGGGTTTGACCCCGTGACCCCATCATCCGCCGAAGAAGAGGAATTTCTTATAAGGCCGATGACCCGCCCACATTCCCACCCCCTCATAAATCAAGCAAATTAGCCGGTGGGTTGGTGTTGGTGTGTGTATTTAGATGACAGGAGGGAGGGGGTGTTTTAGACGTTGAAACGGATGGCCCTAGCGCCATCACACACCCAGACTCCTCTGAACTTTTCACTCCGCAGTACAAATAAGACCTCCTTCTGACCCTGGGCCGTCTTCTTCCTGGTTTAGTTCCGCCCACTCGCTCCTCTCAGGCCCCTCCCTCTGCATTTTTGAGAGATTTCTGGAAGCAAATGATGCCGGTTACAGGACTGGTCCAAGAAAACGCTCGGGGTGTAGAAATCAAACGATGAATAAACGTGAAGGTTAACAGACAGTGCGGTTCAGATGAAGTTCGAGGTGTTTATACACAGACGTGTGCGCTTTTCCACCAGACACACGAAGAAATCCACGCACCAGAATTTTGCTCCGATTTCCACTGCCGAGAAACAGTGACGTGTGGGCGGAGCTCGAAATAATGCAGATCACCGATTGGTCAAAACAGCTTTTACTTCTGACTGTTACAAAGAGCTGACACTGGAGACTCCTTCCCTAAATGTACACAAGAACAATCATTTCAGCACATTTCTCTAACGGGGAGCAGTCGCCGTACACGTCCCTGTGAATGAGCTGTTACTATAGAAACAATAACGTATCAGAACGAGCGCATGAACAGTCGAGAAACCAACCAGCGTTCTGGTAGAACTGACTTTATTAAAGACCTACAAAGCAATCTTCGGGTGTAAATATCACCGATCGGCCCTTTAACGCTCGCAGTGTTCGGTGTTCGGTGAAAACGCAGGACGTGGAGTTCATTTCTTTCCAGAGTTTCTCTTGAATCGTTTCATTCGACTGCGGCTTTGACGGCGTGTTTACGATGCAGACGCGTTGGCGATACGGGAGCGTGGTGTGCTCGTGCCAAGGGAGCTGAAGAATTGAATAGAAATGGAAGGAGAAAGGAGAGAGAAAGAGGATGTGGGAGAAATGAAATGAAGTGTAGCAGCGACACACAACATAAAGCAACACAACGCCATCGGTGGCCACAGTGATGGTGGAGACGGAGGAGCGGTTTCACAGCCCTCCTCTCATTGGCCTGGGTTTAACCCTGCCTAATGATGCTGATTCTGAATGACAACTTCTACACACACACACACACACCACACACACACACACACACACACACACACACACACACACACACACACACAGAGCAAATGAGATCAAGACCTGCTCCTCAATTGGAACACAGAACCCTGATAACACTGTTGTTGAGTGTGTGTGTGTGTGTGTGTGTGTGTGTGTGTGTGTTGTGTGTGTGTGTGTGTGTGTGTGGTAAATGAATGCAGGGCTGGATTGCGCAGTATGATGGGAATAGTTTGGCAGGCCCGGAGCTGAAGGGTGTCAGAGTGATGTGCTAATAGTTACCAAACCATGAAAGACATCTCTGTTTCATTTACCAGGGAAAGAATGGAGGGAGAGGGGGGGGGACTAGAAAGTGGGAGAGAGAGAGAGAGAGTGTGAGAAAAAAGAGAGAGAGAGAGAGAGAGAGAGAACCAGTTTCAGGATTTGACGTGGGCGTGATTCTGACAGCTATAATTCTGCAGCCCACAGAGTTTCATCAGCACGAGCGCACGCTGTAAAAGCCGAGCCTCGGGCCGTCGGCCTTTTAACTCCCCGGCGCTGACAGCCTGATTTATGAGTCCTCACATTTGTACGGATCACACGTCACTCATAACAAACTGTCAGAGTGTCACCGAGAGTGTGTGTGTGTGTGTGTGTGTGTGAGAGAGAGAGAGAGAGAGAGAGAGAGAGAGAGAGAGAGATGCAGGGCCTACTTTTACCCTCAAGCTTCAGAAAGAAAGAAATAGGATCAAATATTTAAGTTAAATATATATATATATATATATATGTGTGTGTGTGTGTGTGTGTGTGTGTGTGTGTGTGTGTACATATATATGTATATATATATATGTATGTGTGTGTGTGTGTGTGTATATGTCTATATGTGTGTGTGTATATGTGTATGTGTGTGAGTGTATATATATATATATATATATATGTGTGTGTGTGTGTGTGTGTGTGTGTGTGTGAGTGTATATATATGTGTATACACTCACACACACACACACTATACACATTATACACTACATATTTAACTTAAATATTTGATCCTATTTCTTTCTTTCTGGAGCTTGAGGGTAAAAGTAGGCCCTGCATATATATATATATATATATATATACACACATACACACGCGTGCACACATTTTAATATATATATATATTTACTCAAATGTATTAACGCTAATATTATTAACATTAGTTCTAACATCAATAGCAGTGTTTAAGATTAGTATCATGTCTTAAATATAAAAATAATAATAATAATAATGAAAAATCTAAAATCTGGAGAGTGATGATATTTCTTATTTCCTGTCCCATTTCCCCCCAGACGTTTGGACAGCTCACACACTGCAGGGTGTAAAACGTGTAAAACGTGTTCAATAGCATAAAATAAAACAACAACTCATATTAGACAGTATATAAGGAATAAAACATTCGGTGTGGCGCTGTCGTGGTCAAATAATCACCGGCAGGTTGGTGAGATGAAGACGAGTGACCGTTACGGCTATAAAGACCATTATTTTCCTATGTAACGGCTCGTCCCTAGTTCCTCTTACACCTCTTAACCTCTTTTTCATTTATTAATGAACGACACGTTGTACTTTTTTTATCCGTTTCTAGGTACGTGTGATGTTGTGTAGAGTCTGTGAAACAAGGTCATTTCTGTTCTTACCGTATGTCACAGCGGCTGTAACCTCCTGTTACCGAGAAACGGCAAAGCGTAAACTCTTCTGCCCTGAAGATGTCGGAAAACAGAACAGTTTCAGCTTTACCTGTGTCTGTTCCGACGCGCTGACACTGGAGACTCCTTCCAAAAACGCTATATAAACATGTCCTTACGGAAAACTGCAGCATATCGATGATTGCACTCCATTTAATGCATGTGGAGCGTCCGCTGTACAAGTCCTTCTGAATGAGCTGTTGCTATAACAACGATAACGTGTCAGAACGAGCGCGTTAATAAAAGCCCGCGTTGCTGTCAGAGCTGCTGTTCTAGAAAACTAATCAACACCTTCTGGCCAATCAGGATCCAGGATTCAGCAGCGCTGTGGGATAAACCACTAATAAATTAGATAGTGATGAACTTTAGAGTCTGTTTAATATCAGTGTGTGTGTGTGTGTGTGTGTGTGTGTGTGTGTGTGTGGGTGTGTTTATGTAATTATATGCAAATTGTCTCTATTACAGTGTGTGAGTTAAATATTTATTACGCGTTACGAGCAGATTGCACATTAGAAGTATTCCCATACCGCACATAAGGTGCATTAGGTGATGTTATTAGATGTAAATGTTATGATGTAAAATGCAGAGCAGGATGAAAAGCTCAGCATGGACACGTAGCGCTGACTTTAATGTGCACGCATTTAAAACAGAGAGAGAGAGGGGGAGAGAGAGAGAGAGAGAGAGAGAGAGAGATTTTGGCTGCCGTCAGCTGAACATCTGGCTGCTATAGATCAGAGTTAATTAGTCATATTGGAGTCGTCTGAAGATAAATTCATCATCCACGTTAAACACAAACAATCTGAAAACATGAAAGGAAACGAGCTGACACACGGCCGGCGTCCAAATTCATCATCTCACATGTGATTAAAAACCTACACTCAGCTGACAGACGGGTACGAAGATGGAGAGAGAGAGAGAGAGAGAGAGAGAGAGAGAGAGAGAGCAGAAAGTGTGACATGAAGAGAAACAGACAGATGGAAAGGAAATGATGTGGCAGAAAAAAAAGCTAAAAACAAAGAGTGGGAGACATAAGAGAGATATGAGTGACAATGAGAGTCAGATACAGACATATATGCAGGAGAAAAGAGATAGTAAGAGAAGAGAAGACAAGTGACGAGAGAGAGACTGGCATATATTGAGAGAGAGAGAAAAAAAAAAAAAAGAGAGAGAGAGAGAAGTATATATTGAGGAGAGAGAGAGAGAGAGTGGTATATATTGAGGAGAGAGAGAGAGAGAAGAGGTATATATTGAGGGAGAGAGAGAGAGAGAGAGAGAGAGAGAGACAGAGAGAGACAAGAGAAGAGTGGTATATATTGAGAAGAGAGAGAACTGGTATATATTGAGGAGAGAGAGAGAGAGAGAGAGAGAGAGAGAGAGAGACAGAGAGAGACAGAAGGTGGTATATATTGAGGAGAGAGAGAGAGAGTGGTATATATTAAAGAGAGAGAGAGAGACAGAGAGAGAGGGTATATATTGAGAAGAGAGTGAGAGAGGTGGTATATATTGAGGAGAGAGAGAGAGAGAGAGAGAGAGAGTGGTATATATTGAGGAGAGAGAGAGAGAGACTGGTATATATTGAGGAGAGAGAGAGAGAGTGGTATATATTGAGAAGGGAGAGAGAGAGAGAGAGAGAGAGAGAGAGAGACAGAGAGTGGGTATATATTGAGAAGAGAGAGAGTGGGTATATATATATTGAGGAGAGGAGAGAAAAAAGAGAGAGGATGTGGTATATATTGAGAAGAGACTGGTATATATTGAGGAGAGAGAGAGAGTGGTATATATTAGAAGATAAGAGAGAGAGAGAGAGAGAGGGAGAGGATGTGGTATATATATTGAGAAGGAGAGAGAGAGAGAGAGAGGGAGAGAGAAGGATGTGGTATATATTGAGAAGAGAGAGAGAGACGGTATATATTGAGGAGAGAGAGAGAGAGAGAGAGTGGTATATATTGAGAAGAGAAGAGAGTGGAGGTATATATTGAGAAGAGAGAGAGAGAGAGAGAGAGAGAGAGAGATGAGAAATGGTAAAAAAAAACCTTTCACCTCTTGTCCTTTTCTCTGTCTATTCTCTGATTCCCTCCATCATCACTCACTGCATCTGACAGATGTGATGGGCGGGGTTGTGTACTGCTGTGATGTGTATGTGTGTGTGTGTATGTGTGTTGTTGTTGTGTGTGTGTGTGAGTGTGTGTGTGGAGTGAGCGTGTGTGTGTGTGTATGTGTGTGTGTGTGTGTATGTGTGTATGTGTGTGTGTGTGTGTGTGTGTGTTGTGTTGTGTGTTTGTTGTTTGTGTGTGTGTGTGTGTGTGTGTGTGTGTGTGTGTGTGTGTGTGTGTGTGTGTGTGTGTGTGTGTGTGTGTGTGTGTGTGTGTGTGTGTGTGTGTGTGGAGTAATAACAGTGATGGATGTATGGAGTGTGTTTCCTCACTCTGATTGGTGATGATCGGGGCTCTCTGACTGTGAGTGATGAAAATGCAGCGGATAATTTCAGCTGTTGACCTTTATTAGTTTGCGTCTGTAAGTGGTGCGAGCTGAGAGAGAGAGAGAGAGAGAGAGAGAGTGAGAGAGAGAGAGAGAGAGAGTGAGAGAGTGAGAGAGAGATAAGGACAGAGA
>CM022773.1:1641643-1661643 GCA_012411365.1 Ameiurus melas | reverse complement strand
CACGCGTTTGGATCAGAACAACGCGCGTTTAGAACAAACACGAGCGTTTGGATACGAGACGAAAACGGCGACGCGTTTGGATCAGGAGGCAACGACGGCGTTTGGATCAGAGACGAAACGGCGACCGCGTTTGGATCAGGAGACGAAAACGACGGCAGCGTTTGGATCAAGAAGGCAGCCGGCGCGTTTGGATCAGGAGACAAAACGACAATGCGTTTGGATCACGAGGCAACCGTTTGGATCAGAGACAGCAACAGCGTTTGGATCAGGAGGCAACGGCGACGGCGTTTGGATCAGGAGCAACACGGCGCGTTTGGGTCAGGAGACGAAAGCGACGGCGTTTGGATCAGGAGGCAACGACGCTTTGATCACAGCAACGTGCGTTTGGATCAGGAGCAACGGCGGCGCGTTTGGATCAGGAAGGCAACGGCTGCGTTTGGATCACGAGACGAAAACGACGGTGCGTTTGGATCACGAGACGAAAACGACGGTGCGTTTGGATCAGGAGACGAAAACGAACGCGTTTGGATCAGGAGACGAAAAGCGACGCGTTTGGATGAGACAAAACGACACGTTTGTTGGAGCAAAATACCGTTTGGATCACGAGGCAACGACGCGTTTGTGTAGGAGACAACGACGGCGTTTGGATCAGGAGAGGCAACGGCGGCGTTTGGATCACGAGCGAAAGCAACGATGCGTTTGGATCACGAGGCAACGGCAGCGAGTTTGATCACGAGGCAACGACGGTGCGTTTGGATCAGGAGGCAGCAGGACGACCGCGTTTGGATCAGGAGACGAAACACGGGCGTTTGTATCAGGAGGACCGTTGGATAGGAGGCAACGACAGCGTTTGGATCCACGAGGACGAAAGCGGCGTACGTTTGGATCAGGAGGCAACAGCGGCGCGTTTGGATCAGGAGACAAGCGACGGCGCGTTTGGATCACGAGCAACGGCAGCGTTGGAAGAGGCAACCAGCGTTTGGGAGACAACGGCGCGTTTGATCGGAGCAGCACGGCTGGAGAGCACGACATGCGTTTGATCCGAGCAACGACGGCGTTTGTTCCGAGGCAACGGCGGTGCGTTTGGATCAGGAGGGCAGCGCAACGTTTATCAGCAGCGGATCGTTTATAGAAGCAAACGCGGCTTGGATCAGGAAGCAACACGGCAGCGTTTGGATACGAGGCAGCGACGATGCGTTTGGATCACGAGGCAGCGACGATGCGTTTGGATCCGCGAGCGAAAGCGGCGGCAGCGTTGGATCCGGGAGCAACACGGGCGTTTATCAGACAACGGAGCTAGCCACTATCAACAACTCGTTGATCAGCGAAACGGCGTTTGGATCAGGAGGAAACGGCGGACGTTTGGATCAGGAGGCCAAAAGCGCACGCGTTTGGATCAGGAGCAAAGCGCATCGTTTGGATCAGGAGCGAAACGACGCGTTTGTATCAGAAGGCAGCACCGCGTTTGATCGAGGCAAACGACGCGCGTTTGTGTCAGGAGAACGAAACGACAACGTTTGGATCAGGAGGCGACAGCGGCACGCGTTTGGATCACGGGCAAAAGCGACGATGCGTTTGGATCAGCGAGGCAACGGCGGCAGTTTGTATACGGACGAAACGACGGCGTTTGGATAAGAGGAACAGCGGCAGCGTTTGATCAGGGCAACGACAGCGTTTATCAGAGCAACGACGAGCGTTTGTCAGAGGCAACACGACGCGTTTGGATCAGGAAACGCACGGCAGCGTTTGGATCCCGAGCAACACGATGCGTTTGGATAGGACAACACCTCTTGGAGCCTACACATAGAACACACCGCGTTTAACCAGTATCAGGGAAAACAGTAGGCAACCGCGGTTTGGATCAGGAGCAAGCGACGACGCGTTTGGATCAGGAGACAACGGCGCGCGTTTGGATCAGGAGGCAACGGCGACGCGTTTGGATCAGAGCACCGTTTATCGAGGCAACGCGCGTTGGATCAGGGGGCAAACGACGTGCGTTTGGATAAGAGACAAACGACACGTTGATCAGGCGAACGGCGGGCGTTTGGATAGAGCAGCAGCGGCCGCGTTTGGATCAGAGCACACGATGCGTTGGATAGGAGACAAGACGCGTTGATGACAGCTACAACACGCGTTGATCGGAGACGAAAACACGTCACGTTTGGATCAGGAGACAGCGGCGATCTTTGGATAGAGCCCCGACAGCGGCGTTTTGAGCAACACACCTAACAAAGACGCACCCGTGTTCGAGACAGCGCGGTGCGTTTGGATAGGAGGCAACGACGGCGCGTTTGGATCAGAAGACGAAAACGACGACCGTTTTGTGTCAGGAGACGAAAGCGACGGCAGCGTTTGGATCAGAGGAGAACGGCCGTTGGATACGAAAACACGACGGCGTTTGGATCAGGAGGCAGCGACGCCGCGTTTGGATCAGGAGACAGCGGGATCCGTTTGGATCACGAGGCACACGGCAGCGTTTGTGTAGGAGACAACGACGAGCGTTTATAGAGGCACACGACGCGTTTGTATCAGAACGGCGCGACGCGTTGGATCAGAGCGCACACGAGCGTTTGGATCAGGAGCAAGACGCCGCGTTTGGATAGGACCGACACCGTTATCAAACAACACCTTTGTGAGCAACACTTAGAGCAACGACACGTTTGTGTCAGGAGGCAACGGCAGCGTTTGGATCAAGGAGGCAACGGCGCGTTTGGATGAGGCCAACGCTACGCGTTTGGATCAGAGGCAACGCACCGTTTGGATCGAGCACATAGCTAATGCAACTAACTATGGAGGACACGTTTGGATCAAGGCAGCGACGGCGCGTTTGGATCAGGAGGCGCCTGACGCGTTTGTCGGGAACAACAACGGCGTTTGGATCAAGAAGCAACGACAACGCGTTTGGATCACAGAGCGCACGTTTGGATCAGGAGCAACAGCTGCGTTTGTGTAGAGGCAACACATATCGAACGATACGCGTTGATCAGAGGCAACGACGACGTTGTAGAGCCGCCGTTACGTATGTTGCGGAGACACAGCCGTTTTGGATCAAGGGAAACGGCACCGTTTGGATGGAGACGAAACGACGCACGTTTGGATCAGGACAGCGACTACGTTTGGATCAGGAGGCAACAACGAGCCACGTTTGGATAGAGGCGCGGCAAGGCAACGACAGTATGGAGCCAGCAGGCGTTTGGATCAGAGCGAAACGACAGGCGTTTGGATCAGAGACAAAGCGGCAGCGTTTGGATCAAGACGAACGACACGCGTTGGATAGGACAAACGGCAGCGTTTGGATAGGGAAGGCAACGGCGGCGCGTTTGGATCACGAGCAACGACGGCAGCGTTTGGATCAGGAGACAGCGGCAGCCCGTTTGGATAGAGCAACGACGCGTTTGGATCAGGAGACAAACACGCGTTTGGATAGGACGAACGACGATGCGTTTTGATCACGAGACGAACAACGGCAGCGTTTGGATCCGGGAGCAAGCGACGGTGCGTTTGGATACGAGGCAACGACGGCGTTTGGATCAGGAGACGAATACGACGATGCGTTTGGATCAGGAGGCCAGCGGCGTCGTTTATCAAAGCAAACGGCGCGTTTGATCAGGAACAAAGCACGATCACGTTTGGATCAGGAGACGAAAGCGACGGCACGTTTGGATCCGCGAAGACAGCGGCGATGCGTTTGGATCCGCGAAGGCAAGCGGCGAGCGCGTTTTGGTTCAGGAGGCGAAAACGACGATCGCGTTTGGATCAGGAGACGACGACGATTTAACAAAAACGCGTGGATCGAGGGCAAGCGATGCGTTTGGATCGCGAAGGCAACGACGGCAGCGTTTGGTTCAGGAGGCAACGCGAGCGCGTTGGATCAGGGAGCAACGACGTTTGTGTGTCAGGGAAACGACTACCGTTTGGATCAGAACGAAAATGACGGGCGTTTGGATCACGAGAGACAACGGCCGCGTTTGGTTCAGGAGACGAAAAAGACGATGCGTTTGGATCAGGAGACAACGACGGGGCGTTTGGTTCAGGAGACAGAAACGACGACGTTTGTGTCAGGAGACAAACGACGACGCGTTTGGATCAGGACGAAACGACGATGCGTTTGAACGAAACGCGTTTGGATCAGGAGACGAAAACGACGACGCGTTTGTGTCAGGAGACGAAAACGACTACGCGTTTGGATCAGGAGACGAAATGACGAGCAGCGTTTGGATCACGAGGCAACGCGGCGTTTGGATGGACGAAACGACGAGCGTTTGGATCAGGAGACAGCGGCAACAGCGTTTGGATCAGGAGACAAACGACGATGCGTTTGGATCAGCGAGAGCAACGACGGCGCGTTTGGATCAGGAGGCAACGACGATACGTTTTGGATCAGGAGACGAAACGACGATGCGTTTGGATCAGAGACGGCAACGACGGCAACGTTTGGATCAGGAGACGAAAACGCGTTGCATTTGGATCACGAGACGAAAACGACGACGCGTTTGGATCAGGAGACGAAACGACGGCAGCGTTTGGATCAGGAGGCAAACGACGGCGTTTGGATCAGGAGAGGCAACGACGGCGCGTTTGGATCACGGAAACAACGGCAGTGCGTTTGGATCAGGAGGCAACGACGTGCGTTTGGATCGGAGACGAACGAACGACGCGTTTGGATCACGCGAGAACGAAAACGACAACGTTTGGATCAGGAGACAACGACGACGCGTTTGGATCAGGAGACGAAAACGACGACGCGTTTGGATCAGGAGACGAAAACGACGACGCGTTTGGATCAGGAGACGAAAACGACGACGCGTTTGGATCAGGAGACGAAAACGACGACGCGTTTGGATCACGAGACGAAAACGACGACGCGTTTGGATCAGGAGACGAAAACGACGACGCGTTTGGATCAGGAGACGAAAACGACGATGCGTTTGGGTCAGGAGACGAAAACGACGATGCGTTTGGATCAGGAGACGAAAACGACAACGAGTTTGTGTCAGGAGACGAAAACGACTACGCGTTTGGATCAGGAGACGAAAACGACGACGCGTTTGGATCAGGAGACGAAAACGACGACGCGTTTGGATCAGGAGACGAAAACGACGATGCGTTTGGATCAGGAGACGAAAACGACGACGCGTTTGGATCAGGAGACGAAAACGACGACGCGTTTGGATCAGGAGACGAAAACGACGACGCGTTTGGATCACGAGACGAAAACGACGACGCGTTTGGATCAGGAGACGAAAACGACGACGCGTTTGGATCAGGAGACGAAAACGACGACGCGTTTGGATCAGGAGACGAAATGCGCGCGCGTTTGGATCACACGAAGACAAAACGACGGGCGTTTGGATCAGGAGACGAAAACGACGGCGCGTTTGGATCAGGAGACGAAAACGACGACGCGTTTGGATCACGAGACGAAAACGACGGCGTTTGGATCAGGAGACGAAAACGACGATGCGTTTGGATCAGGAGACGAAAACGACGACGCGTTTGGATCACGAGACGAAAACGACGACGCGTTTGGATCAGGAGACGAAAACGACGGCGCGTTTGGATCACGAGACGAAAACGACGGTGCGTTTGGATCAGGAGACGCAAAACGACAGCGCGTTTGGATCCACGAAGACCAACGACGGCGTTTGGATCAGGAGACGAAACGACGGCAGCGTTTGGATCCACGAAGGCGAAAACGGCGCGTTTGGATCAGGAGACGAAAACGACGATGCGTTTGGATCAGGAGACGAAAACGACGACGCGTTTGGATCAGGAGACGAAAACGACGACCGTTTGGATCAGGAGACGAAAACGACGACGCGTTTGGATCAGGAGACGAAACGACGGCGATGCGTTTGGATCAGGAGACGAAAACGACGACGCGTTTGGATCAGGAGACGAAAACGACGATGCGTTTGGATCACGAGACGAAAACGACGATGCGTTTGGATCAGGAGACGAAAACGACGACGCGTTTGGATCAGGAGACGAAAACGACGATGCGTTTGGATCACGAGACGAAAACGACGACGCGTTTCGACAGCAGAAGAAGAAGTTGGATTACAACGAGCAACGGATCAAAAAAAGAATGCAAGGATATTTCCCAGTTAACAAAAAAGTCTTCTCTGTGAATCTGAATTTCTGTTTCCCCGTGGTGTAGAAACCTGAAGTTATGCGCGTCTTCCTCAGGTTCTTCTTCTGTGAATGCTGGTCCCACAGTTTGTAGATAAGCAGATGGTTGGATACATCTACTTATAGATCTAAATGCCATAGTATGAGAGTATCTATTTGCTTTCAGGTAAGATCGATCCATAATGATCTCTGTAATGAGGTTTGGCTCAGCACGAACACTGCACACCATGAGCAATGCATGAAGAAGTATTTGGCTTCTACAGTTCCAAAAAAAAGGTCTGGTTCTTTATTTGAAGCACAGTGTGATGAAGCTGTTCCTCTGCAGCTCTGCACATCAGGACTTTACAGCAGTCTAATACAGTCGAGACTCCATTAACGTGAGATTAATGAGCTCTAACTGCCCGCGAATGCTGATTCAGACAGATGGACTGGGCGAGGTAGCGTAGCGAAAGCTAATAGGAAGCAGGAAAGAGCTTTGATTTACCAAACCCGAGCACTTTCCACTGATGAACACGTTCATATTTCTCTTCAGACTAATAAACTTGTGCGACAAAATCGTTTGTGTTCATCAGCTGAAATCTGCAGCAATTACCAAGTCTGAAATATGATCACGGTTTCTGCTGCAGAGTCAGAGCACAGGTCGGAAATCAGTACTAGACCATCATCTGGTCACGCCCACCTTGTATCTACACTCCCTGCTCCTCCAGTCCAGCGGTATTTCTTTCTCGCTTTTTGGGGGCTTTCCACTCAGGATAGTACCTCGTACTTGTTACTTTTTTAATGGCACCTCGGCCGAGGTTCAGAGAAAGCCGAGCCGATACTAAATATGAGCCACGCACTGATATATATATCTAAATATAAACGTCATCACTCTAAAGAACCTTTTCTTCACCATGTACCTTCTCCATGCCACGATCATATCAGTGAACTTGTGAAGAAACCAACATCACATTTGGTTTTCAGTCTCAATAACCTACAAATGAACTCTCCAAAGAACTGATAAGCCATCTCTACCTCTCTCTCTCTCTCTCTCTCTCTCTCTTTTTCTAAAGTCTACCCTGAAAATCACCTCTCTTTCTATCTTCTATCTCCTTTATTAAATCTTCTCCTAATGATCATTTCTTCTGCCTCGTTTTCTGCAGCAGCTACACGTTCATCTAAAACTCCATCTCAGGTTCCATTTGGCATCCTTCACGGTGTCTTTCTGGAGGAGATCTTTACAAAGGGTTCCGAGTAGAAGCGTTCGAGGTAGCTGAGAATCCTTACCCATCCGAAGATCCCTTGAGGAACCTTATTCTTATGAGTGTATAAAGTGTGTGTCACTCCGACCATCCATCAGCTATTAAAATACTCTCTTTATCACAGCAGCTGTGATTCCACAGGCTGTGAGAGGTGTGTGTGTGTGTGTGTGTACATGTTTCTATATCTTGGTGGGGACCAAGAGTGTCCACAAGGATAGGAACAGCTGATAGTTTTGACCTTGTGGGGACATTTGGTCCTCTGTTTTGGAACTCTTGTTTAAAAAAATGGAAAGAACTAAAAAGGTTTGGGTTTGGTTACTGAGGTTAAGGTTAGGGTTCGATTTCAGTGTAGCAGAATATTAATTAGCTGCATTAATACCTATATCAATGGGAGGTCTTCACAATGATAGTCAGACAAACGCACGTCTGTGTGTGTGTGTGTGTGTGTGTGTGTGTGTGTGTGTGTGTGTGTGTGTGAAGCTGGCTCGTATAAGTGTGAGCTCCAGACACTGTTCCAATATGCATTCCTCTCATGCACGCGCTCTGCTGTGTTTAATAAAAAGGCTAATGTTTTACAAGTGCCCTATTTTGCGAGGAGTTTCAAACTCAACACCTCATTACACGGCACCGATTCCGAGCTGCTGAGACGCCAATAAAGAATTCTCCAGGAGCGCTGAATCAATGTTTGTTTGCTTCAGAAGTCAGCTCCCTCGGTAAGGAACATTAGCTTGCAGTCTTTAAGCTTATGAAGCTAACTTGCCAAACAGTAGGAATAACCTGCTAGAAATACCTGCTGCTGGTTCCAGAACTATCCTCTCAGGTAAATCAGCGAGCAAAAAGAAAAAAAAATCGCAGTTTTCGCTGTATCTGCCATCTTGGAATTGGGGAGGTCACATGATGATCATTTAAATGTCAAATCTAGCCATGAAAGTGCGCGGAGTCTCTCTAGAGGTGGTGAAGAGCTGACATCATTATCTAAACACTGAAAACAATAGTGACGATGGAGAAGTTTCGATGTCTGATGTCTCTTTTACTCACTGATTGGCTTTCCATAAAGAGGCAGAAAGCAGTATCCAAACAGAACGTTCCAAGTTTTCTTGTTGCAGTCAGTTGATTACCTGTACAACCACATACAACTGTTATAAATTCTACACCGCACTATGAAGAAAGACCAATTGCGACGTATCTACGTAATCCTACATACTATACCAAGGCCAGAGACTGGAATGTGCCATTTGGGATGCAGCCTGATGGTTTGTGATGATTCAGTGGTGATTAAGCTGAGCAATATGTTAGTCTAGCTACCTGTGTTCTAGCTCCTTTACACCCATCAGTTGTTCTTGTGCTTGCACGTACATTATATTATAAAAAGCATGGGTACTTAGTTACAGTACAGGTCACTGGACAATGGAAAAAAGAACGGCGACTAATCATGGGTACTAAGTTATGGTACAGGTCACTGGACAGTGTGAATATGGGCTGGCGGAAGAATGACGGGTGAATGCATGGGACACGGTTCGTACAGGTTACTGAACAATGGGAAGAATGACGTTTAAGCATGGGTACTTTTGTTACGAATTACATGTCACTGGACAAAGTAGGAAGAGGGAACCATGCATGGGTACTTGGGTACGGATCACTGAACAAGGGAAGAATAGGCGATTAAGCATGGGTACTTGGTTACGATACAGGTCACTGAACAATGGGAAGAATGACGATTAAGTATGGGTACTTGGTTACGGTACAGGTCACTGGACAGTGGGAAGAACAGCGATTAAGCATGGGTACTTTGTTATGATACAGGTCACTGGACAGTGGGAAGAGGGGAACTATGCATGGGTACTTGGTTACGATACAGGTCACTGGACAGTGGGAAGAACAGCGATTAAGCATGGGTACTTGGTTACGATACAGGTCACTGGACAGTGGGAAGAACAGCGATTAAGCATGGGTACTTGGTTACGATACAGGTCACTGGACAGTGGGAAGAGGGGAACTATGCATGGGTACTTGGTCACGGTGCAGGTCACTGAACAATGGGAAGAATGGCGATTAAGCATGGGTACTTGGTTACGATACAGGTCACTGGACAGTGGGAAGAGGGGAACCATGCATGGGTACTTGGTTACGGTGCAGGTCACTGAACAATGGGAAGAATGGCGATTAAGCATGGGTACTTGGTTACGATACAGGTCACTGAACAATGGGAAGAATGACGATTAAGTATGGGTACTTGGTTACGGTACAGGTCACTGGACAGTGGGAAGAACAGCGATTAAGCATGGGTACTTTGTTACGATACAGGTCACTGGACAGTGGGAACAGGGGAACTATGCATGGGTACTTGGTTACGGTGCAGGTCACTGAACAATGGGAAGAATGGCGATTAAGCATGGGTACTTGGTTACGATACAGGTCACTGGACAGTGGGAAGAACAGCGATTAAGCATGGGTACTTGGTTACGATACAGGTCACTGGACAGTGGGAAGAACAGCGATTAAGCATGGGTACTTGGTTACGATACAGGTCACTGGACAGTGGGAAGAACAGCGATTAAGCATGGGTACTTGGTTACGATACAGGTCACTGGACAGTGGGAAGAGGGGAACTATGCATGGGTACTTGGTCACGGTGCAGGTCACTGAACGATGGGAAGAATGGCGATTAAGCATGGGTACTTGGTTACGATACAGGTCACTGGACAGTGGGAAGAACAGCGATTAAGCATGGGTACTTGGTTACGATACAGGTCTCTGGACAGTGGGAAGAGGGGAACCATGCATGGGTACTTTGGTCCGTGTAGGTCACTGAACAATGGGAAAGGCGGTTAAGCATGGGTACTTGGTTACGATACAGGTCACTGAACAATGGGAAGAATGACGATTAAGTATGGGCACTTGGTTACGATACAGGTCACTGAACAATGGGAAGAATCACGATTAAGTATGGGTATCGGTTGGTACAGGTCACTGGACAGTGGAAAGAACAGCGATTAAGCATGGGTACTTTGTTACGTATACAGGTCACTGGACAGTGGGAAGGGGGAACTATGCATGGGTACTTGGTTACTTTACAGGTACCGCACGAACAATGGGAAGAATGACGATTAAGTATGGGTACTTGGTTACGGTACAGGTCACTAAACAGTGGGAAGAGGGGAACTATGCATGGGTACTTGGTTACGATACAGGTCACTGGACAGTGGGAAGAGGGGAACTATGCATGGGTACTTGGTTACGGTACAGGTCACTGGACAATGTGAAGAATGACGATTAAGTATGGGTACTTGGTTATGATACAGGTCACTGGACAATGGGAAGAGGGGAACTATGCATGGGTACTTGGTTACGGTACAGGTCACTGGACAATGGGAAGAATGACGATTAAGTATGGGTACTTGGTTACGATACAGGTCACTGGACAGCGGGAAGAGGGGAACTATGCATGGGTACTTGGTTACGGTGCAGGTCACTGAACAATGGGAAGAATGGCGATTAAGCATGGGTACTTGGTTACGATACAGGTCACTGGACAGTGGGAAGAACAGCGATTAAGCATGGGTACTTTGTTACGATACAGGTCACTGGACAGTGGGAAGAGGGGAACCATGCATGGGTACTTGGTCACGGTGCAGGTCACTGAACAATGGGAAGAATGGCGATTAAGCATGGGTACTTGGTTACGATACAGGTCACTGGACAGTGGGAAGAACAGCGATTAAGCATGGGTACTTGGTTACGATACAGGTCTCTGGACAGTGGGAAGAGGGGAACCATGCATGGGTACTTGGTTACGGTGCAGGTCACTGAACAATGGGAAGAATGGCGATTAAGCATGGGTACTTGGTTACGATACAGGTCACTGAACAATGGGAAGAATGACGATTAAGTATGGGCACTTGGTTACGATACAGGTCACTGAACAATGGGAAGAATCACGATTAAGTATGGGTACTTGGTTACGGTACAGGTCACTGGACAGTGGGAAGAACAGCGATTAAGCATGGGTACTTTGTTACGATACAGGTCACTGGACAGTGGGAAGAGGGGAACTATGCATGGGTACTTGGTTACGGTACAGGTCACTGAACAATGGGAAGAATGACGATTAAGTATGGGTACTTGGTTACGGTACAGGTCACTAAACAGTGGGAAGAGGGTAACTATGCATGGGTACTTGGTTACAATACAGGTCACTGGACAGTGGGAAGAGGGGAACTATGCATGGGTACTTGGTTATGATACAGGTCACTGGACAGTGGGAAGAGGGGAACTATGCATGGGTACTTGGTTACGATACAGGTCACTGGACCATAGAAATACTGAGAGTTTTATCTTCCATGGTTTGTTCAGCACTACAATGTAGACGTAAGTTAAGAGCAAGAAGTTTGGGGTGGGCCTTTTGGGCAACTGTTCCTGTGCTGTTGTCCCAGTTGGCAGTTCTGTTGCATCATTTCCATTTGGTGCAAAATGTTTACGTTTGTTAGACGTTACTATGATTCAAAATCCACAATTACAAAGTAGACAATGTCTTAAAAAAATGTCATTCCTAATATGATTAGATACAGAGGCTCCGTTTCTGTATCTCTCTCTGTAGAGTTAGCACAGCGTCTCTCGTTAGCGGCGGCCATGCTCGAGGGGCGACAGTGTATGATCAGGTCATTTCCGAGCTTCAGGCGGAGCCGCTGGAGCTGCTCTCTATTTTACGCCACATTAAGGAACCTGGCCGCTGCACAAGCCACTGAACCAATCCATCAAACAGCCACTTTATTAGAGCGTGCCCTTGAGAGAGAGAGAGAGAGAGAGAGAGAGAGAGAGAGAGAGAGAGATGGAGGTGATGAAAATGTGTAAGGGAATGTGTATTATTATGTAAAAGAGTGTGTGGGTTTGGGAGAAGAGAAACGAGAGCATAGGGATGTGTATTTGTAGAAGAAAGTGAATATCTTTTAGTAAAGGAGGTTGGGCCTCTGTGATTGACTCCCAGTGAAGTAGGTGTGGCCTTTGTGACTGTCCTAGCAAAGGAGGTGTGGCTTCTGTGACAGTCCCACTGAAAGAGGTGTGGCTTCTGTGGCAGAAGTGAAGAAAGTGATGGAAGTGAGGCCTTTGCATCTCAGTGAAGAGGTGGAGAAGGCTAGGCCACATTGAGCGGGTCTCAGAGATGGAGGTAAAGGAGGTGTGGTGAATGAGGTGTAGCGTCTGTTCCTGTACCTGAGTGGCAAAGAAGGAGGTCTGTGAGCAACCGTCTGGTGCATGCAGCAAAAGTTCATTTGGTAGAAATGAACACAAATTGTTCTCTGAAACGTTTTTGTTAGCGGGACGTACGTCCTCTATTTCCCCGGACATGTCCTCTTTTTCAGACCTTAAAAAAAGCGTCTAAATTTAAGTAACTGTGTGGGATTTCAGCTTTAGTTTCATTATGACGTGTTTGTGGTCCAATACTGCATCACGTGCGCACGTGTCTGCGTTGCGTTAACCCCTTTCCGTAAGGCCCGCCTTCTCACTCACCGATCGGCCGATTATAAAAAGGCTCCCAGCAAATATCGGCTGAACTCCTGCCTCTCGACCGCCATCCGACGCTCAGTGAACACGCGACGGTGTTGTGTTCGGCGTCGAACGGTTGCTCGACAATAGCAGCGAATACCAGCTGTCTGAGTCGAGTGGCTCCTATGACTGATTCTCAGTGAAAAAGGTGAAGGAGGCGTGGCCTCTGTGACTGATTCTCAGTGAAAAAGGTGAAGGAGGCGTGGCCTCTGTGACTGATTCTCAGTGAAAAAGGTGAAGGAGGCGTGGCCTCTGTGACTGATTCTCAGTGAAAAAGGTGAAGGAGGCGTGGCCTCTGTGACTGATTCTCAGTGAAAAAGGTGAAGGAGGCGTGGCCTCTGTGACTGATTCTCAGTGAAAAAGGTGAAGGAGGCGTGGCCTCTGTGACTGATTCTCAGTGAAAAAGGTGAAGGAGGCGTGGCCTCTGTGACTGATTCTCAGTGAAAAAGGTGAAGGAGGCGTGGCCTCTGTGACTGATTCTCAGTGAAAAAGGTGAAGGAGGCGTGGCCTCTGTGACTGATTCTCAGTGAAAAGGTGAAGGAGGCGTGGCCTCTGTGACGATTCTCAGTGAAAAAGGTGAAGGAGGCGTGGCCTCTGTGACTGATTCTCAGTGAAAAAGGTGAAGGAGGCGTGGCCTCTGTGACTGATTCTCAGTGAAAAAGGTGAAGGAGGCGTGGCCTCTGTGACTGATTCTCAGTGAAAAAGGTGAAGGAGGCGTGGCCTCTGTGACTGATTCTCAGTGAAAAAGGTGAAGGAGGCGTGGCCTCTGTGACTGCACCTTAGTGACAGCAAAGTGACAAACGTGTCTCAGCTACTTAACACACTTGGAGCATGAAAGCTAGAAGATGGATCAGTGGATCAGGAAGAACAAGGGATGGGGGGGACACGAGTGCTGAAAGGTCCAAACGAGACCTATATTTTTCCCGCTCCTTATATTTTTCAGTCCTATTCTGTATTTTTTGTCAGGAGCGGAAACAGAGTGTCCGAGATTAAGAGAGCGAGGGAGGGTGCTCCGGCGAGTGTGTATCGTTTATCACGGCTGAATGGGACGTAATTATGACAAGACGGCTATTTGTGTGTGGGAGCGAGACGGAGAGAAACATTCCTCTTCTGCTATAAAAGGCCACGCACTCTGAGCCACCTGTTGCTGAAGTTTTAATCTCCACAGCATCTGGACCTCCTTATTCAACAACCACTGACCCGCTTATGTCAGGAAATAAGTCTCTCTCACACACACACACACACACACACACACACACACACACACGCACACAGCTGTTCTCAGAGCGGACACCATTTTGTGGACATCAAGGTTAAAAGTAATTTCCTCGACCCAGAACATATTTTTGTGCACTCAGCGCTAAATCATTCAAACTTAGCTAGCTACTTCCCACTCATCATTCATAGCTATGCTAGCAGGTGTGTGTGTGTGTGTGTGTGTGTGTGTGTGTGTGTGTGTGTGTGCATGTAAACAAACTTGCACACTCACATACTAGCTACATTATATGTTACATCCTTGATGATGATTAAATAATTTCCTGGAAAAAAAAAACCAACAGCACTGATTATCATACACTACGCTTTCTAGCCTAGGTTAGCAAACCTAGCTCAACGGCTGGATTTCCTCTGATTGTATTAATTTAATGTCATTATTACAACAGAAATGAGTGCTGCTGCAGTGACAGATGACGTCCTAAGCTAGCTAGCTAGTTTTGCTAACGTCTTGGGAACATGATAATCACTGATCATCTTTTTCATGCAATTATTAAATCATCGTTAAGGATGTCAGTTCAGCAGCGCTAATCTATGCTTTAATGAGCACCCACTAGCATGGCTGGCTACGTTGCTGACCTGCTGTATGTAGATTTACCTCATTACCTATATATATATATATCTCATTAGACTCTCCAAACAGTTAGCGAAAACTAGCCTAGAGGATAAACGCGTATGCAAACAAACTGTATCTAACGGTATTGATAATTAGCTGGTTGTTAATCGTACTACACTTTGTGTATTCCCCTTATTATTTTCCTTTGAATTGTAATTAGACTCTCCAAAACCTTTAGAAACGAATTGCCGTCTCTTTCCACCACGCCTGGGCCGACTCGCACGTTTCTAATTGTTTTTAAAGGCCTTTAGCGAGCCACTGAGCGCATTAATGTAATTAATCTCGGTGTTAAGGGACGCATGGCCGAGCATGAACACCAAGCTTTGCTACATTAATAGTAAAACTAATTATTTCATGATCGTTGATGGCTAACGACCTGTAGCGTCCCCTGAGGACAAAGTCCTGATAAATGGCTTCATTTTCCTCTTATGAGGACACATTCATTTAACACGAAGCTACAGAGGAATGGGTTGGGGGGGGGGAGGCTGGAAAAGGCAGATCTTTTAATTCTGATCCAGAACGATGAGAGAAGATCCTGAATATTTGTTACGTATTAGCGAGTGGGCGAGGGTGATCGCGAGAGGCGAAGGACTGAGGCTGAAACGGGATTAAGTATGAATCAGAGGTTAGCGAAATGGTTAGTGGATTTATTTTTTTTTTGTCCCTCTAATTACGAGGAGCTCTGATCCATCTCCATCTCCATCTCATAGCCGGAAGCATTTGCGCTAACGAGGCTTCCTCTGCGGCGGTTCCTCAGATAAAAACCTCGACCTGATTGATCGAAGCAGGACGGAGAAATTCCGCTTCCCTTCGGTTGTATCGATTTTAATTTGGTGCTTGAGAAGCTCTAATTAATAACGATAATCAACGTGAGCCCGCTCGTTAGCGTCAGGCTAGTGGCCGTGGTGGTGCATTCGCTCACGTTCGTTTATTCTGTCCAATCCTTCTCCTGCTTGCCATCCACAGCGTTTCTCTCTTTCTAAAGGGGCTGCCCTCAAGGTTCCACAACATCTCACGAATCCATCCGTCCATCCATCCGTACATCAATCCGTCCATCCGTCTCCAGTTTTCTCCACAGATTATTCAGTCCCTCCAGGATTTTGCGATTTTTCAATTGCAGAAGTGAACGCAAAATCATGAGAAGGTCTCATTGACCAACAAACCGTCCCTGCAAAAGACTCTGCAAATTGCATCGCAAATTGTTTTTTTTAAAGCCGCAACAAAATCGAGCATTTTTGGCTGCGACCGTCACAAAAAAAAAAAAAAACTCGAAACGCGAAAGCCTTGTCGGACTGACCAATAAACATTTTTTATTATGGTTAGGTCCTCGTTTTAATTTGGACATCTTGTCATTAAATCAGGCTACCAGTTAGATAAACGGATACGCGCAGATTACGGTTACTCACCAGCGCTTTCAACCACATATGTTCTAGGAACAGCGACATCACTTCCTGTGCTCATGAATATTCATGTGAAATTGTGAAATATATGAACACTTCCTGTGATTCAGAAACGGAAGGACCGCCGGTCGTTCAGCGGTATTCGAGTACAGGCGTAAAATTGTTAAGACGCAATGTAGCTTTAAGGCTAGGAACCAGATTTGAATTCATTAAAAAAAATGTGGATATAAATACTCACAGTTACTTACTTTACTGCGTCATACCTAATTCGCATCAAATCTCAGCTGAAATATTGGCCGCTACGTAGAAACAGAAGCTCTGACGATTGTTAGCACGCGCTCCTTTTACCGAGGACGAGCTTTGAGAAGACGCGACGAAAACCCATCGTGCTAAACAACTTCCTGTCAGCGGAAATCAGAAAAGCGCTGACTCTCGCCGAGTCAAAGAGGAGTGGCGTAATTAGCCGAGCGAGGCGTCCGCTCTCGCGCCGATGATCGATATTTACTGAGCGTAAGCGTTAGTGATTGCTTCGTCGGTGTGGGTTTACTTTCTTCCTGCTTTGCTAGCGGACTTCACCGTTTCCTCCACCGTTATCTTTCCTTCCTTTCTTCTCTTCTTCTACGGCTCCGATCGTCTGGTTCTTATGCCGGTTCCTGTTTCCTTGTGGTGTGAGCTTTAGCTCTAAAATGTTGTGCTAATACAGAGTGTATAAAATGCTAAATAATGCCAGCTAGACAGAGAAACATGGCTGATTAGCTGATGTTATTGATGATATTGCTAATTCTTATTCGTACACAGGATTTCCTGATGTAACGATACGAAGCTAATTGACATGACGAGGAATTAAACACACACACACACACACACACACAGTATATATACTGTATATATATATATATATAGAGCTAGCTAGCCTGTGAGTCTCTGGTGAAAGTAGGAGACACTGAATTTTGGGATTGAGAATGAAAAATAAACCCGAAAACAACCCTAACGAGGGAATGAAAAAGTGGGCGAGAGACACCGAAACAGAGACGGAGAGATATAGGGTAATGGCTGAGAGAAAGACAGAGAGGCTGAAGAAAGAAGGAGAAGACATGGACTTTAATCCTTCGCAGCCGGGGAGTGCTGACAGGAAAAAGACAGAGTGTCGAGCGGGGTTCTCTCATGGCCGAGGAAACTCAGACGATATTTTCTGGCGCCTGTCAGGCTGTCTAATAAAGTAGGGCTGGAATATGAAGTATCTCTCTCTCTGATGTAATACAGCCCATAAATCACGTTTAATTACGTAGCACGGGGACAGGCCGTGGAAGCCCTCGGCGGATTTATGGGACCTGGACTTGGCGTCTCAACAACTCCGCGCTTTTAATATCATTAGCCTGTCGTATTTTACTGCGCCGCCTGTCACCGAGCACGCCCAGACTCCTTCTTTACCGTCTTGTTTTTTTCGTCCTTCGAAGGTTTCGCCCGAGGAGAACTTCGCGTCTGATTTAGGAGATCCACGCCGCCCGTTGTTATCTCTCTGCTTATCGATTTTCTTCTCTTGCGTTCCGTCACGTAATGCCCCCCCTCCGTCTCCCTCCGTCCCCCCTCGACGGTCGGCGTCCTTCCTTCCCGAGCGTTCCGTTTTCACGTCGGCTTTCGACAGGACAACGAGGAGGAAGACGATAAAGAGGAGGAAAGTTTAGTGAGTCCGATGATTGTCTTCGTTCTAACGATGCATACGAGGAATATGACGCTAGCCGCTAGTGATAACGGCCATCTACTAGACGATAAACCTAACGTTTTCGGACATGTGTGAGATCTGATATTTCACAGATTTGTATTAATTTGCCAGGACGGGAACGAGGAAGAAGAAGAAGAAGAAGACGGCAATGCTAATGAGAGCGAGGGAAGATTAAACTTCTGGCACTTTGATGACCATACCTGATGACAAAACGCCACTGCTATCTCACTCACTCTCTCTCACACACACACACACACACACACACACACACTCCCATTCATTAACACTCCTAATCCAAGACCATATATCTGCTGCTTAACCTCAGCGTGACCCTGAGCACCGCGTTACTCATTTACAACACCTCGATCACACACTTCCAGCTGTAGTAACGTTATTCAAAGCAGGTTATAAAAGTATAATATTTAATATTATATTATATTACACGCCTTGAAACCGAGATCCGAGACCACGTGATACCACGTGACATATTCCTAGCGTATGTGTTGCTCTAAAGATCTCCTCTTTTCAAAGCTTTTCGGAGACTTGGTCCTGGTCTACGAGTACGAATGAAGAAAAACCAATTGATTAGGAACACCTGTACACCTCATTCGTGCAGTTATCCAATCAGCCAATCGTGTGGCAGGAGCTCAATGCACAAACTCATGAAGATGCAGGTCAGGAGATTCGGGTAACGTTCGCGTCAACCATCGGAATGGGGGAAATTGGAATCTCGGTGATTTTGAATCAGCCGTGGCGTCGGTGTATTGCCGGCGCCAGACGGGCTGCTTTGATTATTTCTATTTTCACACACAACCGTCTCTAGAGTTTAGTAGAGCGGTGCAAAAAAAAACTCAAAAACCATCGTCCATAACCCCCGCGCTGGGAGGGCGGACGGCCGCGCGCGGAGAGAGAGCGGGCAGGCAGGCGCAGCAAGCGGTGCCACCACGGACACCATCTGTGGTGAGCAGAAAAGCTGCGAGAACAGACAGACACACTAAAACGTATAGGAGTGCGCTACAACAGCAGAAGACCGCGCCGGGTTCTACTCCCGTCAGCCGAGAACCGGAGTCTATCAACAGCATGGATCCTGAGGCCCGGCCTGCCTTGTGTCAGCGGTCCAGGCTGGTGGAGGCAGTGTAACGGTGTGGGGAATGTTTCCTTGGCACACTTTAGGCTCCTTAATACCGACCAATCATGGCGTGAACGTCACAGCCTATTTGAGTATTGTATTGAAAAAAACTAACTAAAAAAAAAAAAACATCATTGAAGCTTATTTCACGCTTAGTGTAAGAGAGAAACTCTTACTCGTGCCCAGGAAAGAATTTCAGGTCCGTAAACGGTTTGCGCCGCGTCCTCGCTCGTAGCAGTTACTCTGCATCGGAATGAATAAACTCACGATCATTCAGGGAGCTTGGACCCGCTGCCTTTTAATTGAATATAAGTCGTCTCTCAGGACTGCAGCGATGCCTCAGGCTGTCGGCATGCAGGATGAAGTCACCATCAATATACATATAAACACACACACACACACACACACACACTCACACACACACATGATGACCTAACAGCTGTGAAACATCCTGCTCTCCTCTGATTTACCGAGAAGAGTCTGGTTATATATATAAGGAATAAACACGTGTCTGTTGTGCTGCTGCAGTGAAATAATCAGCGGCGGCGTGGGGCGATGAAGCGGAGTCACTGTTACAACCCTGAAGTGTTTTATTCCTCTCACACCGCAGCCTTTTGACAAAATATCACACGGTTCCTTTACTTTACAGAAATTAAAGACGCACTCTTTCATTACATTTAACGTTTTATAACCAGAGACGAGTCCTCACGTACGTTACAGCAGCTGTAAACAGCCGTTTCCTCACCAGCCTCTCTTTCTCTCTCTCTCTCTCTCTCTCTCTCTCTCTCTCTCTCTCTGTGTCTCTCTCTCTCTCTCTCACCCACTCTCTCTCTCTGTGTCTCTCTCTCTCTCTCTCTCACTCTCTCTCTCTCACTCTTCTCTCTCTCTCTTTCTCTCTCACTTCTCTCTGTGTCTCTCTCTCTCTCTCTCACTCACTCTCTTCTCT
>CM022773.1:1629143-1634143 GCA_012411365.1 Ameiurus melas | reverse complement strand
TCTTGTCCTACCTTATCTGGACGAAAGGAAAGCAGGAGGCAAAACTTGAGACGTTCTTCTGAGGAAACACACACACACACACACACACACACACATATAAACTGAAGTGCAGTGAAGGAATGACATGTAGAAGAAACGTCCACCATCATGGAGAAACTGGGAACACACACTAGCTCAAAAGCACCAACTCACCATAGATGTACCATACTTTACATTACACCATACTTTACATTACATACAGCATTACACACTTACGTACTTGTTTCAAATAAACTTCTGCATTTATTTTAGCAAAATATTGACATAAAATGTACGTTTGGGAAGTAATGTTGGTTTAGAAATAGTGCCGTTTACCGCCGAGTCATCATCACCTGTACTGATATAAGAAAGACTCGTATGCTGCCTGATTACTGGTCGTTTTTATTCGAGATCATGATTTCTGCTTTCTTTGGTTCGTTATAGATAACAAACTTCACTTAAGCGAAACAGCTATTAGCCATTTTTATCTTTCATAATATTTACATACTCAAAGGTAAATAATCCACATACTAGCTAATGTTCTCCGTTGGGTTGCTTAGCGTAAGTCTGTTGTGCCACCTGATACACAGAGAGCCTCTGAATAAACGCGAGATTTGCTGTGTCTTAATTTAGTCGATAAAAGAAAAGGAAATATGAGTCAATTATTTGAAATATTGATATTAGGCTCCATTTAGTCAGTTCACGCTAAACAGCCTTTTGTTGCCCCCGTCCCAACTGTTTTGACGTGTGTAGCAGACGTCAATACAAACCCGACCTTATTTTTTTTCTTAAATTGGTACATTTGCTCAGTTTCAACATTTGATACGTCCAGCCATCCATCCATCTTCTACCGCTTACTCCTTTTCAGGGTCACGGGGGAACCTGGAGTCTATCCCAGGGAGCATGGGGCACGAGGCGGGGTTACACCCTGGACAGGGTGCCAGTCATGTGATATGTTCTATTGTGAATAACATGTGGGTTTATAAGAGTTGCAAATCGTATTCTGTTTTTATGTACATTTCACACAGTGTCCCAACTTTTTTGGAGTTGGGGTTGTATATTGGCGTGTGTTGTGCGCCGATTCAGAATCATATGAGAGAGATTCCTATTGATTCGATTATCTCTAAAAATAATAATAATAATAATAATAATAATAATAATAATAATAATAATAATAATAATAATAATAAATAATTCTGGTTTTATTGTGATGTTTTGTGCATCGACTCAAAATGGTTTAAGAGAGACGCAAACCGATTCAATTCTCTCTTAAACGATTCTGAATACTGTATATTGTGAGGTCTTGTGAATCGATTAAATATTATTATTATTATGATTATTATTATTATTATTCGATGAAACCATTCAGATTACATAATAATGGCTTCTGATTGTCGATTCAGAATAGTTTGTGTGAATCAAATTCATACGATTCTTTCTTCAAGGATTCTGAATCTATTGTGATAGAACCACAATAGATCTATTCATCGATTCAGAATCATTTGAGAGATGATTCAATTCCCGCTCAAATGATTCTGATCTTATTCTGATGTTTTATGCATCTATTCAGAGTTGATTAAGGGTGACTCGAATCGATTCAGAAACAAGAACACATCGGTTTTGAGTCCTTTAAGAGAAAATCTAATCGAAGCAGCTCATGAGTTGTATGTGGAAATATTTTTTTGCTTCATATCTATAACCTCAATATCGCAAAGATGTTAAAGGTCAGGTTCCTTGATTGTTAGTGTGAATGCAGGCGTACAACAAGCATCTGAATTAAAGATGATTTAAATGGTGCCAAAAACGAAAAACAAAATGGCCGCCGACCTGTTTAAAAAAAAAAAAAAAAAGAAAGAAAAAGAAGAAGAAAAAAAAGTGCTACACAGTGGATAAAGTGCGATAGCTGAAGTACGGCAGGGTCAGAATTTGCGTCAGGTTACTGCAGGGTCATCATGAGGTTGTCGGAAAACACCCGGAGGAAACGGCACTGGGGCCGGAACTGGAAACGGGGGGGGCGGGGGGGATTTACGCTAATAACCACGGCATTAAAACGCCTATTAGCATGTCAACAGTGACATGGGCGATTACAGGATACGGTACTGATCTGTTCCAGATTTGCCGTGCGAGCTTCGAGTGTTTCTGGGAGACGGTTTGTGTGTGCGAAGGAAATGGGATCACAAGTTCAGGAGAAAGAACAGAAAAGAAAGTGTGTGTATATATATATGTGTGTGTGTGTGTGTTCTGGCTGGGATGACAGCGGCCCATTCATCCTCCATGCTAGAGGAGACAGAGTGCTTGCTCGCGGTGGACAGCCGCAATAAATCACTTTCGCTAAGACTCGCTACCTACAGCTTATTGCGATCAGCATGACAAAGTCTCTCTCTCGCCGTCTGTTCCCTCCGTCTATTCGTTCATCTTGTCTTTTCTGCTCCTTCGCTTTCTTTCCACTCCACACCACACACACACACACTCCCTTCCTTCTCTCCGTCTCTAACCGTAACTATTCCAACAGACGGATGTAGGAACGGCCGCGAGTGGATGAATTGTGGAAAGTTTTCGGTGGAGACGGTGGGTTTAATACAATAACGTATTGTTCTGAGCTCTTCGGCCCATTCATTTTTCCAAAATCAATTCAGAAATCAACTCTGACATATATACAAAGTTGTGTATCTCCGTGCGTCAGAATCGATAATATTAGCAAGCCTGCCAACTTGCTAACCATGAACAGATTTTTTTTTTTAACACACACACACACACACACACACACACAAGTAAATAAAATCTAGCTAACTGGCTAATATTTGAGTTTAGTGCAATATTAACACGGAGACAATTCAGTAAGAATATACTGAAATTTGCCAGGTAAGTTAAAGCTTTCTCAGTTATGGCTTTTCCTTAAATATGCTAAATAATGCTAGTTTTTAAGCGTGCTATTTTCAACAGACCAGCCGTGTGCGTCTGTCTCAGCACATTCTTTAAGACAATTAGGGCTGATTAAGCAAACATTTCATAATTAATGAGGTAAACAATCTGGGTTTGGGCTGGGTCTTAGCCGAGGCCGCTAGTCCCCAGTTGTTAGCAATGCTGCAGCTTGTAGGAAGGTCTGAAATTTTATACACACTTTCCTGAAGATTGACCTTTGACTGATACATTTCACATTTTGTAAGTTGTCTGTGAGGAACTTATGGGAAATTGATACACCATTGCTGTTTTCTGCGAGTTGGGGAATCTAATTAGCTAGCTAAAGTCTCTCAGGAGTGTTGGCTAGCTACAAGGTTAAAATACAAAAAAAAATTATAAATAAAGTCAGATATTATATTATACATCACATAGAGGAAGAGTTTGAATTTTGGTAGATCTGCTCCCTGCTGGGTCATAGCTAGCATAGCCCTGGCTTAGCCTAGCACCACTCTGGGCTTTGCAACACAACTGCAGTGCCAGATCAGCGTTAATTTGCTACGAGCATGAAATATCTGAAGGCACAAAGCCCTTCATCTTCTTCTGCTGCGCTACGGCTTGGCTGGAAGCACAAAAAGGCCATTAGCGGCCACCTTTTTGTTTAAGTACGACAGGGAACACCGGACCCTTCATCAGTCATCCAAGCGACACACACTGGAAACAGGATATCTTTCTCCTCTACGTCCTCTATGTGTGTGTTTGTGTGTGTGTGTGTGTGTGGCCATTGTTCTAATGGAGGATGTGCTACTGCAGAATAATGATCTTCCTCTGTGTGTGTGTGTGTGTGTGTGTGTGTGTGTGTGTGCGTGTGTATTGATCTGTGTGTGATGTATTTCAACTGTCTCGCGATTATTGGGTCGTTCATCAGGACTGAATTACCCTATCAATACTGCGGCCCGCCGACGACGGAGAGGAACTGCAGAAAGACAGAGGGGTATAGGAAGAAGAACAGAGAGAGAGAGAGAGAGAGAGAGAGAGAGAGTTCTCAACATCCCCCGTAACAGCTGGAAAACCAGCTGCCATTTTTTAGTCCACTCCAAAACCAGCTGCCATTTTTAAATATGCTGCATAACCAGCTGCCATTTTAAATTTGACTCTACACCCAGCAACCATTTTTAAATCCACTGCAGAACCAGCTGACATTTTAAAATATATTGCACATCCTGCTGCCATTTTAAAATTTACTCTACACCCAGCTGCCATTTTAAATCCCAATGCAAAGCTGGCATTTTAAAATATATTGCACATCCTGCTGCCATTTTAAAATTTACTCTACTCCCAGCTGCCATTAAAAAAAAAAACCCACTGCGAAACTAGCTGCCATTTTAAAGCATGTTGCACATCCTGCTGCCGTTTTTAAAAATTTACTCTAAAACCAGCTGCCATTTTGAAATCCACGACAAAACCAGCTGCCATTTTTAAATCCACTGCAAAACCCGGCTGCCTAGAATAAGCATTTTCTAGAATAGAAAACTTTCAGTAACGTTAGAAAACTTTCTAAAATGCTGCAGTGTATATTTTTGCATCTTTAAAAGGACCACAGAGGGAGAAGAAAGTGGGGCCCGCAATCTGTTGACCTGTTGTTTAATGTACACCCACACACACACCCACACACACACACACACACACACACACCCTCTTCTGTCTCTCTGAGAGTGTTATTGTTGCTGATGGGGCCAAAGACTTTATAAGAGCCTCATAAAACGGTGGAGAGCAGCGCAGCAATGACTCAGAGTGGGGACGGTTTTAATGACCTTCCGCTCAGTATGCTAGTCTTAATCTTTGGAAATTTTAGTGCTATGCTAGTCTTGTACTTTGTATAAAGGTTCAGTGCTAGTCCTGTACTCTGTGCTGTATATTGTCCTGCTATTCTAGTCTTATACTTTGGATATTGAACCTCTATTCTAATCATGTACTGTGTATATTTTAGTTCTATGCTAGTTGTTGTTGTACCTTTGTAAATAGCTAGCATGTTGCCTGTTTATATAACATTTAAGTGCTAGATTGTTAGATACTTGGGTTTT
>CM022773.1:1594143-1614143 GCA_012411365.1 Ameiurus melas | reverse complement strand
CCTGAAACCATAAATTAACCTTGATGTTAGAGAATGTTGCCCCACAGAGGCTCCATCAATAGGGGCATGGTTGTAGAAGGAGCCAACCCTGCTGAGAAACGTCCTTGAAAGAACTCCGGGACTTTAGCTATTGCACAGTTCACTGGGTCTAGCTGACGTGCCTCACACCATGAGAAAAAAAGTCGCCACTTGAGCGCATACAATTTACTCGTGGATGGTGCTCTAACGTTCAACATGATCTCTACAACCTCAGTTGTGAAACCAGAATCTATGATGGGGCGGTTGTGGATCAGGTGGTAGAGCGGGTTGTCCACTAATCGTAGGGTTGGCGTTTTGATTCCCGGCCCACGTGACTCCAAATGCCAAAGTGTCCTTGGGCAAGACACTGAACCCCAAGTTGCTCCCGATGGCAAGTTAACGCCTTGCATGGCAGCTCTGCTACCATTGGTGTGTGAGTGTGTGTGTGAATGGGTGAATGAGACACAGTGTAAAGCGCTTTGGATAAAAGCGTTATATAAGTGCAGATCATTTACCATTTACCATATGAGCTGGTGCCCCTCAGGGGCCAGACCCACAGTTTCCATAGATCTGGCCGAGGGTGATAAATCAGCCCTCTGCCTTGAGACAGTAAATCCCTGTGGATAGGAATCTCCCAAAGAGTGCCGTCTAGCAGGGATATTATCTCTGAGAACCATACTCGAGCTGGCCAATAAGGTGCTACTAGCAGCAGACGTAGACGGTCTTGCTTGAGGTGTGAGGGTGAATCATAGCGGGCAGTGTGTTGTGTCCTCTTGGCCAAACATCCACCATATGGACTCCACCTCTTGTGGATGGAGCCTCCAATCCCCGGGACTCAACAGGATATCTGGTTCTCACATTCTGGTTGCCCGGTGTTAGGAGTTTGCCAAGCTGAACCTGTATGTCCAAAGAGTACGGTTCAGATGACGCAGATCTAAAATTGACCTCGTGCTCCCATCTTTTTTTTGTGGACAAGGAAATAACGGCTGTAAAAACCTCCCTCCTTCAGGGAACGAGGTACATGTTCTATGGCCGCTTTGTCCAAGAGGGATCTTACTTCCTGCGCTAACGTCGGGCTCTGCTCTGTGCTGACTACTGTGGTGAGCACACCTCTGAACCAGGGGGACCAAGCTCTGAACTGGAACCAGTAACCCTTTCTATGGTAGACAGAACCCATGGAGACACATTTGGCAGTAGTTTCCAGATGGTCTTTTAGTGACGTTAACTCTTCCACAAAGGGAGGGAAAACATCAGAGATTCGTTGCCCTGTGACAGCTCGCTGACCAGAGAAGGCTGAAAACTTGGGACAGCCTTGTCTAGGTGAGGTCCTACAGTAATACTGGGGGCTAACTGCCCTAACAAACTCACGTACCCTGACATGTTGCTCCATGGCCCATCAGGACCGCTCCTTCTTTGTCTGCTTGGCCTTTATGATCATTCTCAAATCAGGCCTATTATTAGGCTGTGACAGTGGCCACCCGGTCCACCTGGTTCTCCGCGAGGGGAGGAGGGCTGACACACTCACCTTCTGTGTCTCCCTCGCACTAGCGCTGACCCAGGCTCTATTCGTGGATGCCCGGGTGAACTCGACACGACTGGGAAGAAACTGGCTGAATTTGCTGTTTTGCATCACGAAAACTGGCATTAACCACACCACCAAACAGCAGGGCTGCCTGATTGTAAGCCATTCACACACTTCCCACAGCATGAAGCTCACGCAACGTTGCATGTAAAAAACAACAACAACAGATTTTCTTAACCTGCCTCGGCAAAACCCGACTGCAGGAAAAGAATCAAGACCCTATTATTCGAGAAAATTCTTGTATCATGTGATCCTACTATTGTATTTGAAGGAAAATATTGTACAGATAAAATGACCTTGCTTATAATGCAGCTACCCTATGTGGATCGCTTGCTAGCCATGATCTTGTTAGTTAGCTGAATAAGGTAGCCGCGTGTGGCTAATCAATTTGAACCAGGACACAATTGTTGGTTAATATACCAACCAATAATTGCTAGTTAGCCATTGATCTAGTAAAGCAATATCACGTCTCAAATGAGGTTTTCACAGCATGCTAACATTTTACTTCAGCTTAGCTTAGCGGCCAAGTCAGAAAGTGGAGCTGATACAACACAGCCACGCAGAGAGCGCTGAATGTCTTACAGAGTATAAACAGGAAACATGGATAAGAAATCATCCTAATGTAAACATGCATGTAAGTGGATATATATACGTCCTCTGTGAGTGAGTGTGTGTGTGCACGCGGGCGCGTGTGTATAAAAGTTGCTGGGTCTGGAGAAGCTCTGCATGCGTACACGTCTGATTCTCGCGTGTGGTATTTGTCACTAGCAGTCTGACTGATCACAGAGTCGTTTCTCAACTTCCCGGCGCTGTCACACACACTTGTTCTTATATCCTCCTCTGTGTCAGTGTTAAATCTCAGAGCAGTGCTAGCAGACAGAAGACAGGCGTCACGGCTAGTCAGTTACCGCTGCGTGTGATTATTCACTCAATATCAAGCACCGATACCTCTTACTACACTCGAGCCTTGTGCAATATTGAATTTCCTATGCTTGTGATTAATTAATTATTATTATTATTATTATTATTATTATTATTATTACTATTATTATTATTATAATTATTGTTATTTGAATCCCAATTAATGATTTGACCAAAAAATGTAAATAAAACCTGAACCCGCGATATATATATATATATATATATATATATATATATATATATATATATCACACACACAGGATTTCTCAATCTCTCTCACTCTTTCTTTCTCTCTCTCTCTGGGTTTGTTTTTTTTTAGAGAATTGATCAAGTCATTTAAAACCAGTTTGATTGACAGCTGGGAGCGACGCCCCCGTGCTTTCACACTCAACTTTTTTTTCAGAGTGTGTGTGAGCTGTTAACACAGTGACAGCAGTCTCTCATTGCCCCCATTCTCTCTCTCTCTCTCTCTCTCTCTCTCTCTCTCTCTCTCTCTCTCTCTCTCTCTCTCTCTCTCTCTCTCTCTCTCGTCTCTCAGCCGATCGATGGTCAGTGGTGTGAGAGCAGATCTGTCCATCCTGCTAATTATTCGTCGATGAGCGACTCTGTGATCTGATTGACGGGCCTGACAGTGACCTCTATAGAAACAAAGTGCTCATCATTAACCCCACAGATTCCTCTACAAACAACGGCTCCACGACTGGATGAGTGGGATGAGTGGGATTCCTCTCTCGGTGGGACAGGAGGAAAAAGAGGGAGGATGGGAGAGAGACAGTTTATTGCTGATTCCTTCTTTAGGCTTCTTTCAACAACACAGCAAGGAATTACAAGAGAACCTGCTTCAGTCTGCTATATATATAAGGATAAGCTTGTGAGAAACTTTCCTTTTGAACAGGACACTAAGCCCTAAGAAGAAGTCAAAGCACCACGCGAGCGTTCAAACCACACAAAGTCCAGATCGGAATCCCATTAAGAATCTGTGGGAGATTGAAAAATACCGTTAAGAAAGAATCTGAAGAACCTGGAGCAAATCTGCCAGGAAGAATGGGTTAAAAAAAATCCCAAAACAGTGTTCAGGAAACTTACCACAACACACACAACCAAGTACTATTCTGAAGGGGCTGAATACTTATACGAGCAACATTTTCCAGTTGTTTTCCGCATTATTTACACGACCTGCTGATAAATAATAAATGTACACTTTACACAGCATATTAGTTTGGAATAAATTATTATTATTATTGTTGTTGTTGTTGTTGGTGTTGTTTAAAATACTGACTGGAACAATCTGTGTAAGTGTCCAAGCAAATCGGATGACTTTCAAGGGGGGGTGAATAATTTCGCAAGGCACTGTAAGGGAAATCACACTTTAAATTAAAAAAAATAAAAATAAAAAATGGATGGGAAAAGCATCTAAAGCTCTAAAGCTCTAAAAGGTAACCTAAAACCGAACAATGTAATGCAAACGGCATCTTCAGAGAAAGAAAGGAAGGAAGGAAGAACGAAAGGAAGGAAGGAAGAAAGAAAGGAAGGAAGAAAGAACGAACGAACGAACGAACGACTGTAAACAGTAAATAAAAGTGCTTAGAAACAACTGGAGGCAGTGCAGAACGCACGCCGCGATCCGCTAATACTGTTTTATTAGCTTTATTCCTGTCGAGACAGAGACGGCGAGAGGACTGCTGAGTCAACATGGCACCTCGTTACAGAGTGACGCGTTATGAATATGTATAAGCATGCTCAGATAAAGATTAGTCTCTCGCTCTTTCGGTCTGTTGTCTCGCTCCCGTTTCAGATCTCAGCTGTTCAAATACCACCGTGTTATTTATACTAGCTGAGAGGGGAAATATTTACCCACGCCCGCCGGAGCGGGAGGATGTGAATGGGCATCATTTCAGCTTGTCAAATTATCCTGTGCGTATACTGCCTGCTAATGCGAGTGTGTGTGTGTGTGTGTGTGTGTGTGTGTGTGTGTGTGTGAGAGAAAGAGAGAGAGAGAGAGAGAGACGGTTCAGTAATCAGAGAGCTGCCGGCTCGTCTGTCTGATTCCGTCTCATCATGTCCGTCCCTCGTCTCTTCAGCAATGTACCCCGAGCTACCCGGTTATAAATATTAATGAAAATGTATCAAAAATGTATATATATATATATATAACACATACGCACAGTTACACCACGTAGCTATCCGGTGCTATGAAGGCGTCCGTCAATTTAACGTAACATTTAAGATAAATGTTCAAAATCAGGACGATTTCATTTTAATACCTCATTTACCACATTTATCATCTTTAATCGTCTAATGCTAACTAGCGAGCTGGTCTGAGCTAAGCTGAAAGGATTTCTGAGATACATTTAAGGTAAAATTTCAAAATTGTTAACCCGAGCGAACCTGAGAGGATTTCGGACGGGGTATTTATGTCGTGTTCGTACTGTACATGTTTATCATTTTCCTTATGACACTAACTGGCAAGCTAACATAAGCATAATAATAATAATAATAATAATAATAATAATAATAATAATAGGGCACACGGTGATTAGCACGTTCGCCTCACACCTCCAGGGTCCGGGGTTCGATTCCCGCCGCGGCCCTGTGTGTGCGGGGTTTCCTCCGGTTACTCCGGTTTCCTCCCCTCACTCAACTAGAGAGCTAACATGAGCTAACCTGACAGGATTTCCGAGATCAATCTAAGATAAAAAAAGACGGCGTGGCCGTCTGTGCCAGTCAAAAAGAAAAGAAAAGAAAAGAAAAGAAAAGCTAAGGCTAATGCTAAAGCCAAAGACCTTTCGGGGAATCACGTTACCGGTTCAGAAAGTGCAGACACTCGAACCAGGGATGATGAACTGCCTGGAGAACGTTCCAGTTCTGGAAACGAGGCAGAAAATAAATAGATATCGCCGCTCTTTCGCTTCCAAAGCATGTTTCTGACAGGACTTACAAATCACAGTGAATAATTTACATCTGTTTAGACTCATAAAAACATCTCACTCAGCAAGAAAAGTCGGGTTTGATTTCGATCACAGGATATTGCCAAACCGAAGTTAATATTTGCCTTTTTGCTGATGGAGTTCCTTCAAGATGGAGGGATGTGTGTGTGTGTGTGTGTGTGAGAAAGAGAGAGAGAGAGAGAGAGAGAGAGAGAGAGGAGAAAAGCAAGTATTGATCTTCTGCCCAGTGAGATTGATGGAGTAATAAGCAGCTGTGGTGCGAAGCAAAGGAAAAAAAAAAAAAAAAGCCAGAAGGGTGAGAAAAGGCAGAGAAAGGAGAGAGAGAAGCTAAATGAAGGAATGAAAGCCATCTTGGGCCAATCAGGCCGGGTTGCACAATAAGTAAAGAAGAAAAGAAAAAAACCCACAGATGAAAGACAAAGAGACAACGAGGAGAAGAAGAGAGCGCGGGATAAATGAACATTTATGAAAATGAAACAGATGGAGAGATGGACAGAAGAAAAATGGGACGGAGAAGACGGGTCGTTCATTCTCATCTCAGGTCAACCAGCGAGAGGCTGCTGGCGAGGAGAGAGGGATGATGAGCTCGTCAGGATGGATAACGGAGAAAAATGGACACAGGGTTAGAATGGCTGCTGTGATGAATACTTCCTGCTACATGTGAGAGATTCAATAACGCTGAGAAATGACATGAGGGAGAGAGGGAGAGAGGGAGAGAGGGAGAGACAGGAGACGCACAGGTAGGACAAGAGGAAGTCAACATTTAAAACAAACTTTAGTTGACCGAAGCGCTACAGAGCGATGGAGGAGGACGTCTGAGGAAGACGAAGAGACAGAACGAAAGGAAATTATTTCAACCAGGAGAGAGAGATAGAGAGAGAGAGACAAAGAGAGGTTGTGAGAGAGAGAGATGGAGGGAGGAAGAAAGAAAGAGATACAGGTTTGAGGGAAAGGGGCGGCCATGTGAGAAATATAGAGAAAGAGAAAAGGATGTGAGAGAGAGAGAGAGAGAGAGAGAGAGGGAGAGAGAGGGGGGAATGACAGATTAGGGATTGATGTGTTCACACACACTCAAGGTGACCTCTGTGTAGTGTGTTGACAGTGTGTATTCCTCTCTCTCACACACACACACACACACACACATTTATGTTTGCACGTAACATGTTTCACAGACAGTTCACAACATTAAATGTAACTATAAGTGGATAAAAAGTACAACCAAGAACTGAAATTCACTTCTGTCCAACCTGATGTCTTCCTCATTACTTAATCAATCCTGTGTCCCTCAGAGCCAGGTGTACACGTCAGTGTGTGTGTGTGTGTGTGTGTGTGTGTGTGTGTGTGTGTGTGTGTGTGTGTGTGTGTGACAGACAGGATCGTTAAGGAAAGGACTCCTGTCTGACATATGATGCATCGCCGTGGTGAGAGAGACGTGTTGTGAGGCGTCTAGGGTGATGAGCGTGTGTGTGTGTGTGTGTGTGTGTCTCATCACTCAGGTGGAGGCCTAATGGATGGTCACTCTTTGACAGGTGCTGACGGATCACCCGTCCCATAAAGCCCCGCTGCAGCAGACACTGGATAGTTAATGCCTGACCTCCGTCTACCACCGCACTCATCCTTCATCTGCTCTGAGAGAGAGAGAGAGAGAGAGAGAGAGAGAGAGAGGGAGAGAGAGAGGGAGAGACAGGGAGAGAGTGAGAGAGAGGAAAAAGAGAGAGAGAGCGGAGAGAGAGAGAGAGAGAGAGAGAGAGAGAGAGAGAGAGAGAGCTGAAAACTGTTAGTGAAGAAAGAAAGAATGAAAGGAAGACAGAAAGAAAGGAAAAACATGTTTTTAAGTGTAAATTAAATTTAAGTGATGTGTATGTGTGTATGTTTTAGTGTGTGTGAGTATGTGTGTGTGTGTGTGTGATGTATTTACAGTCATTTTCGCTCTCCACAGCTCTTTTGCCCGGAGTCCATGCTGTCCTCAATTCTTTAACATGATTACATCACTACATTCCCATCACACACACACACACACACTCACACACACACTCACACACACTCACACACACACACACACACTCACACACACAGTGCAGGGGAACATGGCTGCCTTCATTCCTCATTACACTGTAGGAAGATGAAACGCTGAGAGACATTAAGGTAATGTTACAGGGCAATAAAGAATTTAAAACCCCCGGGGTGCCACCCTGATGATGAACAGAGTGAAGAGGAGAGAGAGAGGGGAGGGGAGAGAGAGAAAGAGGGAGAGAGGGAGAGAGAGGAGAGAGAGAGAGAGAGGAGAGAGAGAGAGAGAGGGAGAGAGGGGAGAGAGAGAGGGAGAGAGAGGGGAGAGAGAGAGAGAGAGAGGGAGAGGGGGGAGAGGAGAGGGGAGAGGGGAGGGAGAGAAAAAGAGAGAGAGAGGAAGAGAGAGAGAGAGAGAGAGGAGTATAAAATAAATCCAAATAAATACAAAGAGGAAAAAAACAAATTACTTAAATAAATAAACGGACGATTATTCTAAAGAAAGGTGTTTTTTTTAATCCAAAGAAAAGAAAAAAAATTCAAAAAGAAAGTAAGAAAGGACTACATTACAAAAATGTACCCCAAAAAAATCAAGAACTTTATTCAAACTCTTATTTATTCATCTCCATTTAAGATTTGTTACCTACAACAGTGAAGTAGTGAACAGTGATGTAGTGAACAGTGAAGTAGTGAACAGTGAAGTAGTGAACAGTGATGTAGTGAACAGTGAAGTAGTGAACAGTGATGTAGTGAACAGTGATGTAGTGAACAGTGATGTAGTGAACAGTGAAGTAGTGAACAGTGATGTAGTGAACAGTGATGTAGTGAACAGTGATGTAGTGAACAGTGAAGTAGTGAACAGTGATGTAGTGAACAGTGATGTAGTGAACAGTGATGTAGTGAACAGTGAAGTAGTGAACAGTGATGTAGTGAACAGTGAAGTAGTGAACAGTGATGTAGTGAACAGTGATGTAGTGAACAGTGAAGTAGTGAACAGTGATGTAGTGAACAGTGAAGTAGTGAACAGTGATGTAGTGAACAGTGAAGTAGTGAACAGTGAAGTAGTGAACAGTGATGTGAACAGTAAAGTGAACAGTGATGTAGTGAACAGTGATGTAGTGAACAGTGGTAGTGAACAGTGATGTAGTGAACAGTGAGTAGTGAACAGTGATGTAATGAACAGTGAAGTAGTGAACAGTGATGTAGTGAACAGTGAATGTAGTGAACAGTGATGTAGTGAACAGTGATGTAGTGAACAGTGAAGTAATGAACAGTGATGTAGTGAACAGTGATGTAGTGAACAGTGATTGTGAACAGTGAGTAGTGAACAGTGTAGTGAACAGTGATGTAGTGAACAGTGAAGTAGTGAAATGATGGAACAGTGAAGTAGTGAACAGTGATGTAGTGAACAGTGATGTAGTGAACAGTGAAGTAGTGAACAGTGATGTAGTGAACAGTGAAGTAGTGAACAGTGATGTAGTGAACAGTGATGTAGTGAACAGTGAAGTAGTGAACAGTGATGTAGTGAACAGTGAAGTAGTGAACAGTGATGTAGTGAACAGTGATGTAGTGAACAGTGAAGTAGTGAACAGTGATGTAGTGAACAGTGATGTAGTGAACAGTGAAGTAGTGAACAGTGATGTAGTGAACAGTGAAGTAGTGAACAGTGATGTAGTGAACAGTGATTATAAACAGTGAAGTAGTGAACAGTGATGTAGTGAACAGTGAAGTAGTGAACAGTGATGTAGTAAACAGTGATGTAGTGAACAGTGATGTAGTGAACAGTGATGTAGTGAACAGTGAAGTAGTGAACAGTGATGTAGTGAACAGTGAAGGAAAGTGAACAGTGAAGTGAGCAGTGAAGTTGAAGTAGTGATGTAGTGAACAGTGAAGTAGTGAACAGTGATGTAGTGAAAGAAGGATGTAGTGAACAGTGAAGTAGTGAACAGTGATGTAGTGAACAGTGATGTAGTGAACAGTGAAGTAGTGAACAGTGATGTAGTGAACAGTGAAGTAGTGAACAGTGATGTAGTGAACAGTGATGTAGTGAACAGTGAAGTAGTGAACAGTGATGTAGTGAACAGTGATGTAGTGAACAGTGTCATTTACATTTCTTAAATAAAAACATCACCCATTTATTTATTTAACATCTAGAAAGGCTTTGTCAGAAAACTCATTCCAAACGGTCCAGAACACGTTTAAACAGTCAGACTGTCGGAATAAAACGGGTTAATGAGACTAATAAAACTAACAAATTATGAAATAATTTTAGGCTAGTGTGAACACGTGATCTCTCACTTTAATCAGGAGACACTGAAATTACATCCAAGTTTGACCTTGACCCTGGAAAAGGGCAGGTTGAAGTGCAGTGCATTAGGTGTGTGTGTGTGTGTGTGTGTGTGTGTGTGTGTGTGTGTGTGTGTCAGGGCCGGATATTACCCGGCTGTATTATCGATCCTTCACAAGCGTGTTATTGCTCCGTTCAGAGCCGCTGTTCCTGTTCCGTCCTGAATTATTCAAACGGAGCGGTTTGTAACGTCAGAAACGACGTATCGATCTCTGCTGATCTACAGACGACAAACACCGAATCACGGGTGTTTGATGTGTGCGTGTGTGTGTGTGTGTGCGTGTGTTATATTCTGTGAACGTCCTCCTCATGCTCTGCTCAGAGAAGAAGAGCTCAAGAAGACAAGCCCTTTAGGACTTTGTCCTCGTGTTAAACTCGTTCCTTGGTGATGTTCTGTCACCTGTGGTGTGTTGTGGTGCTTCCTGCTTTTCCTCCACCTTCTCCGCCTTGCTTCAAATGTCCTCGGGATAGTTCGAGAAATAGTACTTCGATTGGGGGGGTTCTGAATGGAGAACCTTTAAGGCGTCCCTGGAAATCCAGAAGTAGATATAGACGCCGATGAGGAACCGGACACAAGAAAGAACTCGTGATGGTCAGGGGGTGCACAAACTTTTGGGCGTATAGTGTGCGTATGTGTAAGGAGTATTCCTTGTAGTGGTTTTCCAGTCGAGACGGAAGATTTGTGAAGGGAAAAGCCAAACGGAATAAAATAAAATAAAAAACCACTGAGCAGAATAAAGAGAGGAACAAAGTGGAATGGGCGAGGTCTAGATGGATGGTGAGGAAGGATACACGGAAAGATGGCCCCATGAAAAAGAAGAGAAGCTGAGAGAAAGAGAGATGGGGAGAAGAATAAAGGGGGAACTGTGCTGTAATTATCTGTGAGGGGCGAGAGAGGACGGGCATGACTACAGACAGGAAAAGAGAGAGTAGGAGAGAAGCAAAAAAGAGATAAAAGAGTGGAGATGATGAGAGAGAGAGAGAGAGAGAGAGGATGAAAGAGGAGTTAGTTAAGATTCAGGCGAGTCGAGGCGGTGCTATCATTACCGTACATCACCACAATAAATGAGTCTTTCAGCGCCGCGTAATAAGAGTTTGATAAATCATCAGGGAAGAATTAACTAGCCGTCAAAACAATGTGCAGGACCTGATGGATGGGCCGGGGTGGGGGGGTCGAGGACACGCATTCATCACACACACACACACACACACACTCAAGGAGGGGGATCGGACTTATATTACTCAGCCTGGCCACTGACACTCACCACACACACACACACACACACACACACACACACATACACATACACACACACACACACACACACACACACACACACACACACACACACTGAGTGTATGAAGAGGTTCCACGTGGAACCCTAGGACAGTGTTTTCCTGTCAGAAAGGGTTCTAAGGAGAATGAAAGAGAAAAGGGAGTAGAATGAGACAGAAAGGAAGGAAGGAAGGAAAGAAGAGCCAAGGGAGAGATAGCATAAGAGAAAAGAATGTTGAAAAAAGAAAGAAAAGGGGGAGAGAAATAATGACAAGATACGTGGAAGAAATAGAGCCAGAGAGAAAGAAAGAAAGAAAAGAAGAAAGAAAAATGGTTCAAAAGGGGGAGGGGTTAGTGAAGGGGTGTGTGTGTGTGTGTTGTGTGTGTGTGTGTGTGATAGAGAGAGAGAGAGAGAGCGAGAGAGAATAAAAAGGGAAATAGAGATCAAGCCATGGACCAGTGAGTCCTTTCAGGAAGCTCAGAAGAGCTTTAATTATCTGAGGAACCCTTAAGGAAACTTCAAAAGTACTTCAAGAGGAACTGCTTCAGGCCTGGTGATGAGAAGCTGTTGGATAAACAGTGCTTTTCCACCGGACCCTGTGGTACTGTACGGTACTGATCCTAATCCACAACTACCACAACTACCACAACTACTACAACTATCCACAACTATCCACGTTTACCCGAATTTACTACAAGTACACTAAATCACATGTGGAGAGAAGGACAGCAACTACTTACATTAGTTATTAGTATAATAATAATAATAATAATAATAATAATAATAATAATAATAATAATAATAATAATAATAATAACAACAATACCACTACTAACAATAACAATTATATTATTATTATTGTTATTATTATTATTATTATTAATCCCACTACTACTACTACTACTACTACTAATAATAATAATAATAATAATAATAACAACAATACCACTACTAACAATAACAATGATATTATTATTATTGTTATTATTATTATTATTATTATTATTATTATTAATACCACTACTACTACTACTACTACTACTAATAATAATAATAATAATAACAACAATACCACTACTAACAATAACAATGATATTATTATTATTGTTATTATTATTATTATTATTATTAATACCACTACTACTACTACTACTAATAATAATAATAATACAAATAATAATAATAGTAATAATAATGATGATGATAATAATAATAATAATTATAATAATAATAATAATAATAAAAACTAGACTCAAAAGTAGTCTCAAAATTAGACTCAAAACTAGTCTTAAAACTAACCTCAAAACTAGACTCAAAACTAGCTTCAAAATTAGACTCAATCTAGTCTCAAATTAAGCCTCGACCCTAGCCTCAAATTAGACTCAAACCTAGACTGAAATTAGGCTGAAAACTAGCCTCAAAACTAGACTCAAAATTAGCCTATCAGGTAGAACTGAACTTTGGTCATGTTACTTAGCGCCGCTACAGTGAAACAAATCCTAAAGCCAACTGGTGTTTTTTTTTCCGTACGTATTTCTGTAATCATCAGGAGAGAAACTAATTAAATCTCATCCACAGCTCTGTATTGTGACCAACGTTAGCCTCCATGTTAGCCTCGCACTCCTCTCTCTCCTCTCGCTCCTCTCGCTCTCCTCTCGCTCTCCTCTCGCTCCTCTCGCTCTCCTCTCGCTCTCCTCTCGCTCTCCTCGCACTGCAGGGAGATTTAATTGCGTAAAATGACCTTTCCCAGGTCGCTGTGACAGCTGCCCGATTAGTCGTGACAGGGCTAGCGGGCGTTAACGATGCCGAGGCAGAGGAACAGGACAGAGAGAGCGTAATAAGAGCGAGCTCTCAGAGCGTGCTGGTCGCTAACGCCAGGCCCCGGGGACGGCCGTGTCAGCTCCATTCAACCCACGTCTGCCCATGAGGGTGTGTGTGTGTGTGAATGTGTGTGTGTGTATGTCAAACTGTCAGGGCACGGAGCGAGCAGCTAAGCAGGAACGACAGTTCGATTGAACAGCACGAGGCACAATTACGACGTAGCACTTGGAGGGTAATGATGTCCCAATACACACACACACACACACACACACACACACACACACACACACCGTTAACTGAATGTAATGTCTTTCTCTCTCAGGGATGATAAACGTGACTAGCGCTTCTGACTCATAAGCCTCCACTGCTTTAGCCTTTAGCCTAGTGGTTAGTCTAGTGCATTGCTTTCCATTAATTAATTAGCAGTGATGTGTGGAGCCTGATTCTGTTCAGTGTGGCGCCCCCTAGCATAAAAAGACTGAAGCTAACTTACTAAAATACAAGGCTAAACTAGCTGAAATATACTGGTGAGAAAGATGTTAGCTTATAAAAAGAATTTAGCAGAACGTTAGCAGGATAGCGAAAGAAGCACTATGATAGAGTAACCTAGTGATGGTGCTGTTTTTATCTACCCAATAATATAGTCTGCATCGTGTAACCAAAATAATAATAATACTCTTTAGCGGGAACCTTTAGGAACATGATGGAAACTATTCGAAATGTTACTACTGGACTAGTAAGGAAGGGGAATTTGAAAAAATAAAATAGATCAATTAATAAATAACATTACCCTCATAAAAGGTGTTTAGCAGTTAGTTAAAGCCAGCTAGCTATGCTACAAACCTATAAGGGAAAAAATTAGATAACCACTGAGGCTGCGTCCATCATAAAAAAAAATAAGAGCTAATTGCTAGCTAGGTAATAGCTAATGTTTTTATTAGCAGTCAGTAACATTCGCAAGACATTTGTCTTCACAAGAAGCAGCTACATAATTTTTTTTTTTTTTTATTGTGCAAATGCTAGGAAAATAAATGTTCATAACATATAGTGCTACTTGGTCAGTGAAAACCTTTACCCTTTAAAAAAAAAAAAAAAAAGCTATGCTACATCTTGCTCTTGTTAATAGAAATTTGAAGTAGCTAGCGAAAGGCTTGACTAGCGATTCCACCAACCTACCCTCCTGATAGCTAGCTAGGCTAAACATTTGTACAGCGCCAAATTTTAGCACGTATTATTATCGAATTTCAAATTTCGGTCAATTTGTTTCTAACATGACTATTTTGCTTATTGTTTTGTTGTTGTTGTTTTTCACATTAAAAGGCTTTTTAGTGTGAAAAAACATTTTGACACTAAAACACATCCAAATGTGACCCTCAGGATTCTCCACTATTCCTTCGATGTTTCAAAATGGCCACCCCTTAAGGTGATGAGAATATGAGCGATGATAGTCGAGGCTAATAGGAGCCATCTGTCCCAGTAATGAGTCCCACTCGTCCCTAAATGAGCCGGTTTTAATTAAGGCCCACTGAATTAGCCATGCTAGGTTGCTTATCAGTAGCACACGTCATTATGCAAATATAATAAAAAATCATCAAGCAGCAGAGAAATTAATAACCAAAGTGACTGCCGAGTTTGTGCTAATGGATGTTTTCTTTTGCTAGCCATCGTGACGTTACTGAGACAAATGTTTTGCGATTATTCAAAAGAAGAACGGTGGTTTCGGAGCCCAGTCCCAATGTACTGCAAATATTTGCATTTATGCCAGCTAATATAACTGATTTAGCTTGTTCTGGGATGGGTAACCTGATGAGCTGTGCTAATTGTGTTAGTGCCGATAAAACTCAGTGTGTGCTGTGCCAAAAACGATCATCCAAACTGTAGCGCTGTGGGAAGTTATCACAATTCATTCCTACAAGAAATATTCAATAGAAATGTACATGCGTTATCATAAATATAACATTTCACACACCAAATAGTTTCATATTAATTCATGTATGTTACTACAGGATGGGGTGCATGCTCAACACCTGTAACTCGCAGAAATTTAGCACTAAGCTAGCTCAATTTAGATAATATTAGTAAATGAACAAATGGTGGTTGTCATGGTAACGGTACTACCATACAGGTTTGGCTGCTGTTAAATAAATCCGTGAAAAAACGAGGATGTAAATCTCTGATTTCGAAATTCCAATCTTATTACGAATGACAGTTAGTTAGCTAATTGACTAGTAAAGCTAGCTAATACTAATGACGTTAAGCTAATCGGGATGGCCAAAACATATTCATACCTATTTATGAATCCGGTGTTTTTAATGAAATTAAATAAAATATTAGGTGCAAACACTACAAAAAGTTTAGAATGTCCAAAGAGTCGTAATGTTAGTAAACGTTAACTAGCAAAACACTTAGCTCTGAAAAGACTGCATGGTTTATGTTACCTTATGGAGGTTGCTAGCTTTAGTTTAACATCATGAAGTAAAAAAAAAAAACAACTTCCGAACAAACACGCAAGTTATGAAGAACGTTTCTAGCCAACATAACTAGCCGGCTAGCTAGCTAGAAAGCTAACAAGCTAATGTTAGCAAAGAAAATAAGTATATGGTTTATATTCCTTATGGAGACAGCTAGCTTCCTGGGCAATGTTTTTTTTGTTTAACACCACTACGAATAAAAGTGAACAAACATGATGGGTATAAAAAAAAATACAAATAAAAATAAAAATGTTTCTAGCTAACATAACCGTCCAGCTAACTAGTGTTAGCAAAAATGTGGTTTATACTACATATATGGTGTACACTATACCACTTATTTTACTTCAAAAAAAAAAAAAGCACAAACATGGTATCTGTATTGGTAATAGTTTAAAATGAAACACTTTGATTTCCCGAAGGTTGGCGTTTCCTGATCTTCTGAGACTTTATTTCCCATTACAGCTGAAGTGAATGAGCGAGAGAGAGAGAAAAAGAGGAGAGTCGTGGGGTCTTTGGCAGAAGCTTCGGAGCGAGGAGAAATTCTCTGCTGAAAGCTGCGTAACTCGAAACGAGTAAATAAAAGAGCGTAAAAAATGTAAGAAAATAAACCGAGCTAGGATTTAAATACGGTTTAATCAGGTCTCTTCACGGCGTCTTCACGTCAGTGCTCAGACACACTGTTCAGTCACAGTGCTGGTTCTGTTTGGAACTGTTGTGTGCTGGTGGGAGAACCTGCTCTGTGTGTGTGTGTGTGTGTGTGTGTGTGTGTGTGTGTGTGTGTGTGTGTGTGTGTACATGCCCTGCGCTGACCCCGTGGTTATTAATCTCTTTCCCTGTCAAGGTAATGAATGATGATGGACAAGCTGGTGTTTGCAATGTATCATTGCACACACACACACACACACACACTCACACACACACACACACACACACACACACACACACACACACACACATACTCCTGAGTGACACACAAAGACAGTCATTCAGCGGCTGAGAGGCACTAAAGCACTCATTCAGCGAGTCTTAAATCTGTTCCCTGTGTGTGTGTGTGTGTGTGTGTGTGTGTGTGTGTGTGTGTGTGTGTGTGTGTGTGTGTGTTTGTGAGTGTGGTTAGCCCTATATACAAAGCTAAAATTGCCAAAGGTGCTTACAATGGGATCATGTCAAATGTCCTCATAAAAAAATTGTTTTTATGTGAGTAACTTAACTTTGTTCTGTTCCGTGTGTGTGTGTGTGTGTGTGTGTGTGTGTGTGTGTTTATAAGACTCTTTATGAGTCTAAAAGTCTTCACAATGATAGGACCATGTCAAATGTCCTCACAATCAGCCGGTCCTCATAAAATACATTGCTTAAGTAAGTATTAAATCTGTTCTGTGTGTGTGTGTGTGTGTGTGTGTGTGTGTGTACATATTTAGCACTTTGCGAGGACCTACAAAGACCAAAGGTCCTCACAATGATAGGAGCACGTCAAATATCCTAACAATCCTCATAAAATACAGTGTTTAAGTGAGGTTTAAATTTGTGTGTGTGTGTGTGTGTGTGCACAAGTATTTAGCCCTTTATGAGAACTTCAAATGACGTAAAATGTCCTTACAATCACCACTTCTTAGATAAAGCTGGTTTTTTATTCGCACTCTCAAGTTTTTTTTTATTAATATATACTATATATATATATATATATATATATATATATATATATATATATATATATATGTATATATATATATATATATATATATGTATATATATATATATATATAAATTTCCTTCTGGTTAAGGAGTTTAAGAGTTAGGGTTATCGTTCGGTCTCGACATAGCAATTGATTAGTCACAGTAACCATTACTGTCAGTGGAAGGTCCTCACAAATGCAGCCAGGCCCCTGATGTAAAATCGTACGCGCAGTAAACATTTCATATCTACAGCTCGGCATCGTGAAGGAAATTCATGCAGAAAACTCAGTGTTGATGGAAGACCGATAACCAGCGACGCTATCATGCACGCTGTTTGCTTTGATCGGAATCTGAAAACGTGCGTTTTTTTATTCTGGGTCAAATCTTGTCATGTGGGCGAGTTCGATGGTAAATGGTAAATGTGCACTTATATAGCGCTTTTATCCAAAGCGCTTTACACTGTGTCTCATTCACCCATTCACACACACACTCACACACCAACGGTAGCAGAGCTGCCATGCAAGGTGCTAGCTTGCCATCGGGAGCAACTTGGGGTTCAGTGTGTTGCCCAAGGACACCTCGGCATGTGGAGTCACCTGGGCCGGGAATCGAACCGCCAACCCTACGATTAGTGGACAACCCACTCTATCAACTGCGCCACAACCGCCCCGTTGAAGGACGATCTTTGGATTGATTGATTGATTTATATATTTATTTATTTCAACATTAGCATTGCCGAAATATGATCTGTAAAATAGTGTGCGTGATTCCTCCCCCTGCTGGCCAGCAGGAGCACGACGGCTGAGTGTGTATGCCTCTTGGAGCGTGTGAGCGAGTCCAGATCAAAGCAGGAGCCCCATCGTCGCCTATGGCATGCTACTTAATAATTGTTGCATGTGAAAAAGCGTTTAAACGCGGTGTCATGAACAGGTTAAAAACACAACACCCGCATGTACCCGCACCGCCTGCATAATACCTCTCTCACGTTCTCTTATTTATTCTCTCTCTCCGTCTTTCCGTGTCCAGCCAGCTCCAGTTCCAGGCCTTCTCAAGGCAATTACTCTGTGTTGATTTAGCTGTCACTCGGTGCATGTGTTTCGACATGATTTATAGACTGGCTTCTCGTGCCAGTCGCTCCGACATAAATTGCCCAATACTCAGAAAAGGGCTCATTTGCTCAGCTCTGCATTAGAGCGGCCGATGATTGCGGCAGAAATGCGATGTAAATGAGATCTGAGAGGCCCCATCACTCACGATGTCGTGTAGCCGATCCTATTATTATTTATTACTGTAATTGCCCCGTGTTTCCCCGGGCCATGCCGCTCGCATGATGTACGCCACGACAGATCAACTCGGCGTGACGAGCGGTGGGAAGAGATTTTTCTTCTTCTTCTTTCGTTCCGTCTTTATTGTTTGTTCTCTGACGGCCCACATCGGATTCCTACGCAGAAATGTGTGGGAAATCCACACAACCCTGAGAACTTGCTACACACACACACACACACACACACACACACACACACACACACACGCATCAAAACACACGTGCTGGGCGACTGGCTATCGCGCACGTACGCCGTGTTCTTCTGTATAAAGAACAAGCCACTCTCTAGGTCTTATCTACCAAAGGTGTCACTGATACCATCTCTGATTCCACCAACTAAACATCTCCCTCACACACACACCCACACACACACACACACACACACACACACACACACACATACTGGTTCTCACCACCGGCGCCTTTCCATGCCCGTGTACGCCGATAGTAAACATACATTCAAATCTAAACCTGCAGAACGTCTTTCATCGGAGCAGCTCAAGCGTTCCGTGGCATTAAGAGATCTCACGTGAAATGTCAAAACATCGCTACGCACAAACGCGCCTATCAGACTCCAGAGACGTATCGCAAACACAACCATAGTTCTGGATAGAACCCGGAGATCCGCGTTCTTCCTCACTGTGTTTAGGAGGGGAAACACGCACAACGCGTAGTCACGCTTATTCTCGAACACGTGTGGACGAAACTCGGACTTGCTAGCATTCAGAGTCGCTCTCGATGGACGTGTCTTCCCAAATAATAAAGCTAAACACGACGTTTCGTAGGAAAGGACGGAACCCGCGAGAACGTCTTAAATCTAAGCGAATTAGATTTGATACAGCTACGGAATCTGGCGCTGTCCGTTTTCACGTACGACTACACAGCGTCGCTAACGCAATCCTCGATCCATTTTAAAGCTGGCTTTTGTTTTGTTTTATTACCTGCAAACGTTTTTACTCGCATACTCGCTTCTTTCTTTGCTAGGAGTCTGACAACCTTTCGCTCTATCCTTCCTTCTCTCCGTCTCTCTCTCTCTCTCTCTCTCTCTCTCTCTTTCTCAATCACGTTCGGAGGAGACTTTTTTTTCCTGTAGAGGATGAATTATTGAGGCGAGCAGGCGGATTAATCAGGCCGTAATGGGGCTGTGGGGAGGAGTAGCAGAACCATAGATCACTGCAGGAGATGGGAGCTTTCACCTCACACACACCGCGTCCCTCAATCAGGCCTAACACGAACACCAGAGAGAGAGAGAGAGAGAGAGAGAGAGAGAGAGAGAGAGAGTGAGAGAGATGGAGGGAGGGATGAGGAGACAAATTAATAGTGGGTGCAGGAGGGATTACTGGAGGGAGGAAGATGGAGGTGGAGAAATATATCGGGGAAGAGAAATGTGGAGAAAAGATGCGAATAAAGAATTGAGGAAGATTGATAGAAACAAAAAGGAAGACACGGCGGTAAACAGAGAGAAAAGGCAGGACTAAGATCCTTCACGCAAAAAAAAAAGCGTAAAAAAAAACATCAACAAGGTTTTAAATCGATTTGCCGTTTTGTTTACGTCACACAGGGTCCATGTTCATACTTTGAATATCTCTTGGGTTACTTCCTGATGTATG
>CM022773.1:1559143-1586643 GCA_012411365.1 Ameiurus melas | reverse complement strand
CCAAGTTATTTACACAAAATTAAATGTCCCTCCAAAAGAAGAAGTCGAGGAGAAAACCGGAATGAGCTAGGAAGAGGAAAAAAAAAACTAAAAAAAAAAAAAAAAAAAAGAAAAAAAAAACAAAAAAAAAAACCACAAACTACTCAATCGAAGTTCAGAAAATAAAAGATGAACAGTACATCTTTCTTCAGCTTTTTACAAAATACAGTCTCGAATTCTAGAAAGCAGAACATTTGATTCATTAGCCAAAACAAGAGGAGATACAAAAAAAAAAAAAAAAACAGATTCAACAGGATTTTATCACTTAAGCTCTTCTCTTTAAAAAGGACAGGGTGATGATTAACAGGACGAAGTAAAAAAAAAAAAAGTGCACCCGAGACGTGATTTTTTTTTTAGGCGGGACGGGGGACGGGGGGTGGATTAAAAAAAAAAAAAAAAAAAAAACCACACGCGCACACACCTGTGATATGACCATCTACAGCTCGACTCTGTGGCAGGAAGTGGAAAAGCAGGAGAAGTGGACTTCCTGTTTCTTTTCCACAAGAACACTGGATCTATCTACAGCGGTTGAGTTGATAAAAGAGCGTTCGGGATTATCTGACGGCGATCCTCGTCTTTGGCTTGTAAAATCAACACAGTGACATGTTGCCCGTGAAGAAAACGAACAAAAGAAAGACAAAAAAAAAAAAAAAAACCAGAAAGGAATCGTGAAGGGGGAGAAAAGAAAGAAAAAAAAAAAAAAAAAAAAAAAAAAAAAAGAGAAAATGTTTAAAACGGCACGTCTAAATAAATCTAAAGTCCATACGTCGAGAACAGAGCGGCTGTGAGATCGCCCGGACGATTTACCGGATGGTAAACAAGCGCGAATGTAATAACACAATTACAAAAAAATATCTTTACACACAACGTACAGCACTCTGGTGTCCTAGCCTAAACTTAACTTTCATTTGAAACGAACATGATTCATATTTTTATATATTTATGTTTGTATAAATATATAAAAATAACAAAAAAATAAGAGCAAGACAAGGACGTTTAAACATCAGAGCTTAACATAAGCATTGTACATTATAATGAAATATTAACCACAACATGGCATCTTTAATAAAAGTTAATAATCGCAGAAAGGAAAATTAAATTGAATAAGGGGGGGAAGAAAAAAGTATAGCGGAAATGTGTAATAATGAATTTTGTTAAAAGCTGGAGAAATTAAGAACAATGTTATTTCACGAGAAGTTGTGGGAACTTCAGGTGCATGTCAAGGCCACTGAGGAAACCGCCTCCATTTTATTTTATTTATAGAACTATGTTTTTTTTTTGTTTTTTTTTTTACAAAACTACCAGACCGTGAATAAAAGAAAAATCAAATCAACAATCATGTTGCGCTGCAGTGTGTCCATACGAAGAAAAAAAAACTATATCTGAGGGAAAAAGTTCACAAAATGGTACACAGGGGTGACGTTTCTGAACACTTTGACTTCTTTTAATGATTGGAGAAAAAAAAAAAAAAATAATAAACCCTGAAACTACTGAAACCCGGGGATCAAACTACAGGGTGGGAGATTAATCATTACAAAAAGGCAAACGAACCCAAAAAAAAAAAAAAAGTGAAGAAGACGCTTTTAAAAAGACTGACACTTTTTTTAATCAGTCCAAACTACAAGATGAAGGGAGAAAACCCTAAGAAAGAAAAAAAACAAAAAAAAACCAAACAAAAAGCAGGTGGAGAGGGTGGGCTAATGATCCGAATATGCTGTACATCGGGTTGGAGTCCGTTGCCACCCCCCCCCCGTTCGTGATGGAATGGGTCTGTCCCACTGACGTTGTTCTGCCCTCCTGGATCGGGGTACGTGTGGAGGAGGAGGAAGAGGAAGAGGAGGAGGTGGCGGACGCCGTGCTGGTGTACTTACTTGTAGCCCTGCTGGTTCCAGGCCTGACCGTACACGCCGTATGTCGGCATCTGCCAGCCGTTAGGGACGTACTGACCCATCTGCTGCCCGTTACCGTAAGACTGACCCCACTGTCCGTACGGCTGAGCTGCGTAGGCCGGGTTACTCTGCTGAGAGAGAAGAGAGAGAGAGAGAGAGAGGAACAAGGAAGACAGACAGGGGGAGGGGGAGAAAGCAAGAGAGGGAGAGCGAGAAAGAGAGTGACAGGGAAGAGAGAGATGGAGAAAGCAAGCGATAGAAAGACAGCGAGAGCAAGAAGGAGGGAAACAAAAAGAGAGGAAGAGAGATGGAGAGAGAGAGAGACGGAGTGAGACAGGGAAAGCGGGTGACATAGGAAGAGATGGAGAGAGAAAGTGGGGGATAGAGAGGGAGACAGAGGGAAAGAGACAGAAAGTGATGGAGAGAGAGAAAGCAAGTGACAGAGGGAGCGAGACAAAGAGAGAGAAAGACAGATGAGGAGAGGAAGAATATCTAGTTAGCCTAATTGATTTAAAACGTGAATATTTCAATTTCCCGCAGATGCAGATTGTGACGTAGAGAAATGAAAGCAGAACTTATTCCACCGTTAACGTGTTCGAGCGACTAACACTGTTCAAGTGAAAAACCACCCTGAAACACTCCAGAAGAAAACAAAAACCAATCTCAACACGCTGGTTGTGTAGGAGTGCACCGGTTTAGAACAGGTCATGTGACGCTGCTCAGAACGAACCAATCACACCCGTTCTCAAAAGTAATTATTCGGATTCTCCCCAAATGAAGATCAGACGTTTCTGCACCAGTTTCATAACGTCACCTTGGTTTCATCCGACTTCTGCAGCCAAACAGCTTAAAGGATCTGCCTGTGGGAAGGAATCGGGTACGAATTACGGGAATTCGCTACACATTAGACGGACCGGGGAACACCGTGAAGGCCGTCATCGACGAGTGGAGAAAACGGAGCACCGCCATGACGTCACCAAGAACAGGACGTCCCTCCAAAACTCACGAAACGACAAGAAAACAGATCTTTACAAACATTAAAGGGGCTGGAGGGTAATCTGGTAAGTACTGCGCTCTCCCCGCATGCGACGACAACCTCTCATTCTCCAGAACATCAAAGCTCGCCTAAAAAACCCCAAACTATGCTCTTAACCGTGTCATGGAGACCAAGGTAGAACTTTCTGGGCCAAGAAAAAGATATATTTAGTTCAAAAACAAGACAGTTTATCCCCACAGTGAAGCGTGGTGGTGGTAGCATCAAGCGACGGTTCTGCTTGGACTGGGGCTCTCATCAAGACCGTGGATAATTCTCCAAAACACCAGCAGCACAATCACGACCTACAGCACAAACCCAAGTCTTCTAAAGATGATGTGTTGGCCCTAAATCTTATTCAAAACCTGGGGAATGACTTGAAGAGGGCAGTGTGCAGGAGATCCCCTTGCAAATCGACAGATCGGGGAGCTGAGCCAAGCCCGTAGACTCTTACTAAAAATACAGAAATATTACAGAGTGCTGTATTACAAGCAGAAGGCGCTTGAACAAAGTAAAGGGGTGTACTTACTTATGCAATCAGTTCATTCGCAAGTTTTTCACTTGACTGTTGTTAGCTGTGCTAGAACATTAAATTTAGAAAAAGATTTGACACGATTTATACCCGCAGTTTTAATATCTGCTGAATCGAAGAGCTGGGTGATAAACGCATTAAACTTCTCGAAGAAAAGTGCTATTTCGCTTACGTTTTTAACTTTAAAGTAATAATAATAATAATAATAATAATGAAAAACGACTCATTTGAAGGAGATGATTTGACGTTAATTTTGCGCAGAAGTTCTCATTTTCACTGTTAAATATTTATGTCTTTTTTAAATAAATTTTAAAAAAAATCATTAATTACCCCGAACACGTAATGAATATGAACGCAGACGTACGCTACACGACCAGCAACAGTTTCAGGTTCACCCCAACAACCCGTAGAGCAGATAAATCCTACCAGCCAGCTATAATGTTTTACACAACGCGACCAAACAGCTGGAGCGTATCAGAAATGTCCTCAGAACCGGTTTATACCTGGGGCATGGCCATCTGCTGCATGGCCCTCATGTCTGCAGTCTCTTTACCCCAGTAGCACTTCACCGTGTGGCCCTCGATGCACGTCCCATTCACAGACACTATGGCGTGGGCCGCGCTCTCGTGGGAATCGAACCTGCAGGTGGAGAAGTTCACTCGTTCATACAGAAGCTTTTTTTAAACATATATACACACACTACTGAAGAACTGAACTGGATCAACGCACCATCGGAGATAGAATCCAGTGGAATAAACCACTTCCTGTCATCCTGTCATCTTACACCCCACCCCAACATAAACAATACAACGCACCTCACGAACGAGTAGCCTTTATCCGGGAAGACCCTGATCTCCATGATCTGCCCGAACGGAGAGAAAGTCTGCCTCATCAGCTGATCTGGAGTAGAGGAACAGGAAGTGAGGTCACATTAGATCACGCTCAATCTTTAATTTGTTTAAACGGCTTCTCTTTATCTACCTCCTCCTATCTCTCTCATACATATCATTTTTTTAAAACTTGCAAGCAACACTGTAAGGGAGAACAGGAACTAACTTGCTTGACATTCCACAACATTAAACGGATAAAAAGTAAGCGGTGTCGTCCTTTAATTAAAAGGATAAAATAAGTCAATAAAATAGGAGAATAAACCCATGTGCCTGATGATTCTTTTACTACAACAGCACCACACACACACACAGAGGTTTACTCCTCTTACAGCACATCTACGCTTTAGAACACGGTGTACTTTTTATCCGTCTATAGCTACGCCGGGAACCGCAAATCCGGCGTGCTCCGACAGCGGACAGAGGTGAAGGAGCTGCACGCACCCGACAGGCCGGAGGTCACCCCTCCGCAGTACACGGTGCAGTTACTGGGGCTCGACTGGTTCAGCACCTCCTCGTAGGACAGGTGTTTGGTGTTGCCTGCTAACGGACGGAGGAAAGGAGAAAGGAAAGGACGGGTGTCAGACGAGCGCCCGTTTCTGAATCAGGATTAGGATGTGTGAGGAAGGAGAAGAGTTTCTAACTGACCCCGCTTTTTTTTGTGGTGGGTTGGGGCTACCGGACTGGCTCGAGGGGGGGGGGGGGGGGGGGGGGGGGTTCCTGGTGGCCCAGTTGGTTCTGATCTGCCGGCCTCCCAGCCACTGGCCGTTCATCTGCTGGATGGCGTTCTCTGCATCCTGTCGGGCGAGGAACGGGCATCATCAGGAATTCAACGTTAACCTCTGACGGTATTAGCCATGTGAATTTTGAGGGAAATGTGGACTAGGGTTCTGTGCTGATTATATAATAATCCCTTACCCATTTGTTAATGAAGGAGATAAATCCATAGCCTTTGGACTTCCCAGTAGCCAGATCTTTCACCACACGAGCATCGCTGAACACAAAAACACATCCCGATAAAGAATTACTCACAAATTATAACCTAATCCAAAAAAAAAAAAAATACAAATTCACTGAACATGTTTGTTCACATCACCTCTTCACATTATACATTTTAGAGTGGGAAAAAAAATCTCTCAGCCTATACTCTAAATTATAAACCAGCAAAACGTACGATATTTTTCCCCCCCCCGAGCGAGATGGGGCTCTGACGTCCTCTGTGGAGATTTCTGGGCTCAGGTCGCCGACGAAGACATGGAAGTGATCTGCATGAGGACACACACACACACACACACACACAATTAAAGACAACTCAAATAGGACACAGCTTCTCCATTCTGAATGGTCAGAAGGTGGTCACGCGTCTCAATGTAGTACAGTATAGCATAAGGTTTCTATAGTAACAGCTCATGAATAGATATACTACGGATGACGTTAAAGGAGAACGTTAATGGAAGGAGTCTCCAGTGTCAGCATTTTTTAACGCTAAAGTTTTAATACATGTCCAGCACAGACGAGTTTACAGCTGCTGTAACGTAAGCGAGAACTGGAACTGACTAGTTTCACGGACGTTAAACGCCGGGACTCTCTCTACCCCGGGTCTGAGAAACCGCTAAATCCCACCCGGGATCGCGTTCACCACGAGGCATCAACACTTACTGCTTGTGTCTTTCTTCTGGCTGCTCGGCATGGAGGCCCAGTTCACTTTCATGTCCTGCGAGTTACACAAACGGGGAAGGAAAAGAGAGAGAGAGAAGAAAAAGAAGAAAAAAAACAAACACACAAAACGTTAAGACACTCAAACACAAAGAAGGGGGGGGAGCTGTAACTTACTTCGTGTGATTTTAGCATGAGTCTCCAAACGTAGAGACAGACTGATGGGGAAAAAACTAACTGAAACTCCATAAGCAGGGGAAAATAAGTATAAAAAATAAAAAAGCTCCTAGACGATCAGTCAAAAAAAATTTGAAAAAAAAAAATCAACGATCAAAAAATGAAATCTGTGAAAATAAATAAATCAATAAAAAGATACACACATTTATTTCTACGGAGTAAAAAGTTCTAGAGACTTACAACAGAGTGACATTAACGTGTATTACTCCTCAAACGCTCCTTCATTACCTGTTGAGGATAAAATATTTGCACTGAATATATTTCTGCTGAGGCAGCGAGGAACAGAAGAAGAAGGATGAGGTGGCCTGGTGTGTGTGTGTGTGTGTGTGAGTGAGTGAGAGAGAGAGAGAAGATAATACACTGTAATCATGAGATCAGGACTAAACAGCATCAGGATGACAAAACGGACGAAGCAGATGTTTAAACTAACGTTTCCTCCTGAACGACTGATAAAAGTCGAGCTGCTGTCTGTCAGAAGAACTTTTAAATCCGCAGCTTTGGCTTTACAACAAGGAAGAAAGAAAAAAGAAAAAAGGAAAAAAAAAAAAGAAGGAAAAAAGGGAGGGTGTGTATAGAAATACAAAAGCTACTTTCATTTTCTCATCAGATACATCGCAGCATCTCTTTCCTCTCGGTGTCTGTAAAAGGTTCAATCAGGGATCCGGTCTCTCCAACTCAGAGGTTCTCAACCTTTTGTAAATAAAGCCCCCCCCACACAAGCCTCCCCTCCCCTATCATGTGTACACACCCACCCCAAAAAATATTGGAGGAGACCAGGCATAATGATTATAAGAAATCTATCTATAGATATACCAAATATATCAATCTGTTTGATCGATTTTTTTTTTATAACTTATGATTTTTAAAAATAATTTCAACACTATATAAGGGACAGGTATGTAACATGAACGATCAAAAGTGTTTCTGAACACTAACTGCTCTGAACGAGAGAACTAGGCTGTAATAACGTGGACTATTTTACACGTAAAACATTCTAAAAAAACATTCACATAAGAATGATGCAAGTTGGGAGGAAGGGCGTGTCTCTTTAACGGTGACATAGTTAAATCTCCAGCTCTCGGCCCCTCACTGAACAGGGCCCCACTGCTCTAAGCCACTCCTTCCCGACAGCCTACTCTGCACTGATTGGCCAGATGGCCCAGTCTGTTGTGATTGACAGTTCTGACAGCGCGTGTCAGAACCCATACCTGAATACCAGCTCCGGAGGCTTCCTCACACTTGTATTCCGGGCCTCTGCTACGACGACAGTGTTTGAGGGCAGGTCAGAGTAGACGATGTTCGCAGGCAGCCGATGAAGACCACCGGCGCATTACGCAAACGTGTTACAAACCTACGCAGGCTCGAGCGGGAAGTCAGGCTGGAATCACCGACGACTCGTTTCTAGTTCAGAATCGGTTCTTTCTTTTGGGAGACGGTAACGTCTTTGATCTGTGCAGACCTTTTCCATTTACAAACCGCTCCATTACACGATAACATGAAAAGGTAATATCCGAAAAAGCGTAATCGGGGCACTTTGTTATCTCACACACAGACACGTCATCAAAACCACAGTTATGAATCGCTGAAGACGGCGCATATCAAACACCTGACATGTCCGGGCCAATCGGGTCTGCGCACGCTGCGCTCATTCACTTTCATGTCACAATTTAAAGTCTGGGAAACGAGGACGCGGCTCGTGGCACGCATTCAATTAAGAAATTTGTCCAAAAACGACTTCTTAAAAATGCTGAAATGACTCGTTTTTAAATGTATTAAATAAACAAAAGAAGAGAGACCCCCTAGACGAGAGGTAGTAATCAGACTGAAGACCAGCAGGAATTGTATTTAGGGGTCAGTGATAAATGATGCTAAGCGGCGTTCTAGGTTCTCCGAGACGTAAACGTCACGAATGAACACGTTAAAGACGGTTGAAACGTCGAGGACACCGTCGCGGTGATCTAAGTTTCTTGTGTTAACGCCCGTACGAGCGATGTACAAACGAATCCAGCATAATAAACGAACCCCGCTGACCATATATCCAGGTGCAAATGTAAAAACCTCCATCAACAGGATCAAGAAAGTTTGTTGTTTGTTTTTTAAATCAGTCAAATCAATCACACCTCACTTACCTGTTGGGGGGGGGGGGCAAGAAAACTAAAACTAAAACACAAAGACGCAAATCTGAACAGTCTTTCATATTACCTTTCCTAATATTTTCCGCCCGTTCATGGCGGCCAGGGCAGCGGCAGCGTGCATGTGCTCGAAGAACTCCACGAAGCAGTACGGGTCATTTCCTGCCGTCTGGGTTGGAGAGAGAGAGAGAGAGAGAGAGAGAGAGAGAGAGAGAGGGAAAAGAGAGGAGAGAAAGAAAAGCTGTGAGCCAGAAACCCTCCTTACACATCTGCTCAAGTAATCCTGCGCGTCGCTGTAATTACAGAAACCGTCACTCTGGAAAACGCCGTGCTCGCTTTCGCGGTTAGTGATTTTTAGCGTCACAGTCGCTAGACTACTGCGCTGAGCTGAAAAGCCGACCAATCACTGAGCTGCGTCACGTCCAGCTCCGCCCTCACACCGATGCTTCTTTGCGTCTACTCACATCGAGGATCATTTTGCAGCTCTTGCAGGGTCCGATCTGGGTGAACACCTGCATGATGAGAGCCTCCGTCACGTCCCTGGAGAGGTTTCCGACGTACCTACGGCAAAAGAAAGACGGAACATGTTTACCAGGTGACGTCGCTTTCAGAAAAGTTCCAGTAGCGTACCGTGAAACGCCTTGGAATCGTGACGCGACGTCATGTCTCCTTACAACGAGGCATTTCGAAACAGGAAGTCGAGGAAGAGAGGCGTGCGTGTTATTTATTTTGATCGGCTTGACCGATTTCTACGTCATAGCATTACAGATCTACTTCACCACGACCTTAAACAGACTCGACGCTGGATTATCGAAGCACGAGACTTTGTCCTGTTGGGTTTAAACACGAGGCGCCGGTTTTTGTTTTGGATAACTTGTGCATCATTTCCAAACGCTCACTCGCAGCGGCAACACGCATCTAAAGGAACGACCCGAACGGAGGAAAAACACGCAGGACGATACACACGCACTATCCGCACCCACGCCTCTCTACAATGCCCGGTTCGACCCAAACGTGCTCCGGATATTACGGGATGAGCACAGGACCGATCCTTTACATACCGATTTATTGTTTTGCCGAGAACGGAACACGGCCGCATGACCAGGACGGCGAAAGTCCGCCGGTGTCACGGACCCGACTGTGATCTTCAGACTCACCGGGGTTTACAAGCGCGCTCGGAAGTTCTCACCGCTTCGGTCTGATGAACGGTAAGGAAAAGAGAGGGAGAACCGACGGAGGAGGGATACGAGAGAGTCGATTTTTTCCATCCGCTTTTCTTTCGAGGTCTAAAAATAAAAATCAGCCACGCTGTTGCTGAAAAGCAACAAAAAGGAGTTGATTTACGCAAAGAACGGGCATAAGTGCAGACGGGACAGTGTGGGTGTGTGTGTTCCAGTAGACTTGAACCGAGGGGAAAGAAGGATTATGGAGTGTGTAACAGGAGGGGGAAAATTCTAACTCCGGAATACCTGAACTTTCTCAGGATCTTTTGAGTTGTGTGTGTGTGATACAAAGAAAGAACAGAAAAACCCCATTTCCTGACGCCCACGTATAATCCCGCGGGGGATTTTATTCCCTACAGTCGAAAGAAAAGCTGTGGAGCTCCCGGCGCGGTCCTGGAGGCGGGTGATGCTGCTCCGGAGCGCCGTGTTCGGCTGCTCCTTCCTCCACGCTCAGCCCCGACTGCTGCCACGTTTTCACCCAAACCCCCGGCGCTGAGAGCAGGCTAGCCGCCCCGCCACCTCCATCACCCCCAGCCCTCACCCCCTCAGCGGTTCCCACACATCTGGACTCCTTGTGAACCGCTCGTGCGGCGTTATTCTCGCCGTAACGCCCGAGCAGAACCGCAGCACGGCCGCTCGAAAGCCAGAAACCGGATCTAGCCGGTTAGCGTGAACTTAGCCGGCTACACTCGTGTTCCAGTCTGGAACACAAATGAAACACAGAGCTCGTGTCCGATCATCGTGTAGGAGACAGAATCCTTCCATCGGTCACCCAGTACAGCTCGGGTGACGTGGGGTCCGATCTGAGACGAGATCGGACAAGAATTAACTTCGCTAGCGTTCTCCTCCCCGGCGCCGCTATGCTAACCAGCTAGCATCGGCTAACGCGATTTTTTTTTTTTACACATTAGCCAACATTATAGATATAGATATATACACATTTAAACCTCCGTTTTATTTAGAATGATTATGTTTACGATTGAACACCCGTCGTTGTTATTTGGCCATCGGACAGAGTTGGGAGGATTCCAGCTCTTCGGCTAATGCTAATGCTTCTCCGCTACAGCGTGACCACTTAGCAGGCTAGTCAGCTAGCATGGAAGCTAGTTCACTTTTATGCTAATTAGCTCGATATACTTACAACGTCTTGGGCTGGTCATCGTCCGACATCATGCTGTTCGAAAGGGTTCTAAACCTCCGGGTTAAAAAAGGTTTTCTACGGGTGTAACGTGAAGGCCGGGGCTGAGTTCAGCGACTTCAATCCGCAAACTTTTGTTTTCCGCTAAAGAGAAATTACTGGAATAACTTCCTCTAACGTTACTCCAGAAACATCGTAATGACGTTGCAATATTCGATCTCGCGAGAGTTCCGCCGGGGGAGGGGGGATGAATCCCGCTCTGTCGCCACCTACCGGATTGGAAGACAACGTCGAGGCAGATAAAAAAAAAAAAACGGGGTTTAAAACAAACAAACAAACAAACAAATAAATAAATAAACAAACAAAAGCCTTGCTGATAGGGATTCACGGCAACCGAAATTATTCGGGCGAAAATAGCAAGAAAAAAATTAAATGCCGAATAAATTTGACAGAACAATGACGTTATTGATGACGCGAACAGATAGCCTAGCAACCAGAGTGAGACGCGCGAAGCTTTAATTGCAGCAAACATGTTGGCAGTGCGGAAGCATATGAAGTGTATATGTATGAAAGTGTGTGTGTGTATTGCAACATATAAAACACACACACACACACACATATTTAAAGGCCAGTTGATTAAGAAAATGTACACTCTATAACCAAAAGTATGTGCACCCCTGACCATCACATCCATATAGATTTCTTCTCATAATGTTACCACAAAGTTGGACACACATAACTGTATGGAATGTCATTGTATGCTGCAGCATTACAATTTCCCTTCACTGGAAACCTGTTCCAGCATGACGATGCCCCTGTGCACAAAGCGGGCTCTGTGAAGACAGGGTGTGTTAAAGTTGGAAGAAAGTGGAAGGACTCGAGCATCCTGCATAGAGCCCTCTTTACACTGGACGATGATAAGTGTATTGTGGTCTGTTACCTACAATGAGTTTGACACTCCTGAACGAGTTTGGTAAAAAGTACTCATTCATGAAGATTGAACAGGAGTATGGGGCGCATGGTGGCTTAGCACGTTCGCCTCACACCTCCAGGGTCCGGGGTTCGATTCCCCTGATTCGCCTTGCGTGTGCGGAGTTTTCTTATTCTCCCAGTGCTGCGGGGGTTTCCTCCGGGTACTCCGGGTTCCTCCCCCAGTTCAAACACATGCACGGTAGTCTGATTGGCGTGTCCGTAGTGTATGAATGGGTGTTTGAGTGGGTATGTGATTGTGCCCTGCGATGGACTGGAACCCTGTTCATGGTGTACCACGCCTCGTGCCCCATGCTCCCTGGGATAGGCTCCAGGTTCCCCGTGACCCTGAAAGGGAGTAAGCGGTAGAAGATAGACGGATGGACTGGAATATGTTGTACAATTTAGTAGGTTGGGAGTCATTTCATAATATTGTATATTGTATATATGTAGGAGTTCATGCCACATAGAAAAGCAATCGCACTGGGGAAAGGCAATCACTGTAAAATCACAGACACCATTAAAATGACACAATTTAATTTCAATGTGCAGTTTGGTTTATGTGAAATACAATACACAAACTGCATCGATTCTCATCAGTGACATGCAGGAAATGTTACACGCTGATAAGTTGACTGTGAACACTCTGCTGCAGATGTTAACACGTTTCCTCTTTGTTCCGTTGATTAACTCTTCCACCACGGCACAACACCAGTCTCAACCAGGTACGGACACAAAGCCCCTCACCATCTGCGCATTCATTTGTCTCTCCAATACCATACCTTCCTGAATAACATTTGCTCGTATTCCTATGACTTCCTGAAACCCATACATGGAGTGGTTCCTCTCTCACATGGATATGCTTCCTGTTTTATGCAAATATGCCCAATCAATAGTTAACCCATTGTCTGCGTTGTGTCTCAAGCCTGATATATACTCTGCCTTACTTTGAATAGATCAGAGCTCTTTCCGTCTGAATTTTGTGTGTCTGCGTGTCATTTAGAAAACTTTACATTCGCCTTCTTCCTTGTGTACGTTCTCTTTCTCTTTTCTGAACATCGCAACCCTCTATTCACAACTCCTGAAACGCTGAAAAGAAAAAACCTACATTATCAGTGGATTGCTTTTTTAAGAATTAAACAGACTTTACATTAGAAGTGGATGTAATTGTCATCACTGTGCTGCAGCCGTGTCGCACTGAAATGTAATCATCACTCTTTCACAGCCATGGCTGTAATCAGAAAGCCCGCCCTGAAAGCATCATTTTCCAGGGGAAGGAATGCACTTTGTAGGCTCACTGTTTCACCATTTTCATTGCACTGAACCTTTAAGTTTTTCAGAAGTATTTTTAAAACATGATACAAGTGTTAGTATTAATATTACCCCACTGAAAGCTGCCATATTAACTCTCTCTCTCTCTCTCTCTCTCTCTCTCTCTCTATATATATATATAAGGTAACATTGATAAATTTCCTCATATGTTAGACCTGATGATAGTCCAAGGAACAAAAAGTACAAATGCCTGTTTCTTAACAACTTGTTTATTCGTATCCCTTTTCTATTTTTATATTAAAAAATGTTTATGCCGATATTTGTTCTATTTGTTTGAAAAATCAAATTTTCATCTGGTCGACGCTGGGGGGGCGAAGCTACATCTAATCGCCTCAGAACACGCAGCCAATCACCACGGAACAGCGAAAAGCATGAACCAATCACTATCGAGCATTATAAACAAGTCGGCCAATCCACGGCGCCGAGACACCGGCAAAGAGGCGGGTGCAAGGACGGCCGAGTAGTGAGAACGTTAGAACATGGCGGAGAGAGAAGAGGAGGAGGGGGCGGGAGGATGACTCTTGTAAAAACGAAGAAATAGCGCGATCTAATGACGATTTAAAAAAAAAATTACTATTTAGACAGGTGAGTAAATTTACCTCGAGGATATTTAGCACGACGTTGAGCATCTGCTTGTTTACTATCTTGTTTATTTTAACGTTAAATTCAAGTCGTGCCTCTTGCCTGTTGGCTAGTGTGTGGCCAAAATGGCTAGCTACTGTATGTATATATATATATATATATATATATTAGTGCACTTCATAGAGCGGGTAAACTGCTATATGCTTCAGATCTATGTAGTGCACTTCTAAAGGGATTAAGGCGCGATTTGGGATTCAGCCCTGGTCTAGACTCGGTTGTAGGTCTACAGCTGAGAGAGACGAGGTGTGAAGGAGCACGAGGTGTTCATGTGCCTCATCAGAAGGTCTTTTCTGAATAGAAATGTTTTGTTAATGTAAAAGTCGCGTTCTTAGGAATGTCATGAAAGTTTATTATCTAGTGACGTGGATGACGTCCAACAGATAAAACATTGATTTCTTCATTTAAACAGTAGAAACATGAATTGAATTGTGGAATGTTTTTATTGTTGTTGTTGTTGTTGTTGTTATTATTTTGCTGGACTGCTCTGTAACATGTCCATTTCTTTTTGTTTGATTTCTCTTCTTCTCAGTTCACCGGCGTCCTGGAGGATGGACCGTGTTTAATCGTGGGCAGAGGTTTAAGCTGAACGCATTGTGATTTCCAATAATTGAGACAGTGATTTCTAAAAAGCTGTCTACATTAATGAAAAGAACAATGTAGTCGGCTTAGCGTGCTCAAGCAACCGAGTGTTCACGTCCGTCTGGTGTGTTTTAGGTGTACCTTTTTGGTCTTCGGTTTAGTTTTTAGCACTTCACGGAGCTAGACAGATTTTCTTCTAAGCAGCATTAGTTGTATAATATATCTATATCTTTATATTTCTTATTAATTGGATGATGGATGTGAGTGAGTTTGTGCCTCCTCTCCCTCTGGAGCCTCCTGACGATGAAACGTCAGGAAGCGGTAAATGTAAAGCTCCTCCACCACCTCCCCTGCAAACGTCCAGTGACGCCGAGGAAATGGACGTTAGCTCCGGCGGTGATGGACCCTCGCTCGCGCCGGCCGAGGACACCGACGTTCCGCTCCTCACCAAGGGCTCGGCGTCGTTTAGCGGTCGTGCGTTACACGCCGATTCGTGCCCGGGCACCGGGCGCCACGCTCCCCCTGTCACCTCCTTCCTCCCTGACCTTAGGCTCCTCCGAGATGTTAAGATCAGCGTCAGCTTCGGAGGAGACGGCGGCGGCGGCGGTGGCGGCGGCGGCGGCAGCGGCAGCGTCAGCAGCAAGGGCAAAGACAGAAAAGTGTTATACACCGGGCAGGGTCAGATAGACGAGCAGCAGCTAGAGAACGGCGAGGCGATGGGTAGTGCAGGAGAGGGAACGGTGCAGGGAGACGCAGGCGTAGAACCCGAGGCCGAGCAAGAGAACAAGGTGGAGTTCGCCGTGCTGGACGAGCTGGAGGATTTCAGCGAGAACTTCTTGGACGCGGAGGACGGAGAGGAGAGCGAGTACACGTCCGAGATGATCGTTCAGCAGCAGCAGGCCAATGACGAGGACCACGTATACTCCTACGAGGTACACGGGGCAACTCGTTTTGTTTTCATATAAAGAACCCGATTTAAACGCAGGACATAATCTAAGCGATTGGCCTTCCTGAGCGTCCCGCAGACGTCTGTTTTGTAAACTCTGCACGCTCGGATGTGTCGCGTGAGTATTTATTTTTTTCTTTCGGAAGACGGAGTACCGTTGCGTCGCGTTATTACGTCCTTAACATGTTCTCTCTAATTCTCTTCTTGAAACGTGTGTGTTTTTGTGCGTTATGGTGTCTCACATGCGATGCTGCCCCCTAGAGGTCACGCTAACATCGCATGCAAGACACCGCCTGTAACCGCTCGTCTCTTCCAGGACGACTTTGACAACGATGTAGATGCTCTGTTAGAAGAAGGCATGCCCGTGCCCAAGAAGATGCGCCTAGCCGAGGATAAATACGCGGCAGACAGCGATCATCAGTCCGACACTGAGCAGGGTGTCCAGCCCATGATTACCAAAATTAAGACCGTTCTCAAGAGTGAGTCTTTCTTCAGTTTGGAGCTTTGAATATAAATCCGTTGGCTTAGCTGATTATTTTTCGCCGTCGTCGTTACTGTGATGTGTACGTTGTAAAAAGTGTTAAAGACTGAGGGGTTGTTTTTTTTTTTTTTTGTGGGTTTTTGGTGTAGGTCGAGGACGTCCGCCTACAGAGCCTCTTCCTGACGGATGGATCATGACATTCCATAACTCCGGCATTCCAGTCTACCTCCACCGGGAGACCCGAGTCGTTACCTGGTCCAGACCTTACTTCCTGGGAACTGGAAGCATCAGGGTAAAGTCCGCGTCGAGACTGCACCTTTTAGTGTATTCGAACGACGTCGAAATATTTCATGAAATTTTAACAGCCGTTTTAAAAACCACGGGGTGCCAAAACTTCTTAATTCTGAAAGCCGCATCTGTGTTTCAGAAACACGACCCTCCTACCAGTAGCATCCCCTGTTTGCACTATAAGAAAATGAAGGAGCACGAAGAGCGGGAGCTGAACGGAGAGGTGACGCCTGACGTGTCTCCGGTCAAGGACGGGGAGGAGGGAGAACCCCAGGAGAGAACCGAGGAACCCGACTCCACGGCTCCGGAGGGGACGTGCGACGAGTCCAACCCGGACACGACGGACAACCGGCCCGAGGAGAAAGACGGCCAGATTGGCGAGACGGCACAGGGAGCGCTGGGGCAGGTCAAAGCCAAGGTGGAGGTGTGCAAGGACGAGTCTGTCGGTAAGAGATGAAAGCGTCGGTGACGTTCACGTATGCCGCCGCCTTTAGTCCTTTCGAACGGGAGCGTGGCGCGATCTCCCCCCTCCCCCCTTTATCTGACCAACGGATAAAAGGAGGGCGCGTAAAATTCCGCGTTTAATTCACGCCGTGTTCAATTACGCGCAGTGTGAAACCGAACCAAAATAAACCGCCAGTTTGATTCAGTTTAAGACTCTCGACTCCCAAACGATTCGTGTGTCGTTCACGTTTTGGATTCGACCGCGTTTGACGCTTTCGCGCGTATCCGTTTATCTTTACGGATGTGGATACGAGCTGAATTTTGAAACTCGGACGTCCCCCCCCTCCCCCCTCCCCACCCAGACATCGAGGAGTTTCGCAGCTACCTAGAGAAGTGCTTCGACTTCGAGCAGGTGACGGTGAAGAAGTTCCGCACGTGGGCGGAGCGACGGCAGTTCAACAGGGACATGAAGAGGAAGCAGGCGGAGTCGGAGAGGCCCATCCTCCCGGCCAATCAGAAGCTCATCACGCTGTCGGTGCAGGACGCGCCCACTAAGAAAGGTAAATCAATTTGTAATAAAGGGAAGTTCGGTGGAGTTTGGGATTATTTTAGCGGTTGATTATCACGCAAAGAAATCTGTTAGTAAGTATTCACCCCCTCAGGGCGGTCCCCAACCCTGACAACCCCAGTTTCCCAGTCCCTGCTGATGAAAAGCATTTCACGATGCTACCACCGCTTTGCTTCACCGGCTGATGAGTAGAATTGCAGTGTTGGGGTTTCTGCCAAATGTTCTGATGCTTCAAAATGAATGGATTACTCAATACTCAGTTAACGGCTCGTGTCCGGTAGCACTACGTGTATTGTTCTGTGCTTGATCTATCGCTTTGCTTCTATCTTTCGCTTTGGATAAAAGCGTCTGCTACATGAGTAAATATAAAAAAGTGGGGGGTGTCAATACTTATGCAAGACACCGTATCAGATTGCTGTCCTCATGTCTACTTTTAGAGTTCGTCATCAACCCTAACGGAAAGTCCGAGGTTTGCATCCTGCACGAATATATGCAACGTGTGCTCAAGGTCCGACCAGTTTACAACTTTTTTGAATGTGGTAAGTGTGTGTGTGTGTGTGTGTGTGTGTGTGTGAGAGAGAGAGATTCTATCAGTGATGTTTGTTCAAAGCGTTAAGTCTGTGTCTGATTGTTTTTCCCTCAGAAAACCCAAGTGAACCCTTCGGAGCTTCTGTTATTATAGACGGAGTCACGTACGGCACGGGAACGGCGAGTAGCAAAAAACTCGCCAAGAATAAAGCTGGTATTGTTTCATTTACGTCCTTTTTTTTTTTTTTTTTTTTTTTTTTCCATGCCTCTTGTGCTTCCGTCCACTCAGGATATGTCTCTCTTTAACAAAATGTGTGTGTGTTATTGTACATGGCACTGTAGGGGCTTTTCTGTCAAGAGTGCATATCTTGAGGCACCCCATGGAAGAATGTTCATTCAAGGTGCCAATTCTTTACGCACATAACCGCACAAACGTATCGTTTCCGTAGTAACCGCTCGTTCCCAGGGACACGTCGAGCAGACGCTCTATATGAACCGGTTTTAAAGGGAGGAAAACGTGCGTAAATGTTGACCTGGTGAAACTTCCTGTAAGATTTTATTATTTAATGTTTATGGAAGGAGTCTCCAGTGTCAGCACTTATTGTTATCGATTTATTTATTGACATTTTATTAGCTTTGAAAGAAAAACCATATTAAATGAGAAGCTAAAAACGAAGAGAAAAAAAAACCCCGTAACCTTTGGCGAATTGCTGCGGTGAGCGCGGAATGAAGCGCTTCGGGGACTTGTTGTTGTTGTTGTTGTTGTTAAATAATCCGCTTCAGTAACTCCCCGTCGTTGATTATTTTACTGTAACAGAATGCCGCCAGGTGTTTTACTCTTTACTGAACACAATAGTAATAAACGGCAGTAACGGTTATATCTTTCTACTCCGGAACCGTTTTGGTGCTAAGCGGTTCTGGTACTTTCAGTGGGAAAATGTGAATCATCTGAGAACGTCTTGAGGACTTTTATTCTAAAACGTTTTCCTGCGCTTCCTTTTGTTCCGGACGCCGTGGTGCAGCTCGAGCCACGCTGGAGATCCTCATCCCGGACTTCGTGAAGCAGACGGCTGAAGAGAAGCCAGTGGAAGGAGACGAACTGGAGGTACGGACGCCGACGCCGCGTTTTTAATCACTGCCAGTTAACTGCGATTTGAGCACTGACCAGCGGCTCGCCTTTTCCTCCTCAGTATTTTAACCATATCAGTATTGAAGACTCGCGAGTATACGAACTGACCAACAAAGCAGGTTTGCTGTCACCTTACCAGATCCTTCACGAGTGCCTTAAGAGGTAGGAACGTTGCTCCGGGGAGGATGAATATTCCGCAGTGAGTCTGCGTCGCGATGCTGTTTTATTTATGGATGTTTACTGCGTGTCCACAGAAACCACGGGATGGGGGACACCAGCATCAAGTTTGAGGTCATCCCGGGGAAGAACCAGAAGAGCGAGTACGTGATGACGTGCGGAAAACACAGCGTACGCGGGTGGTGTAAGTGTTCACGCAGATCTCCTGCACTGTTCCGACGGCTTCTTATTCCCTGCGTACACGCGGAGGCGTGGAAAATGACCTCTGGCCCAAAGAACTTCAAAATGTGTCATCCCAGAACACTCTGGGATTCCGATCGGGCAGCAGGTCCTAATTAATCTCTCGCGAAAGCAGAGCCGGCCGTAGTGCCGGTCTTTATAGATGATAAGACGCTCTCGTTTCTATAGTAACAGCTCCCGTCAGCAGATTCTGAAAGGAGAAGTGGGTTAGTTTCACGTGTGTGGAAGGAGTCTCCAGTGCCAGAGGTCAAGCTGTGACTTTAGGTTTTCTGACCCCTTCAGGACGGAGGACTTTGAGGCTGTGTCCAGCTGCTATTTCGTGAGCGCTAACGGGAACGCACTTTCAAACGTAACCGCAGCTGGATCGAGTAGAACACGCCGCGTAGTAATAAAAACCAAAACCCGGTACCTGCTGTGGTAGAACAGGAATAAAACGCGTGCCGTTCTAGGAAAATAATAACGATAATCATCCTGTCGTTGATTCTTTTCCTCGAACAGCACGACCTGAAGTGGTTTATTCCGTACGTACTTCGAAGAAAAAGAGAGAGAGACTGAATCTGAATAATAACTCCGAATGGATAATTAATAAGCGATGGTCACGTCTTTATGTCGTATGGTGCCGGTGTTTCGGTTTGTGTGCTCTGTAAAGGTAAGAACAAGAGAGTGGGTAAACAGCTGGCGTCTCAGAAGATCCTCCAGATGTTGCACCCTCACGTGAAGAACTGGGGCTCTCTCCTGCGCATGTACGGCCGAGAGAACAACAAGATGGTGAAAAAGGTATTTATATATATATATATATATAAATATAATATGAAAAATGATGATGCTCAGAGCTGTTGAAGGCAGTAGATTGGTGTTATTTAGGTCACTGGTATGTGTGTTTCTCTTTTGCGTAGGAAAACTCGGACAAGAGTGTGATCGAACTGCAGCAGTACGCCAAAAAGAACAAGCCCAACCTCCACATTCTGAACAAACTCCAGGAGGAGATGAGGAAACTGGCCCGAGAGAGGGTGAGATTAGCCTGTACACAACTGGAATCGTCGGCAAATCTGTGATGTGAGAGGAATAAGACGCTCGGAGACGTGCCGGTACTGTCGTTACTATGGTGACCGTCGTGGATTCTTTTATTCTCCTACAACGGCAGGGCGCCGAGTGTTTTATTCCTCTTACGCGACACCGAATCGTGTATTAATTAATGGGACATCGTACTAAAAAGAAGAGAAGTTTACAGTTGCGGAGACGTATCGAATCTATACCGGAGATGAAATAGTTTCTGTTTATTTGTTTCGATCACGCCTTCTGTTCCTGTTCCCAGGAGGAGACGCGAAAGAAGCCCAAAATGACGGTGGTGGAGTCGGCGCAGCCCGGCAGCGAGCCTCTGTGCACCGTCGACGTCTAGAGCGACCCTCACCGACCTGCTGATTCTCACTGAAGATATTAGGTTTCGGGGGGAAAAAAAAAAAAAGGCACTGAAGGTCACTTCTTCATCGTTATACGTCGATAAATCCACGACGGATTATGCAGTCGGAGCGCAGAGGTGAAACCGGCTCCGTTTTCTCACAGACACAGGGGTTCCGTTTGCCTGAATGTGAAGGGGTGTGTGTGTGTGTGTGTGTGTGTGTGTGTGAGTGAGAGGAAGTTAATCTAATCCGATGCACTACCGGGTGATAAGGTGAAACATCGCCGTACCCGACCCGTACCCTCTTTATACAAAACCCGCCGTCACTTATTTCCTGTGAATGAAGTACGTACTCGCGTGATGTCTGGATGCTTTGCGGTTGTGGATTTTAAACATTGTGGCTGCTTTTTAAAAACATATATATCTATATATAGATGATTGATTTAATAAAGGTTTTCATGTTGGACGTTTCATTCCATATTCACTGTTATGGATTTGGGTAACAATCTAGATTTCTGTAGAGTCGTTTTGTTTTTTTATTTTAAAGAAGTTGTAAGTCCGTGGCGTGTGATCGGATTCCGTGTCTCGATTGGATCGGACTCCGTGCTCAGTTGGCACGTTGGCGAATTGCGTCTCGAACTCGAGCAGCACAACAGGTCGAGTTAGGCGGGGGAGGGAAGGGAATTTATTCTTCTAATTATAACGAATAAATGAACACATTTTAAATCGCAGTCTCGGACCCGCCGTCCCTTACGCGTCGTGCGTCGCTCGCCCGGACTTTACCTCCATAAAACGTCCGATTTTTATCGAACCGATCTGAATGTGGAACGATTGATGGTTCTGTAAGTGTTCTGCGCAAGTCTCCGCACCCTTTTGTCATCTCCCTCCCTCGCCGGTTTACGGTTGCATCACTCGTGTGGTATTTTAAACCGGAGATTTACGAGCAGAAGAAAAAATAATAATAAATAAACGAACCCGTATGGCACGAGCCTACCCGTCGCGTGAGACTTCCGACGTGTCCGATTTTTAAATTGTCCTCCAGAAAGCCCCGCCCCCGTCCTCCGCATCTCGTGCTGGATTAGATCAGGTTCTAAGGAGAGTTTCTTAATCGCGAGTCTCCGCTAACGTGAAAGAAGTATTTGTGAGCAGTTAACGTTAAGGACGTCTCAATGTTTAGAAATGGACAAATTGGACTTTTTTTTTCAGCTAAAAAGAAGGAGAAAAAAAAACCTGGAAACTTGGACCAAAGTAGGCTTACGATGAAGTACAGAGAAGTTTGCGTGCTCTTTCTTTTTTTTTTAAGTCAATTACAGTAAACATCTTTTTCATCATAAAGGAAGAAAAAGCTCTGAAACGCCACTCTAGTCTTCCCGAAAGCTCCGTTCTCGCCGTCCCAGCCTTCTGTGATTCCCCGATACGGAGCCGTAAATACTAGAGTTGAGACTCGGACCATGGCGACGACGGCAAGGCCGGAACGTTTTAATATAGGCGTGCGTTCGAGTCCCAGTCCGACCTGACGGACAGTGGACGTCGGGGTTCCTCTGCGTACGCGTCCTACACTCACTGGTGCTGGTTCTGAAATAAAACCGATCTCACATCCTCACTTCCGGGCCTGGGTTGGCAGGTCCGAACCCGAGCCACGCCCGATGCCCGTTTGGGAGATGCAGGATGGTACATATCAGCGAGCATGCTGGGGGGCAACTGCTGCTGGCCGGGGTTCTTGCTTTCCTTTCAGCCTTCACCACCGCAGAGGCCACAAGCACAAGGGCTTGGAGCATTAAACACTCCTCCGGCAGAGGAACAAACGAATACGTTCTAAAAGATCTCGAGATGTGTGTTCTACTCGGCGCTTACGTCCTGTGCCATTTCTCATGTAGCAAACTCAGTGACGCTACCTAGTGGTGTATGTGGTGTGGAGTGAATATAATACTGCTGTTTCCAGCATGAGCTTTTTTATTTTTAGTTCAACGACTAGAATGTAAAGCGCGCACGTGTGTGTGTGTGTGTGTGTGTGTGTGGGGGGTACTTTTTTTTGGGCATCGTGACTGTATACATTTGATTATTTCAGAGATGAAACGATATCACGTGACGATAACGTGTGAAGAGTACGTACGAACCAAAGCTTAACGTCTTATGCGTTTTTTTATAGTCTGTAGGTTGCTTCAGGATATTTTGATCCGTGTGTGTTTTTTTTTTTTTTGCGTAGACGGGGAGGACGCGATAAACTGCTGGAATAACGGTGTGTAGTTTTGGGGGGTGGTGTTTATTTTTCTTTTTCTAAATGTTTACCGCTTTCGTGGACGTGAGCTCAACGCCGCCGCTTCGAGAACGTGCCGCTGCTTCATCTGCATCATCACCACCACCACCGAACCCACACTTCGCTGCCTGTCCTGTCGCTCTCCGTGCGTGTGTGTGCGTGTGTGTGTGTTTGCTGTGAAGAAAACCGTGTGCGACTTCTCGGAACACGCCCGAGCGTGCGTGATCTGTTTTCAGTCTGGAACCGCGCTACGGAAAAATAAAATAAATAAATAAATAAATAAATAAATAAATAAATAAATAAAAGCCCTGCATTCATCTGTGTGACCTGATGATAAATCGCTGAATATGACGGTCATTTCTTTATGCAAATGAATAAACGTGTCATGACTGTAACCTGACATTTCTCACTCTTTATTCGTGTTATTTCATCTTTTTTTTTTTTTAAATGTACAATAAGAAAATTAAAGTAGCAGTATGTAACTTTTGCACTCTCTGGTGTGTAGAAGGGCGGTGTGCAGTAATAATGAGATCGATAATCCGAACCCCTTTTACTGAAAATATACGTCGTGTTTTTGTCATTTTTACACGCGCAAAAGAAAGTGGGTGGGGCTAACTTCCAGGTCAGAAAAAAAAAACTGCATCTGTGCCTTTTTTATTTTATTAAGGTTTTACAAAATGGTTGAACTTGAAATTGTGCGTCTCAAGACAAAAGCGGACGCTACTTGGAGAAAATGAAACGTAGGAAAGGCTAAACATGTCGATGAGATGCTAATTTCTGCACTAACGCAATTCATTACTAGCAGCTGGGGCATTCGCTTTGAGACTTCATGAGATTAAGAATTTAGCTTTAGCCCGGGTTCTCGGCGTCGTCAGCGGTAGTCGACCTCTCTCGAACAGCAGGACGGTCTCGCAGTGCATGGTCTGAGGGAACAGGTCCACCGCCGCTCTTCGCGCAGACGGAACGGCGCCCGTGGACTCGGTTGGACGGCGCTCTGCACAGACTGCGGCAGGGAGAGACAGGAGGAAGCCGTTAAGCGCCGATTACCAAACCAAACCTGACGATGCGTACCGCCGATATTCGTGTGAAGTCCGATTCAAGTCGTTTTGAAACGCGATTAAACGCAACCTTGCAGTTAGTAAAATCACTTTTAAACGCGCTAGCGTGCTATAGCGACATCACAGGGCGCGTGATTTATCGCGGCATCGCCGCCCTCCGCCGCGGTCACCTCTACGGACCGCCTTCCGCTTACGGGTTTCTACGTCGTCGCCAGCGCGACGCATTGCGCGTCGGCGTGTTCGACCCGAAAGGTTACGGGGCGGAACTGAGGGTTCATATCCGCGTCACAAATTCTCACATCTGATTGGTGGGGGCGTGGATTCGTTTTTCGGTTCGCCGCGGCTCTGGGTTTATATTAAAATGGCGGCTATGGCGGCGCGGTATGAGGAGATGGAAGAGCGAGGAGATGGTTTACTGACTCGATGAAGTTGTTCATGGCTGCTTTAGCGTTGCAGGAGACGTACACCAGCCTCTTCAGGTGCTCCGCCCGTCTGATCGCCAGGATCACCCTGGAATCTGGACGGAAATGAAATTGTTTTGCAGGTGAACATCACGATGATGATGATGATGATGATTATTATTATTATTATTATTAAGAGTCTTACGCAGTCCTGCTCGTGGAGGATCTACGATAGCGGTAACATTAGGGGACACCACGGCGTTGAGTACGGTGGGGAAAACGTCCTCCGCTTTACCACAGTGGAACTCAATGTTGGTCAAACCTGACACACACACACACACACACACACACACACACACTATAAATATTTAAAGTAAAATTCCTGAACACTATTCATCCAACAGTCCGTACGCTTATAAACTTACCGTTAGCTTCTGCGTTCTACTTTAAGCTCGTTCACCGCCTCCTGACACAGTTCAATTCCGGTCACCTTCCTCACTCTCTGTCACACACACACACACACACACACACACACACACACGAGAAATGTTGTATATTACTCTGAAGGAAGGGAGGAAAATAAATAAATAAATAATGAAAAAATATGCACACCAAAAAAAGGATAAAATAAGAAATAAAAATAAAAAAAGTTTTTAAGACGCGTTCACACGAATACAAATAGAATGAACCAGGGTTGCCAGATTGATGTCCATTTGCGATGCATTTCAAGTTTTTGAAATCTCTGTGAGAAGATGAACTCCGCTACTGAAGCCACTCGTAAGAGAGAGAAAACAATTGAGAAACGGGGAAAAAAAGATCAAATAAGGAGAAAAAAAAATACAATTACCAAAAAATTTATTTTTAAAAAAGGAGAAATAAAAGGGAAAGAGATATTACGTGTATGTGTCTGCGTGCTTCCCGCCCCATCCCGCTGCCCCATCACGCCGCCCTATCCCGCCCCATGGCCCCCCCCCAACAAACTGACAGCAAGACCAGACCCAATACACCGGAGAAAAACAAACAATATAATAAACAAAGAAAGAAAGAAAATGATCTTTCCGTAAGTTTCATGCAGCGGTCTATTTTTAACTAGGAAACTTTAATAATAATAAGTAAACAGATAATATAGATTTTAAACATTACACTTCACACACAGGAATAAACTAAAAGAGATTAAACTAAACTTTAAAAAAAAAAAAAAAAAAAAAAAACAATGTTGCCAGATTGATGACTTTTGCAAACCAGTTGCAGTATAGACGTGCACGGGATCTGGACTTGTACCCTTGAAATATTTTACTTATTAAATAATTACATTTGTAGATGTAGAAATGAAAATATTGGTGTGTGTGTGTGTGTGTGTGTGTGTGTGTGTGTGAGTACCTTGGCCGAGAGAGATGCCGATGGTTCCTGTTCCACAGCAGACGCGTCCAGCAGGGTGCTGTCCTGGTCCAGCTGAGCCCATTCACCTCAGCCAGGTACAGCACCTCCGCTGCCGGGTGTGTCGTGTCTCTGGCGTGCTACACACACACACACACACACACACACACGAGGCTCCTTTATCACTCACTCATTCAGCTCACAAAGGCTTTAGTAAGGCCGAAGACGAAGACGTCTACCTGGAAGAAAGAGTGAGGAGAAATGCGGAATCTGAGGCGCCGAGCAGCTCCTCGTGGATCCAGGCGTCACCGGCCACCAGCTCACACGGCAGATCCTCCGTCCCTGCGGCGTCCTGCTCCGTGACCCAGACATGCGTTACACACACTCACGTATCATCATCAATCATCCCTGTACTTTCTAGGGGGAAAAAAACATCACTTTCACCTCTGTCCCATTCTTACGAACTGCAGAGACGTGGACGCCTGTCCTTCCCCTCTCCGTCTGTAAAGTAGCGTCTCAGAGACTCCTTCCAGGGACGCGATCTCGTCCTCCGCCAGTTTCTGCAGCGCGACACAAAATAACATCCATCACCGAATCACGTCTGAAAGATGAAACGTTTCGAACACAGTAAACATACCGCTACGTCTCCGTGCACGTGATGACCGCCTTTCTCATTGACGCCATTCTACAGAGGCATGAAAAAGTATGTGCACCTTTTGGAATTTCATGGTTTTCTGCATAAATGGGTCATAAAATGTGATCTGTGATCTTCGGTAAGTCAGGGTGTTGACCAATATAATGTGTCTAAAGTAATAACACAATAAATTCTGATCTTTCATGTCTTTATTGAACACACTCATTCAACATGGCAGTGGAAAAAGTAAGTGAACCCTCAGAATGATTAACTGGTTGACCCGCCCCTTGGCAACAATAACCCCAACCAGGTTCTTTTTCTGTAGCTGGTGGATCAGACCTGCACCTCGTTCAGGAGGAATTGTAGCCCATTCTTCCTGCAGAACACTTTAGCTTCATTTAGAATGAATGATTTAACGGAACGTTTTTGTTCCCAGTGTTTTATTGCTATTTCATTTAATTATCTTTCGGTAATTATTTGTTCTGTTACATTTTTGTTCTCTATATTCCGCTTTTCTGGTGTTTTTTGTGTGGATATTATATATAAATAAATAAATGTTGATTATTTTTAACGCTAAACATAACGGTTAAGTATCTCGAGATGGGAAAAGGACTTTTATTTTATTTTATTTTACCCCCCAGAACACAATTGACATTTAAATGGTTTAAAAGTTTAATTTAATTTCGAAGATATTTTTATGACACAAAATCGCCCATATTTATTTTTTCTAAAATCTGTTCATGAATTATAACCGCGCGCAGGATTAGAATATAAATCAAACCCAGAGAGAGGGGGAGAGAGAGAGAGAGAGAGGAGGAGAGAGAGAGAGAGAGAGAGAGAGAGAGAGAGAGAGAGAGAGAGAGAGAGAGAGAGAGGAGAGAGAGAGAGAGAGAGAGAGAGAGAGAGAGAGGGGAGAGGTGAGGGAGAGAGAGAGAGAGAGAGAGAGAGAGAGAGAGAGGGGAGAGAGGGAGAGAGAGGGGAGAGAGAGGAGAGAGAGAGGGGAGAGAGAGAGAGAGAGAGAGAGAGAGAGAGAGAGAGAGGGAGAGAGAGAGAGAGAAGAGAGAGAGAGAGAGGAGAGAGAGAGAGAGAGAGGGAGAGAGAGAGAGAGAGAGAGAGAGACCAATGGATGGAAGAAGACCATGGCCATTATTTGGTCGGTTCTGCTGGTGTAGACTGATGAGCTACCTCCAGTTGCCCTCATTACCTCTCGGACTATACACAACATGGGAATTACGTCTGAACACACACACACGCGTACACACACAGTAAACACATGTAATACATG
>CM022773.1:1520231-1558643 GCA_012411365.1 Ameiurus melas | reverse complement strand
AACTCGGACCCTTTAGCATTCAAGTCGCTCTCGATGGTGTCTTCCCAAATAATAAAGCTAAACACGGCGTTTCGTAGGAAAGGGCCAGACCAGCGAGCGTCTTAAATCTAATGATTAGATTTGATGCAGCTCGGAATCTGTTGTCGTTTCGTCACGACTACACAGCGTCGCTAACGCCAATCCTAGGTCATTTAAAAGCTGGCTTTTGTTTTGTTTATTACCTGGCGTTTTGCTCGCATACTAAACTAACAACTTTGCTAGGGTCTGACAACCTTTAGCTCTATCCTTCCTTCTCTCCGTCTCTCTCTCTCTCTCTCTCTCTCTCTCTCTTTCTCGTCACGTTGGAGAACTTTTTCCTATGAGGATGAATTGACCCAGAAGCGGTGAAGCGGATTAATCAAGGCGTAATGGGGAACATGGGGAGGCTGAGACCATAGATCACTGCAGGAGATGGGAGCTTTCACCTCACACACACGTCCCTCAATCAGGCCCTAACCGAACGCAGAGAGAGAAGAAGAGAGAGAGAGAGATGGAGGAGGATGAGAGAGACAAATTAATAGTGGGTGCAGGAGGATTGGAGGAAGATGGGTGGAGAAATATCGGGGAAGAAATGTGGAGAAAAGATGCGAATAAGGGTGGGGAAGATTGGTAAAACAAAAGGAAGACACGGTAAACAGAAAAAGGCGGGACTAGATCCTTCCGCATAAAAAAAAAAAGCGTGAAAACATCAACAGGTTTTAAATGGTTACCCGTTTTGTTTCGTCACACAGGAGTCCATGTTCATACTGAATATCTCTTGGGTTACTTCTGATGTATAATGATACTTCCTTCTTCCTGTTTCAGTACCCTGTCCAGCCGTCCTGAACCGTATGCAAAAGTGCGCACCGTTGCTCCAGTATTTGTCTTGTTAGTGTCTGTTTTCTTCAAGTCACAAACCCCTTCGATGTTTGTCCTAGATTCTTATGAAAGCACTTCCTGGTTTATCTGTTTTCCTACTTCTGGTCCTTGCCTGTCTAGCTCACCATTAAATCGATCACCTGTTATTATTATTATGTTGTCTTTTTGTTCATTTAAATTTGGAATCTGGGTTCACCCATAGGATCATCTTTTATCCTGTAATGTTTGTTCCTTTACTTCCTGGTTCTCCTGTCAGCCACCCCTCAATGCACCTCTTAATCCTGTGCATGTTTTTCATTATTTGTCTTGTTCATTTACCTTTAGTATCCTGTGTTACCTTTGTCTTTTTCAATATTTTCTCAATGCAATAGTTGGCAATTAGACTTAGCTGTTAACAACCGATAGCTAATAGGTGGTGATAAAATTAAGTAAGCTAACAATATCTTTGGGATATAATATAAAGTAATATAACTGAGCAACTGGCTAGCTGAGTGGATGTTGCTAAAGTTATACTATGTCGTATCAACGGTATTTCATGCTGAGCAGTACAGGAAGCCAGGAAAACAAGAACATGGTTCTTATTAACTGTTATTTTTCATTTCATTCAAGATGGAGATGCCAATACTTTTGGAGTTATTCGTGTATTTGTGCTGCTCTTGTACTCTGTGGCTTGTGCTGGCATGTGTGTGTGTGTGTGTGTGTGTGTGTGTTGATCTAGTGGTTGGATGGTTGTTATGATTGTTGACACATACACACACTACCTCTTAAACTGCCCACCTTTAAAATCCACACACCTTTAACACAAATATATGGACACACACACTCATACCTGCTGACCTGAAGCTTGTGGGGCATCTCTCTCTTCATCTGTGTTTGTGTGTGACAGGTTGTGTGTGTGTGTGTGTGTGTGTGCTGTGTGTGTCAGAGCTAGATAAATAAATGGCTGATATCAGTTTAGTTGACGAAACTACCCTCAGGACATACCACCCACAGCTAGTAATAGCATGCTTTGACCAAAACTCAATCACGTACCTGCGTACACATTACACACACCGTACACACACACACGTACACACTACCACATACACACACACACACACAGCCTCTTCCTCTGGCCTAAATAAAGTACGTTCTGTACCAAAATGGAGTGTATGATTATTGGTGTGTATAGAACATGATGCGTGTATATGAAATGTCTTTGAACAGATGGGGGTGTCTTTAAGGACAGTTTGATAGAAGACACACTTTGGAGAGGAATCTGTGTGTGTGTGTGTGTGTGTGTGTGTGTGTGTGTGTGTGTGTGTGTGTGTGTGTGTGTGTGTGTGTGTGTGTGTGTGTGTGTGTGTGTGTGTGTGTGTGTGTGTGTAGAGAGAGACCAGAGACGCTGTGTGTGGTGTTCCTGATCATGCGTTATGGGGTTCGTGTTCCTTATTTATCATCATCTCATGTCTGTCATCTCTCTCTTTCCTTGTCTTCCTTTTCATCTCCATCCAGCTCGCCTCCTTCCTTTTGTTGTCGATACTCCACTCTTCTGTTTTCTCTCTCTCTCTGTCTCATTCTCACACACTTGTACCACACATAAAATCTTTGTATATTGTTTACCCCTCATATTTATTAAACTATATCTCTTTGTGGATTCATTTTAAAGGTGTATGTAGCAAGAAGGAGAGGAGGGTTTGTTGTCGTGTGTGTGTGTGTGTGTGTGTGTGTGTGTGTGTGTGTGTGTGTGTGTGTGTAAAGTATAAAAAACGTAAAGCCCTACTCTCTTCTATCTACCCACCCTTTTACACACACCCCCCTGTGTTTACCTTTATGTATTTTGATTATTTTGCATATTTACTTATAAATAGGATTTCCTTTTAAAATCCTTCAGATTAACATGTAAGCTAACTACTAACGTGTAACATTGTGATACTTCTCAATCCATCATAGATCATCCTGGCTTACTCATCTCTCAACTATATGTAAAGTTATATTAATACTTATGAATATAACTTTTGTTAAAAACAAACAAAAAATAACATCCTTTCAAGTTGCTCATTAACTAAAAAAAAAGTTTATGAAGCTAGCTAACTTCAACATTGTGTTTATAAGCTTTAGAAGCGAATGTGTTTGTGGTTAGGAAATTAACTAGCTAAGGCTACAGTATCATGTATCTTTCAAAAAGCTAACACGCTAGCTGCTAAGATATTTCCTGCTAGCTAGCTACAGATGGGGGAGAGAGAGAGGCTGAGATAGTTTGGATGTATCTTTTTGGCTACCAAACTCATGGATTCGAACATTGAGAACATAGCTATGCTGTGTGTGTGTGTGTGTGTGTGTGTGTGTGTGTGTGTAGTGTATGTGTGTGTGTAGTGTGTGTGAATGTGTGTGTGTGTGTGTGTGTGTGTGTATGTGTGTGAATGTGTGTGTGTGTGTGTGTGTGTGTGTGTGTGTGGATGTGTGTGTGTGTGTGTGTGTGTGTGTGTGTGTGTGTGTGTGTGTGTAAGTGTGTGAGTGTGTGTGTAAGTGCTGAGTGTGTGTGTGTGTGTGTGTGTGTGTGTGTGTGTGTGTGTGTGTAGATGGTGTGTGTGTGTGTGTGTGTGTGTGTGTGTGTGTGTGTGTGTTTGGGTGATGTAGATGGAGTGTATAGAGCTTTCAAGCTGGTGATCAGCCATTTAATACTGAATTGGTGCACTGGTGACACACCCTCCTCTCCTCACACTCACTCCCCTCACCTCCCACCCCCTCCCTACCTGCCTCACACACACACACACCACTCACACCCCCACACAGTAGACTCTGTGTGTTGTTGAGAGTTGGTTGTCATTGGGGTGAGGCTGCTGCGGCCACCGTGGGTCTGTAGGGTTAATCAGTGTGCAATGAGTTTATTTTCTGCAGCCAATTGTTCGCACACACACACACACACACACTACCTGCGCACACACACACACACTATAACTCCTCAAGTCCCAGAATCACGCTGACACAAAGCCAATACATCTTTTTTGGAGGTTCTGGAGATATTCCTCAATCTCATCCTGTAAACATTTTACTAAATAAATATTAAATAAAAGTTTTTTTTTTTCAGGCACTTGATCTTCTAAAATATAATAAAGGGGAGAGAGAGAGAGAGATGATAATGTAATGCTATAATATGTATAATATAGGGCCCTATGTACCTGTCAGTCTCAGTGAAGGGGCGTAGCCTTATTTGTTTTATCTTTCATGTAGTGGAGGTTTGCTTTTCTGCTGCTTGTACTAAAACCATTAAAAACACTCATTTCAAGCAGGGGTGCACAAACATTGCACTCAAGTGTATAAATAAATCTGATATAATAAATCTTTATATGAACACACACACACACACACTGAAAATGCATTGCTGGTTTGCGTTTTAGAAATAAGAGACACCTGGAGACAGGGAGGAAACATCTGATTTATATATCAGCTCCTAATGTGCTCTGTAACTCATCGACATCTCTCTCTCTCTCTCTCTCTCTCTTATCTCTCTCTATCTCTCTCTCTCTCTCTCTCTCTCTTATCTCTCTCTCTCTCTCTCTCTCTGCTATCTCTCCTATCTCTCTCTCTCTATCTCTCTCTTTCTCTATCCTATCTCTCTTTCTGCCTATTCTTTTTCTCTATCTCTCTCTCTCATATATCTCTCCCCTACTCTCTGACTCTCTCTATCCCTTTCTTTCTTTTTCTTTCCTTGTATCTCGATCTGTATGTTACTATGCCTTCTTTGTTGTGTTCTCTCTTTGCATGGTTCAGTTTAATGTTTGGCGTCAGGCTGCTGGGGAAAGGACTCATTTATCCTACATGTCAGTCCACACACACACACACACACACACACACACACACACACACACCTCTTTCCCCACTCACCCCTCTCTCTCTAACCAACTCTCCTATGACTAGTGACACTGACATCATGCTCATTGCATTGTGGAATTGATTGTGTGTATTGTCAGTGTGTACGTTACTTCCTGGCTTAAGAAATCGCGGGTTTACCTTAGTAATGCTCACTTTAATGTTCATTCACGGGGACGTATGCGATTGGTGTTCCATCATCATCCATCCATCCATCCTCTCATCTTCTATACCACCTTTATTCTTTTCAGGGTCCACGGGAGATAGAGTCTATCCCAGGAGCTGGGGTACAAGGCGGAGTTGCACCCTGCAGGTTTCGTCCATCAGGGCTCTCTACACTCACACCTGCTGTGTTGGATGGGCGGGAGAGAGGGTACGAGGAAACATGTAAACTCTGCACACACACACACACACACACAACAGAGGCTGCCACGAACCCTAGAGTGTGTGAGGTGATGCTCTGCTACCTACCAGTGAAGTTTTCGTAAGAGAACTGTTTATGCTTCGTTCATGGAAGGTGTCTCAGTGTCAGCGTTTTACAGTCAGGTGGGGTTTACGAGACATCTTCAGGACATGCTAGCCTCAGCGTTTTAATTGAATTGTGAGACAGAGAACTAGATTTATTTTAATTGCTCCATTCTTTGCTTTCTCTATATATATATAAATATAGCTGTATGCGGAGGAAAAGAGCGACTCGATTTTAATAAACACCCCGGTTGCTTAATCGTTGGTAAATTGCTGCTGTATGAGGAGGATCAAGCGCTTTGTATGGTGCGTACTGACACATCATCTTACATCTTCGTTGAGTGGTTATTTTTTTTTTTAAGCTTTGTACTTGAAGCTACTAGGCGTTCATGAGATTCACTACAACTCACGGAGCTTTTAACCGATAAAGACCTCGAATATGTTCAGAGTAGGTCAAGTTAAAATAGCTTGAGGGTTTTAATACCAGATTGAAACATCTACGGGTTAAAGCGTCCCTGATGTTCTGGGAAACATGCGTTTCAGTGCTTGGTGTATGAGTAGCCCGAAGCCCGTGGTCTGGAGATCAGCATTCAGATTAGAGGAAAGGCAGGAGGAAAGTCTTAGAAAGCGTGCAGGTGGGTGTTGATTCAAAAAATGCAAGTCAAAGTGATACTGGATACTACTCCGTGCACGAAAAAAACAATAGAAACCCCTCATACAGAATGTTGTAATGGTTTTTAATGGTTGATTGGTAAGAACATGGCCAATTGTTTAATGGAAACCGTAATGGTACTAATGTGGGTCTCTACTGGAAATTTATTTGCCTTCCATTGGTAGCTTGTGTTATGTCTAGAGGGAACACCATTAAAAAACCAATCTAATGGTGATGGTTGTAATGGTTAGCTGATGGTTTGTAATAGTATTTGTAGTGGAAACCCAGTTGAATCTCGGAGATGGTTTGTTTGCAAGTTTGTGTATTTCTGAAACCTACCAAAATCATTCCTGTGTATTTAGTGTGTGTTCCTGCTTTAAGCGCACCTGGGATGCTCCACTCCTCAGCTGATTAAACACGCCGTGTGTGTGAGAAGGAAACACTACACAGACTGTGCAGTACAGGAGGCCTCGCGAGAGTGGCAGGATTTCTGTCCACAACAGTCGAACAGCGCCATCTACTGGCATGGACTCCCGCAAGACCCGTGTGAGGTGTGGTGAAAGGTGTCTGGCACCGAGACGTTAGCAGACGATCCTTCAAGTCTTGTCAGTTGTGAGGTTGGACAGCCGTGGATCGGACTCGTTTTGTCCAGAACATCCCACAGGGATGCTCGATCTTGCAGGGAATTTGAGCCGAGTCAACACCTTGAACTCTTCTTCATGTTCCTCAAAGCATTCCTGAACAGTTTTTGCAGTGTCTCAGGGGACATTGTCCTGCTAAGCACCACTGGGCACCGTTAGGGAACACCGTAACTATGAAGGCGTGTCCTCGGTCTGGAGGCGATGTTTAGGTAGGTGGGACGTGTCAAGCACACGTTTACATGCGAACGCCTAGGACCCTAGGTTTCCCAGCAGAACTCGCCCATGAGCATCCCACCTGCCTCCTCCGTTCGCGTTCTTCCCATAGTGCATCCTGGTGCCGTCTCTTCCCCAGGTAAACGCCCAGTTTTACACACACGTATGCACAAGTCAACATGATTCATCAGACCAGGCCACCTTCTTCCATTGCTCCACGGTCAAATTCAGTACCCGTTGTAGATTTGGGAGGTACAGGAGGTCAAGCAGACACTCTGACGCTCTGCAGCTCCATACGCGCAAGTAGCTGTCGATGCTCGGTGGGTTCGGACTCTATCAGAACCAGCATGACCTTTTTCAGTAATTTCGTCCTACAGTAGCTCTCTGTGGGTTTCGGACCAGACGGGATAGCCCACACACATATCAGTGATGCCTTGAGCCCATGCCTGTCGCTGTATACTGGGAACACCGTACAAGACCTTACTGTTCAGAGACGCCTGGATACCCGACGTCTCACCGTCACCGTCTGACCCTCGTGAAAGTCGCTCAGATCCTTACACTCGCCCATTTCTCCTGTTTCCGACGCATCGACTTAGAGCACTGACTCCAGAATAAAAAAAAAAAGCCATGGTAACGAGATACGTTATTCACTTCCCTGTGGTTTTTAATGTTGTGTCTGTATAACAGCCTGATACTAGGAATCATGGTTTGAAATGAGAACCCATATTTATAAAAGAACCCATTCTTATTAAGTCGAACAATGTTCGCCCTTATTATCCTCATTTCATCTTACACGGAGAAAAGGATCTCGGACCGTACGATTTGGCGCAGGGCTTTACTGGTTTCATTACTTAAACACAAGGGTGCTCAACGAAAAACAGATCAGTTAAGCTCTATTCCTTTATTTATTCATTCAATCACTTTATTTTTTTTTGCTTGTCTGTACCCTCAGGGAAATTTCTTTTCTTTAAAAAAAAAAAAAAAAAAAATAGCAGTTCAAAAAAATCAATGACTAGAAGATCAAAACCCGAATCCAAAACAAAAACAACGGTATGTCAAACAGCCATTTTTTTTTTTTTTTTTTTTTTTATATTTAGGTCTAGAATACTGGAACAGCCTTTTAATGGTTATCTATATAATGGATACCAAGTTATTTCACAAAATTAAATGTCCACTCCAAAAGAAGAAGTCGAGGAAAAGCCGGAATGAGCTAAGAAGAGGAAAAAAAAAAAACTAAACCAAAAAAAAAAAAAAAGGAAAACAAAAAACCAAAAAAAAAACCACAAAACTACTCAATCAGAGTTTCCAGAAAATAAAAGATGAACAGTACATCTTTCTTCAGCTTATACAAAATACAGTCTGAATTCTAGAAAGCAGAACAATTGATTCATTAGCCAAAACAAGAGGGATAGAAAAAAAAAAAAAAAAAACAGATTTCAACAGGATTTTATACTTAGGCTCTTCTTTTAAAAGGGACAGGGTGATGATTAACACAGAGGATAAAAAAAAAAAAAAAAAGTGCCGCCGAGACGTGATTTTTTTTAGGCGGACGGGGGACGGGGTGGATTAAAACAACCAAAAAAAAACCCGCACCTTTCACACCTGTGATATGACCATCTACAGCTCACGACCTGTGGCGGATGGAAAAGAGGAGGGTGGACTTCCTGTTTCCTTTCCAGAAGAACACTGGATCTATCTACAGCGGTTGAGTTGATAAAGAGCGTTAGGATTATCGACGTGATCTCGTCTTTGGCTTGTAAAATCAACACGATGACATGTTGCCCGGTAGAAAACGAACAAAAGAAAAGACAAAAAAAAAAAAAAACCAAAGAAGTGGTGCGTGAAGGGGGAGAAAGAAAGAAAAAAAAGAAAAAAAAAAAAGAGAGAGAAAATGTTTAAAACGGCACGTCTAAATAAATCTAAAAGTCCATACGTCGAGAACAGAGCGGCTGTGAGATCGCCGACGATTTACGGATGGTAAACAAGCTACGAATGTAATAACACAATTACAAAAAAATATCTTTACACACAACGTACAGCACTCTGGTGTCTAGCCTAAACTTAACTTTCATTTGAAACGAACATGATTCATATTTTTATATATTTATGTTTGTATAAATATATACAATAACAAAAAAAAAGAGCAAGACACAACGTTAAACATCGGGCTTAACATAAGCATTGTACATTATAATGAAATATTACCACAACATGGCATCTTTAATAAAGTTAATAATGGCAGGAAAGGAAAATTAAATTGAATAAGGGGGGAAAAAAAGTATATGCGAAATGTGTATATGAATTTTGTTAAAAGCTGGAGAAATTAAGAACAATGTTAGTCCGAAGTTGTGGGAGACTTCAGGTGCATGTCAAGGCCACTGAGGAAACCGCTTCCATTTTATTTATTTATAGAACTATGTTTTTTTTTTTGTTTTTTACAAAACCACCAGACCCGTGAATAAAGAAAAAATCAAATCAACAATCATGTTGCGCTGCAGTGTCCATACGAAGAAAAAAAAACTATATCTCGAGGAAAAAGTTCACAAAATATTTGTACACAGGGTGGCGTTTCTGAACACTTTGACTTCTTTAATGATTGGAGAAAAAAAAAAAAAAAAAGTATAATAAACCCTGAAACTACTGAAACCGGGGGATCAAACTACAGGGTGGGAGATTAATCATTACAAAGGCAAGCGAAAACAAAAAAAAAAAAGTGAAGAAGACCTTTTAAAAAAGACCGACACTTTTTTAATCGTCAAACTACAAGATGAAGGGAAACCTAAGAAGAAAAAAACAAAAAAACCAAACAAAAGCAGGTGGAGAGGGTGGTAATGATCCGAATATGCTGTACATCGGGTTGAGTCACGTTGCCACCCCCCGTTCGTGATGGAATGGGTCTGTCCCACTGACGTTGTTCTGCCCTCCTGGATCGGGGTGCGTGTGGAGGAGGAGGAAGAGGAGAGGAGGTGGCCGGACTCCGTTGCTGGTGTTGCCTTGTGGCCCTGCTGGTTCCAGGCCGGCCATTGCCGCGTATGTCGTCTGCCAGCCGTTGAGACGTGCTGACCCATCTGCTGCCCGTTGCCGTCAGAATGACCCTTCTGTCCGTGCCGCTGAGCTGCGAGGGCGGGTTACTCTGCTGAGAGAGAGAGAGAGAGAGAGAGAGGACAAGGGAGGGACAGAGGGGGGGGAGAAAGCAAGAGAGGAGAGCGTGAGAGGTGAAGGGAGAGAGAGAGATGGAAAGCAAAGCGATAGAAAGACAGCGAGCAAGAAGGAGGGAAACAAAAAGAGAGGAGAAGAGATGAGAGAGAGAGACGGGAGTGAGACAGGAAGCGGGTGACAAGGGAAGAGATGGAGAGAGAAGGTGAGGGGATAGAGAGGAGACAGAGGAAAGACAGAAAGTCGATGGGGAGAGAGAAGCAAGTGACAGAGGAAGCGAGACAAAGAGAGAGAAAGACAGATGAGGAGAGGAAGAATATCTAGTTAGCCTAATTCGATTTAAAAGCGTAAATATTTCAATTTCCCGCAGATGCAGATTGTGACGTAGAAATGAAAGCAGGAACTTATTCACGTTAACGTGTTAAGCGACTAACACTGTTCAAGTGAAAACCACCCTGAAACACTCCCGGAAGAAAACAAAAATCCAATCAACACGCTGGTTGTGTAGGGTCACCGTTTAGAACAGGTCATGTGACGCTGCTCCAGAAGACCGTACCCATTCACAAAAAGCTGTCAATTATTGAGTTCTCCTAAATGATCACGCGTTTCTGCACAGTTTCATCAACGTCCACCTTGGTTTTCATCCGACTTCTGCAGCCAAACAACTTAAAGGATCTACCTGTGGGAAGGAATCGGATCATATTACGGAATTACATACACATTAGACGGACCGGGGAACACCGTGAAGGCCGTCATCATTCCCGAAAGTGGAGAAAACAAAGCTATCCACCATGACGTCACCAAGAACAGGACGTCCCTCAAAACGCAACGACAAAGGAAAACAGATCTTCTACAAACATTAAAGGGGCTGGGAGGTGAATCTCGGTAAGTACTAGCGCTCCCGCATGCGACTACAACCTCTCATTCTCCAGAACATCAAAGCTCGCCTAAAAAACCCCAAACTATGCTATACACCTTGTCACGAGACCAAGGTAAGAACTTTCTGGGCCAAGAAAAGAGTTATATTTGGTTCAAAAACAAGACAGTTTATCCCAGTGAAAGTGGTGGTGGTAACCTATCAGGCAGTTCTGCTTGGACCAGGGCTCTCATCAAGACCGTGGATAATTCTCCAAACACCAGCAGCACAATCACGACCTACAGCACAAACCCAAGTCTTCTAAAGATGATGTGTTGGCCCTAAATCTTATTCAAAACCTGGGAATGACTTGAAGAGGGCAGTGTGCGAGATCTACCGTCGACGATGGGGAGCTGAGCCAAGCCGTAGACTCTTACTAAAAATACAGAAATATTACAGTGCTGTATTACAAGCAGAAGGCGCTTGAACAAAGTAAAGGGGTGTACTTACTTATCAATCAGTTCATTCGAGTTTTCACTTGACTGTTGTTAGCTGTGCTAGAACATTAAATTTAGAAAAAGATTTGACACGATTTATACCCGTAGTTTTATTATCTGCTGAATCAAGAGCTGGGTGATAAACGCAGTTGTACTTCTCGAAAAGTGCTATTTAAACTTACGTTTTAACTTTAAAGTAATAATAATAATAATAATAATGAAAAGCGACTCATTTGAAGGAGATGATTTGACCGTTAATTTCGCATGAAGTTCTCATTTTCACTGTTAAATATTTATGTCTTTTTTAAATAAATTTTAAAAAAAACATTAATTACCCCGAACACGTATGAATATGAACGCATGGACGTCGCACACCCGACCAGCAACAGTTTCAGGTTCACCCCAACAACCCGTGAAGACAGATAAATCCTACCAGCCAGCTATAATGTTTTACAAGCAGCGACCAAACAGCTGGAGCGTATCAGAAATGTCCTCAGAACGGTTTATACTTGGGCATGGCCATCTGCTGCATGGCCCTCATGTCTGCAGTCTCTCTTTACCCCAGTAGCACTTCACCGTGTGGCCCGTCGATGCCGTCCATTCCAGACACTATGACGTGAGACGGCTCTGGTGGGAATCGAACCTGCGGGTGGAGAAGTTCACTCGTTCATACCAGAAGCTTTTTTAAACATATATACACACACACTACTGAAGAACTGAACTGGATCAACGCACCATCGGAGATAGAATCCAGTGGAATAAACCACTTCCTGTCATCCTGTCATCTTACACCCCCACCCAACATAAACAATACAGCACCTCACGAGCAGGTAGCCTTTATCCGGGAAGACCCTGATCTCCATGATCTGCCCGAACGGAGAGAAAGTCTGCCTCATCAGCTGATCTGGAGTAGAGGAACAGGAAGTGAGGTCACATTAGATCCGCTCAATCTTTAATTTGTTTAAACGGCTTCTCTTTATCACCTCCCTCCTATCTCTCTAACATATCATTTTTTAAAACTTAAGCAAGGCACCACACTGTAGGAGAACAGGAACTAACTTTGTGACATTCCACAACATTAAACGGATAAAAAAGTAAGCGGTGCGTCCCTTTAATTAAAAAGGATAAAAATAAGTCAATAAAATAGAAAGAGAATAAACCCATGTGCCTGATGATTCTTTTACTACAACAGCACCACACACACACAGAGGTTTACCCTACGGCACACATTCTACGCTTTAGAACACGGTGTACTTTTTATCCGTCTATAGCTCACGCCCGGGAACCGCAAATCCAGCGTGCTCGGACAGCGGACAGAGGTGAAGGAGCTGCACGCGCCCGATGAGGCGGGGGGTTCCCCCTCCGCAGTACGGTGCAGTTACTGGGGCTCGACTGGTTCAGCACCTCCTCGTAGGACAGGTGTTTGGTGTTGCCTACTAACGGACGGAGGAAAGGAGAAAGGAAAGGACGGGTGTCAGACGAACGCCCGTTTCTGAATCAGGATTAGGATGTGTGAGGAAGGAGAAGAGTTTCTAACTGACTACCGGACTGACTCTCGAGGTTGGATTTGGGCGCAGGAGGCTTCCTGGTGGCCCAGTTGGTTCTGATCTGCCGGCCTCCCAGCCACTGGCCGTTCATCTGCTGGATGGCGTTCTCTGCATCCTGTAGGGCGAGGCGGGCATCATCAGGAATTCAACGTTAACCTCTGACGGTATTAGCCATGTGAATTTTTGAGGGAAATGTGGACTAGGGTTCTGTGCTGATTATATAAATAATCCCTTACCCATTTGTTAATGAAGGAGATAAATCCATAGCCTTTGGACTTTGTGTAGATCTTTCACCACACGAGCATCGCTGAACACAAAAAACATCCGATAAAGAATTACTCACAAATTATAACCTAATCCAAAAAAAAAAAAAATACAATTCACTGAACATGTTTGTTCACATCACCTCTTCACATTATACATTTTAGAGTGGGAAAAAAAATCTCTCAGCCTATACTCTAAATTATAAACCAGCAAAACGTACGATATTTTTCCGAACGGAGCGAAGGCGGCTCTGACGTCCTCTGTGGAGATTTCTGGGCTCAGGTCGCCGACGAAGACATGGAAGTGATCTGCATGAGGACACACACACACACACACACACAATTAAAGACAACTCAAATAGGACACAGCTTCTCCATTCTGAATGGTCAGAAGGTGGTCACGGCGATCTCAATGGTACAGTATAGCATAAGGTTTCTAAGTAACAGCTCATGAATAGATATACTACGGATGACGTTAAGGAGAACGTTAATGGAAGGAGTCTCCAGTGTCAGCACTTTTAACCGCGGCTAAAGTTTTAATACATGTCCAGCACAGACGAGTTTACAGCTGCTGTAACGTAAGCGAGAACTGGAACTGACTGGTTTCGGACGTAAACGCGGGACTCTCTCTACCCGGGTCTGAGAAACCGCTAAATCCCACCCGGGACGCGTTCCTACACGACATCAACACTTACTGCTTGTGTCTTTCTTCTGGCGTGCCTCGGCATGGAGGCCCAGTTCACTTTCATGTCCTCGCAGGTTACACAAACGGGAAGGAAAAGAGAGAGAGAGAAGAAAAGAAGAAAAAAACAAACACACAAAACGTTAAGACACTCAAACACAAAGAAGGGGGAGCTGTAACTTACGTGTGTAATTTTAGCATGAGTCTCCAAACGTAGAGACAGACTGATGGGGAAAAAACTAACTGAAACTCCATAAGCAAGGGAAAATAATATAAAAATAAAAAAGCTCCTGAGCGATCAGCAAAAAAAATTTGAAAAAAAAAATCACGATCAAAAATGAAATCTGTGAAAATAAATAAATCAATAAAAAGATACACACATTTATTTCTCTGAGTAAAAAGTTCTAGAGACTTACAACAGAGTGACATTAGCATGTATACTCCTCACAACGCTCCTTCTTACCTGTTGAGGATAAAATATTTGCACTGAATATATTTCTGCTGGCAGCGAGGAACAGAAGAAGAAGGATGAGGTGGCCTGGTGTGTGTGTGTGTGTGTGTGAGGTGGTAAGAGAGAGAAGATAATACACTGTAATCATGAGATCAGGACTAAACAGCATCAGGATGACAAAACGGATGAAGCAGATGTTTAAACTAACGTTTCCTCCTGAACGACTGATAAAAAGTCAAAGCTGCCTGTCTGTCAGAAGAACTTTTTAAATCCGCAGCTTTGGCTTTACAACAAGGAAGAAAGAAAAAAAAAGAAAAAAAAAAAGAAGGAAAAAAGGGAGGGTGTGTATAGAAGTACAAAAGCTACTTTCATTTTCTCATCAGATACATCGCAGCATCTCTTTCCTCTCTTTGTCTGTAAAAGGTTCAATCAGGGATCCGGTCTCTCCAACTCAGAGGTTCTCAACCTTTTGTAAATAAAGCCCCCCCCACAAGCCTCCCCTCCCCTATCATGTGTACACACCACCCAAAAAATATTGAGGAGACCAGGAATAATGATTATAAGAAATCTATCTATAGATATACAAATATATCAATCTGTTTGATCGATTTTTTTTTTTATAACTTATGATTTTAAAAAAATTTCAACACTATATAAGGGACAGGTATGTAACATGAACGATCAAAGTGTTTCTGAACACTAACTGCTCTGAACGAAGAACTAGGCTGTAATAACGTGGACTATTTTACGCGTAAAACATTCTAAAAAAACATTCACATAAGAATGATGCAAGTTGGGAGAAAGGGCGTGTCTCTTTAACGGTGACATAGTTAAATCTCCAGCTCTCGGCCCCTCAACTGAACAGGGGCCCCACTGTAAGCCACTCCTTCCCGACAGCCTACTCTGCACTGATTGGCCAGATGGCCCAGTCTGTTGTGATTGACGTTCTGACAGCCGTGTCAGAACCCATACCTGAATACCAGCTCCGGAGGCTTCCTCACACTTGTATTCCGGGCCTCTGCTACGGCCGACAGTGTTTGAGGGCAGGTCAGGTAGGCAGTGTTCGCAGGCAGCCGATGAAGACCACCGGCGCATTTCGCAACGCGTGTTACAAACCTCGCAGGCTCGAGCGAAGTCAGGCTGAAATCACCCCCGACTCGTTTCTAGTTCAGAATCGGTTCTCTTCTTTGGGGGGGCGTAACGTCTTTGATCTGTGCAGACCTTTTCCATTTACTAAACCGCTCCATTGCACGATAACATGAAAAGGTAATATCCGAAAAAGCGTAATCGGGCACTTTGTTATCTCACACACAGACACGTCATCAAAACCACAGTTATGAATCGCTGAAGACGGGCGCATATCAAACACCTACATGTCCGGGCCAATCGGTCTATCACGCCAGTTCGCTCATTCACTTTCATGTCACAATTAAAGTCTGGGAAACGAGGACGTTGCTCGTGTACGCCATTCAATTAAATTTGTCAAAAACGACTTACAAAAATGCTGAAATGACTGGTTTTTTAATGTATTAAATAAACAAAAGAAGAGAGACCCCCTAGAACGGTAGTAATCAGACTGAAGACCAGCAGGAATTGTATTTAGGGTCAGTGATAAATGATGCTAAGCGGCGTTCTAGGTTCTCCGAGCATTAAACGTCACGAAATAACACACATTAAAGACGGTTGAACGTTGGGACACCGTCCGGTGATCCTAAGTTTCTTGTGTTAACGTCCCGTCTGAAGCGATGTACAAACGAATCCAGCATAATAAAGCAACCCCGTGACCATATCCATTCCAGGCAAATGTAAAACCTCCATCAACAGGATCAAAGAAAGTTTGTTGTTTGTTTTTAAATCAGTCAAATCAATCACACTCACTTACCTGTTGGGGGCGGGGGGCAAGAAAACTAAAACTAAAACACAAAGACGTAAATCTGAACAGTCTTTCATGACCTTTCTAATATTTTCCGCCCCGTTCATGAAGCGGGCGGGCAGCGGCAGCGTAGTGTGCTCGAAGAACTCCACGAAGCAGTCGGGTCATTTCCTGCCGTCTGGGTTGGAGAGAGAGAGAGAGAGAGAGAGAGAGAGAGAGGAAAGAGAAGAGGAGAGAAGAAAAGCTGTGAGCCAGAAACCACTCCTTAACATCTGCTCAAGTAATCCTCGCGGCGTCGCTGTAATTACAGAAACCGTCACTCTGAAAAATGCCGTGCTACGCGCGGGTTGAGTGATTTTAAGCGTCAGAGTCGCTGAACTACTGCGCTGAGCTGAAAACCCAATCACTGAGCTGCGTCACGTCCAGCTCCGCCCTCACCCATGCTTCTTTGGGTCTACTCACATCGAGGATCATTTTGCAGCTCTTGCAGGGTCCGATCTGGGTGAATACCTGCATGATGAGACCTCCGTCACTCCTGGAGGTTTCCGATACTCTACAAAGAAAGACGGAACATGTTTGCCAGGTGACGCTCGTCGAAAAGTTCCAGTAGCGTCCGTGAAGCGCCCGGAATCGTGTCGCCACGTCATCTCCTTACAACGAGGCATTTCGAAACAGGAAGTCGGGGAAGAGAGGTGCGTGTTATTTAATTGTCAGCTTGACCGATTTCCGTCATAGCATTACAGATCTACTTCACCGACCTTAAACAGACTCGGCGCTGGATTATCGAAGCACGAGACTTTGTCCTGTTGGTTTAAACGGGCGCCGGTTTTTGTTTTGGATAACGTACATCATTTCCAAGCGCTCACTGCATGCGGCAACACGCATCTAAGGAACGACCGAACGGAGAAAAACCCACGGGACGATACACACGCACTATCCGCCCCACCGCCTCTCTACAATGCCCGGTTCGACCCAAACGTGCTCGGATATTACGGCGGATGAGCACAGGACCCGATCCCTTTACATACCGATTTATTGTTTTTGCGAGAACGGAACACGGCCGAATGACCAGGACGGGAAGTCCGCCGTATCCGCGGACCGACTGTGATCTTCAGACTCACCGGGTTTACAAGCGCTCGGAAGTTCTCACCGCTCGGTCTGATGAACGGTAGGGAAAGAGGGGAGAACCACCGAGGAGGAGGATACGAGAGAGTCGAGTTTTTTCCATCCGCTTTTCTTCGGTCTAAAAATAAAAATCAGCCACGCTGTTGCTGAAAAGCAACAAAAAGAGAGTTGATTTACGCAAAAGAACGGGCATAAGTGCAGACGGGACAGTGTGGGTGTGTGTGTTCCATTGACTTGAACCGAGGGAAGAAGGATTATGGGTGTGTAACAGAGGGGGGGGAAAATTCTAACTCCGGAATACCTGAACTTTCTCAGGATCTTTTGAGTTGTGTGTGTGTGATACAAGAAAGAACAGAAAAACCCATTTCACAGCCCCCATGTAATTAATCCCGCGGGGTTTTATTCCTTACAGTCGAAGAAAGCTGTGGAGCTCTCGGCGCGGTCCTGGAGGCGGGGGTGATGCTGCTCCGAGCGCCGTGTTCGGCTGCTCCTTCCTCCACGCTCAGCCCCCGACTGCTGCCACGTTTTCTACCCAAACCCCCGGCGCTGAGAGCAGGCTAGCCGCCCCGCCACCCTCATCACCCCAGCCCTCACCCCTCAGCGGTTCCACATCTGGACTCCCTTGTGAACCGCTCGTGCGGCGTTATTCTCGCCGTAACGCCCGAGCAGAACCGCAGCACGGCCGCTCGAAAAGCCAGAAACCGGATCTAGCCGGTTAGCGTGAACTTAGCCGGCTACACTCGTGTTCCAGTCTGGAACACAAATGAAACACGAGAGCTGTGTCCGATCATCGTGTAGGAGACAGAATCCTTCCATCGGTCACCCAGTACAGCTCGGGTGACGTGGGGTCGATCTGAGACGAGATCGGACCAAAAGTACTTTCCGTAGCGTTCTCTCCTCCGGCGCCGCTATGCTAACCAGCTAGCATCGGCTAACGATTTTTTTTTAGCCAACATTATAGATATAGATATATACACAAACCTCGTTTTATTTAGAGTGATTATGTTTACGATTGAACACCCGTCGTTGTTATTTGTCATCGGACAGAGTTGGGAGGATTCAGCTCTTCGGCTAATCCTAATGCTTCTCCCGCTACAGCGTGACCACATATGAGCTAAGTCAGCTAGCATGGAAGCTAGTTCACTTTTATGCTAATTGCGCTCGATATACTTACAACGTCTTGGGCTGGTGCATCGTCCGACTCATGCTGTTCGAAAGGGTTCTAAACCTCCGGGTTAAAAAGGTTTTTCTACGGGTTGTAACGTGAAGGCCGGGCTGAGTTCAGCGACTTCAATCCGCAAACTTTTGTTTTCCGCTAAAGAGAAATTACTGAATAACTTCCTCTAACGTTACTCCAGAAACATCGATAATGTTGCAATATTCGATCTCGCGAGTTTCCGCGGGGAGGGGGGATGAATCCCGCTCTGTCGCCACCTACCGGATTGGAAGACAACGTCGAGGCAGATAAAAAAAAAAAACAGGTTTTAAAACAAACAAACAAACAAACAAATAAATAAATAAACAACAAAAGCCTTGCTGATAGGGATTCACGGCAACCGAAATTATTCAGGCGAAAATAGCAAGAAAAAAATTAAATGCCGAATAAATTTGACAGAACAATGACGTTATTGATGACGCGAACGATAGCCTAGCAACCAGAGTGAGACGCGCGAAGCTTTAATTGCAACAAACATGTTGGCAGTGCGAAGCATATGAAGTGGTATGAAAGTGTGTGTGTGTATTGCAACATATAAAACACACACACACACATATTTAAAGGCCAGTTGATTAAGAAAATGTACCTCTATAACCAAAAGTATGTACCCCTGACCATCACATCCATATAGATTTCTTCTCATAATGTTACCACAAAGTTGGACACACATAACTGTATGGAATGTCATTGTATGCTGCAGCATTACAATTTCCCTTCACTGGAAACCTGTTCCAGCATGACGATGCCCCTGTGCACAACGTGGGCTCTGTGAAGACAGGGTGTGTTAAAGTTGGAAGAAAGTGGAAGGTCTCGAGCATCCTGCATAGAGCCCTCTTTACACTGGGATGATAAGTGTATTGTGGTCTGTTACCTACAATGAGTTTGACACTCCTGAACGAAGTTTGGTAAAAGTACTCATTCATGAAGATTGAACAGGAGTATAGGCGCATGGTGGCGCTTAACACGTTCGCCTCACACCTCCAGGGTCCGGGTTTCGATTCCCCTGATTACGCTTTGCGTGTCGGGAGTTTTTCTTATTCTCCCAGTGCTGCGGGGTTTCCTCCGGTACTCAGGTTCCCCCCAGTTCAAACACATGCACGGTAGTCTGATTGCGTGTCCGTAGTGTATGAATGGGTGTTTGAGTGGGTATGTGATTGTGCCCTGCGATGGACTGGAACCCTGTTCATGGTGTACCACGCCTCGTGCCCCATGCTCCTGGGATAGGCTCCAGGTTCCCCGTGACCCTGAAGGGAGTAAGCAGTAGAAGATGAACGGATGGACTGGAATATGTTGTACAATTTAGTAGGTTGGGAGTCATTTCATAATATTGTATATTGACATATATGCTGAGGAGTTCATGCCACATAGAAAAGCAATCTCACGCAGGGAAAGGCAATCACTGTAAAATCACAGACACCATTAAAATGACACAATTTAATTTCAATGTGCAGTTTGGTTTATGTGAAATACAATACACAAACTGCATCGATTCTCATCAGTGACATGCAGGAAATGTTACACGCTGATAAGTTGACTGTGAACACTCTGCTGCAGATGTTAACACGTTTCCTCTTTGTTCCGATTGATTAACTCTTCCACCACGGCACAACACTGGTCTCAACCAAGGTACGGACACAAAGCCCCTCACCATCTGCTTTATTTGTCTCTCAATACCATACCTTCCTGAATAACATTTGCTCGTATTCCCTGCACTTCCTGAAACCCATACTGGGTGGTTCTCTCTCACATGGATATACTTCCTGTTTTATACAACCTACCCCATCAATAGTTAACCCATTGTCTGCGTTGTGTCTCAAGCCCATATATACTCTGCCCTTTGAATAGATCAGAGCTCTTCCGTCTAATTTTATTGTGTTCCGTGTCATTTAGAAAACTTTACATTCGCCTTCTTCCTTGTGTCGTTCTCTTTCTCTTTTCTGAACATCGCAAACCCTCTATTCACAACTCCTGAAACGCAAAAGAAAAAAACCTACATTATCAGTGGATTGCTTTTTAAGAATTAAACAGACTTTACATTAGAAGTGGATGTAATTGTGATCACTGTGCTGCAGCCGTGTCGCACTGAAATGTAATCATCACTCTTTCACAGCCATAGGCTGTAATCAGAAAGCCCGCCCACGAAAGCATCATTTTCAGGGAAGGAATGCACTTTGGGCCATCACTGTTTCACCATTTTCATTGCACTGAACCTTTAAGTTTTTCAAGTATTTTTAAAACATGATACAAGTGTTAGTATTAATATTACCCCACTGAAAGCTGCCATATTAACTCTCTCTCTCTCTCTCTCTCTCTCTCTCTCTATATATATATAAGGTAACATTGATAAATTTCCTCATATATTAGACCTGATGATAGTCCAAGGAACAAAAAGTACAAATGCCTGTTTCTTAACAACTTGTTTATTCGTATCCCTTTTCTATTTTATATTAAAAAATGTTTATGCCGATATTTGTTCTATTGGTTTGAAAAATCAAATTTTCATCTGGTCGACGCGTGGGAGGCGACCACATCTAATCGCCTCAGAACACGCAGCCAATCACCACGGAACAGCGAAAAGCATGAACCAATCACTATCGAGCATTATAAACAAGTCGGCCAATCCACGGCGCCGAGACACCGGCAAAGAGGCGGGTGCAAGGACGGCCAGTAGTGAGAACGGTTAGAACATGGCGGAGAGAGAAGAGGAGGAGGGGCGGGAGGATGACTCTTGTAAAAACGAAGAAATAGCGCGATCTAATGACGATTTAAAAAAAAAATTACTATTTAGACAGGTGAGTAAATTTACCTCGAGGATATTTAGCACGACGTTGAGCACTCTCTTGTTTACTATCTTGTTTTTATTTTAACGTTAAATTCAAGTCGTGCCTCTTGCCTGTTGGCTAGTGTGTGGCCAAAATACCTCGCGCCTGTATGTATATATATATATATATATATATATTAGTGCACTTCATAGAGCGGGTAGGCACTATATGCCTCAGATCTATGTAGTGCACTTCTAAAGGGATTAAGGCGCGATTTGGGGATTCAGCCCTGGTCTAGACTCGGTTGTAGGTCTACAGCTGAGAGAGACGAGGTGTAAGGAGCACGAGGTGTTCATGTGCCTCATCAGAAGGTCTTTTCTGAATAGAAATGTTTTGTTAATGTAAAAGTCGCGTTCTTAGGAATGTCATGAAAGTTTATTATCTAGTGACGTGGATGACGTCCAACAGATAAAACATTGATTTCTTCATTTAAACAGTAGAAACATGAATTGAATTGTGGAATGTTTTTATTGTTGTTGTTGTTGTTATTATTTTGCTGGACTGCTCTGTAACATGTCCATTTCTTTTGTTGATTTCTCTTCTTTCAGTTCACCGGCGTCCTGGAGGATGGACCGTGTTTAATCGTGGGCAGAGGTTTAAGCTGAACGCTTGGAATTTCAATAATTGAGACAGTGATTTCTAAAAAAGCTGTCTACATTAATGAAAAGAACAATGTGTCGGTTAGCGTTGCTCAAGCAACGAGTGTTCACGTCCGTCTGGTGTGTTTTAAGGTGTACCTTTTGGTCTTCGGTTTGGTTTTTAGCACTTCACGGAGCTAGACAGATTTTCTTCTAGCAGCATTAGTTGTATAATATATCTATATCTTTATATTTCTTATTAATTGGATGATGGATGTGAGTGAGTTTGTGCCTCCTCTCCTCTGGAGCCTCCTGACGGTGAAACGTCAGGAAGCGGTAAATTGAAAGCTCCTCCACCACCTCCCTACAACGTCCAGTGACGCCGGGGAAATGGACGTTAGCTCGCGGTGGTGATGGACCCTCGCTCGCGCGGGCCGAGGACACCGACGTTCCGCTCCTCACCAAGGGCTCGGGTCGTTTAGCGGTCGTCGCGTTACCGCCGATTCGTGCCCGGGCACGGGCGCATGCCTCCTGTCACCTCCTTCCTCCCTGACCTTAGGCTCCTCCGAGATGTTAAGATCAGCGTCAGCTTCGGAGGCAGTGGTGGCGGCGGTGGCGGCGGCGGCAGCGGCAGCGTCGGCAGCAAGGGCAAAGACAGAAAAGTGTTATACGGCGGCAGGGTCAGATGAGCGAGCAGCAGCTAGAAGGCGGCGATGGTTAGTGCAGGAGAGGGAACGGTGCGGGAGACGCGAGGCGTAGGACCGAGGCCGAGCAAGAGAACAAGGTGGAGTTACGCCCGTGCTGGACGAGCTGGAGGATTTCAGCGAGAACTTCTTGGACGCGGAGGAACGGAGAGGAAGCGAGTACCGTCCGAGATGATCGTTCAGCAGCAGCAGGCCAATGACGAGGACCACGTATACTCCTACGAGGTACCGGGCAACGCTCGTTTGTTTTTCATATAAAGAACCCAGTTTGCACGAGGACATAATCTAGCGATTGGCCTTCCTGAGCGTCCCGCAGACGTCTGTTTTGTAAACTCTGCGCTTCCGGATGTGTCGCGTGAGTATTTATTTTTTCTTTGGAAGACGGATTACCGTTGCGTCGCGTTATTACGTCCTTAACATGTTCTCTAATTCTCTTCTTGAAACGTGTGTGTTTTGTGCGTTATGGTGTCTCACATGCGATGCTGCCCCCTAGAGTCACGCTAACATCGCATGCAAGAGACATCTAATCGCTTCGTCTCTTGCAGGACGACTTTGACAACGATGTAGATGCTCTGTTAAGAAGAAGGCATGCCGTGCCCAAGAAGATGCGCCTAGCCGAGGATAATTACGTGGCAGACAGCGATCATCAGTCCGACACTGAGCAGGGTGTCCAGCCCATGATTACCAAAATTAAGACCGTTCTCAGGTGAGTCTTTCTTCAGTTTGGAGCTTTGAATATAAATCCGTTGGCAGCTGATTATTTTTCCACGTCGTCGTTACTGTGATGTACGTTGTAAAAATGTTGAAGACTGAGGGTTGTTTTTTTTTTTTTGTGGGTTTTTGGTGTAGGTCCGAGGAACGTCCGCCTGCACAGCCTCTTCCTGACGGATGGATCATGACATTCCATAACTCCGGCATTCAGTCTACCTCCACCGGGAGACCCGAGTGCGTTACCTGGTCCAGACCTTACTTCCTGGAACTGCAAGCATCAGGGTAAAGTCCCGTCGAGACTGCACCTTTTAGGTGTATTCGAACGACGTCGAAATATTTCATGAAATTTTAACAGCCGTTTTAAAAACCACGAGGGTTGCCAAAACTTACATTAATCTGAAAGCCGCATCATGTTTCAGAAACACGACCCTCCTACCAGTAGCATCCCCTGTTTGCACTATAAGAAAATGAAGAAGCGCAAGAGCGGGAGCTGAACGGGAAAGGTGAGCGCCTGACGTGTCTCCGGTCAGGGACGGGGAGGAGGAGAACCCCAGGAGAAACCGAGAACCCGACTCCCACGGCTCCGGAGGGACGTGCGGCGGAGTCCAACCCGGACACGACGGACAACCGGCCGAGAGAAAAGACGGCCAGATTGGGGAGGCCGGCACAGGGAGCGCTGGGGCAGGTCAAAGCCAAGGTGGAGGTGTGCAGGGCGAGTCTGTCGGTAAGAGATGAAAGCGTCGGTGGCGTTCCACGTATGCCGCCGCCTTTAGTCCTTTCGAGCGGGGCGTGGCGCGATCTCCCCCTCCCCTTTATCTATTAACGGATAAAAGGGCGTCGTCCAACGCGTTTAATTCACGCCGTGTTCAATACGGCAGTGTGAAACAACCAAAATAAACCGCCAGTTTGATTCAGTTTAAGACTCCAACTCCCAAACCATTCGGTGCGTTCACGTTTTTGGATTCGACCGCGTTTGGCGCTTTCGGCGTATCCGTTTATCTTTACGGATGTGGATACGAGCTGAATTTTGAAACACGTCGCCCCCTCCCCCTCCCACCCAGACATAGGAGTTGCAGCTACCTAGAGAAGTGCTTCGACTTCGAGCAGGTGACGGTGAAGAAGTTCCGCGACGCGGGCGGCAACGCAGTTCAACACGGACATGAAGAGGAAGCAGGCGGATCGGAGAGGCCCATCCTCCGGCCAATCAGAAGCTCATCACGCTGTCGGTGCAGGACGCCGCCCACTAAGAAAGGTAAATCAATTTGTAATAAAGGGAAGTTCGGTGGAGTTTGGGATTATTTTAGCGGTTGATTATCACGCCAAAGAAATCTGTTAGTAAGTATTCACCCCTCAAGGCGGTCCCCAACCCTGACAACCCCAGTTTCCCAGTCCCTGCTGATGAAAAGCATTTCACGATGCTACCACCGCTTTGCTTCACGGCGGCTGATGAGTAGAATTGCAGTGTTGGGGTTTCTGCCAAATGTTCTGATGCTTCAAAATGAATGGATTACTCAATACTCAGTTAACGCGTGTCCGGTAGCACTACGTGTATTGCTGTGTTGATCTATCGCTTTGCTTCTATCTTTCGCTTTGGATAAAAGCGTCTGCTACATGAGTAAATATAAAAAAAAGGTCGGAGGGTGTCAATACTATGCAAGACACGTTATCAGATTGCTGTCCTCATGTCTACTTTAGAGTTCGTCATCAACCAAAACGGAAAGTCCGAGGTTTGCATCCTGCACGAATATATGCAACGTGTGCTCAAGGTCCGACCAGTTTACAACTTTTTTGAATGTGGTAAGTGTGTGTGTGTGTGTGTGTGTGTGTGTGTGAGAGAGAGAGAGATTCTATCAGTGATGTTTGTTCAAAGCGTTAAGTCTGTGTCTGATTGTTTTCCCTCAGAAAACCCATGAACCTCCGAGCTTCTGTTATTATAGACGGGAGTCACGCACTGACGGGCACGGTACGTAGCAAAAACTCGCCAAGAATAAAGCTGGTATTGTTTCATTTACGTCCTTTTTTTTTTTTTTTTTTTTTTTTTTTTTCCATGCCTCTTGTGCTTCCGTCCACTCAGGATATGTCTCTCTTTAACAAAATGTGTGTGTTATTGCATGGCACATGGTAGGGGCTTTTCTGTCAAGAGTGCATATCTTGAGGCACCCCATGGAAGAATGTTCATTCAAGGTGCCAATTCTTCACGCATATAACCGCTATCAAACGTATTCGTTCCGTAGTAACCGCTCGTTCCCAGGGACACGTCGAGAAGGCGCTCTATATGAACCGGTTTTTAAAGGGAGGAAGAACGTACGTAAATGTTGACCTGGTGAAACTTCCTGTAAGATTTTATTATTTAATGTTTATGGAAGGAGTCTCCAGTGTCAGCCTCATTATTGTATCGATTTATTTATTGACATTTTATTAGCTTTGAAAGAAAAACCATATTAAATGAGAAGCTAAAAAAAGAAAGAGAAAACCCCGTAACCTTTGGCGATATGCTGCGGTGCGGTAGATGAGGCGCTTGGGGGACTTGTTGTTGTTGTTGTTGTTAAATAATCCGCTTCAGTAACTCCCGTCGTTGATTATTTTACTGTAACAGAATGCCGCCAGGTGTTTTACTCTTTACTGAACACAATAGTAATAAACGGCAGTAACGATTATCTTTCTACTCGGAACCGTTTTGGTGCTAGCGGTTCTGGCACTTTCAGTGGGAAAATGTGAATCATCTGAGAACGCCTTTGAGGATTTTTATTCTAAAACGCTTTTCCTCGCTTCCTTTTGTTCCGGACGCGTGGTGCAGCTCGAGCCACGCTGGAGATCCTCATCCCGGACTTCGTGAAGCAGACGGCTGAAGAGAAGCCAGTGGAAGGAGACGAACTGGAAGTACGGACGCCCGCGCGGTTGCTTTTAAATCACTGCCAGTTAACTGCGATTTGAGCACTGACCAGCGCGGTCGCCTTTTTCCTCCCTCAGTATTTTAACCATATCAGTATTGAGGACTCGCGAAAGTATACAGACGACCAACAAAGCAGGTTTGCTGTCACCTTACCAGATCCTTCACGAAGTGCCTTAAGAGGTAGGAACGTTGCTCCGGGGAGGATGAATATTCCGCAGTGAGTCTGCGTCGCGATGCTGTTTTATTTATGGATGTTTACTGCGTGTCCACAGAAACCACGGGATGGGGGACACCAGCATCAAGTTTGAGGTCATCCGGGGAAGAACCAGAAGAGCGGATACGTGATGACGTCGGGAAAACACAGCGTCGCGGGTGGTGTAAGTGTTCACGCAGATCTCCTGCACTGTTCCGACGGCCTATTCCCTGCACTCGCCACCGAGAGCGTGGAAAATGACCTCTGGCCCAAAGAACTTCAAAATGTGTCATCCCAGAACACTCTGGGATTCCGGCGTGAACGCAGGTCCTAATTAATCTCTCGCGAAAGCAGAGCCGGCCGTAGTGCCGGTCTTTATAGATGATAAGACGCTCTCGTTTCTATAGTAACAGCTCCCGGTCAGCAGATTCTGAAAGGAGAAGTGGGTTAGTTTCACGTGTGTGGAAGGAGTCTCCATTGCCAGAGGTCAAGCTGTGACTTTAGGTTTTCTGGCCCCTTCAGGACGGAGGACTTTGAGGCTGTGTCCAGCTGCTAGCTCGTGGCGCTAACGGAACGGTACTTCAAACGTAACCCGCAGCTGGATCGAGTAGAACACGCCGGCGTAATAAAAAACCAAAAACCGGTACCTGCTGTGGTAGAACAGGAATAAAACGCGTCGTTCTAGGAAAATAATACGCATAATCATCCGTTGAGTTTTCTTTTCGTAACAACACGACCTGAAGTGGTTTATTCCGTACGTACTTCGAAGAAAAAGAGAGAAGAAACTGAATCTGAATAATAACTCCGAATGGATAATTAATAAGCGATGGTCACGTCTTTATGTCGTATGGTGCCGGTGTTTCGGTTTTGTGTGTATAAGGTAAGAACAAGAGTGGGTAAACAGCTGGCGTCTCAGAAGATCCTCCAGATGTTGCACCCTCACGTGAAGAACTGGGGCTCTCCTGCGTATGTACGGCCGAGAGAACAACAAGATGGTGAAAAGGTATTTATATATATATATATATATAAATATAATATGAAAATAATGATGCTCAGAGCTGTTGAAGGCAGTAGATTGGTGTTATTTAGGTCACTGGTATGTGTGTTTCTCTTTTGCGTAGGAAAACTTCGGCAAGAGTGTGATCGAACTGCAGCAGTACGCCAAAAAGAACAAGCCCAACCTCCACATTCTGAACAAACTCCAGGAGGAGATGAGGAAACTGGCCCGAGAGAGGGTGAGATTAGCCTGTACACAACTGGAATCGTCGGCAAATCTGTGATGTGAGAGGAATAAGACGCTCGGAGACGTGCCGGTACTGTCGTTACTATGGTGACCGTGGTGATTCTTTTATTCTCCTACAACGGCAGGGGCCGAAAGTGTTTTATTCCTCTTACGACACGAATCGTGTATTAATTAATGGGACATCGCGTTACAAAAGAAGAGAAGTTTACAGTTGCGGGACGTACTCGAATCTATACCGGAGATGAAATAGTTTCTGTTTATTTGTTTCGATCACGCCTTCTGTTCCTGTTCCCAGGAGGAGACGCGAAAGAAGCCCAAAATGACGGTGGTGGAGTCGGCGCAGCCCGGCAGCGAAGCCTCTGTGCACCGTCGACGTCTAGAAGCGACCCTCACCGACCTGCTGATTCTCACTGAAGATATTAGGTTTCGGGGAAAAAAAAAAGGCACTGAAGGTCACTTCTTCATCGTTATCGTCGATAAATCCACGACGGATTATGCAGTCGGGGCGCAGAGGTGAAACCCGCTCCGTTTTCTCCGAACACAGGGGTTCCGTTTGCCTGAATGTGAAGGGGGTGTGTGTGTGTGTTGTGTGTGTGTGTAGTGAGAAGGAAGTTAATCTAATCCGATGCACTACCGGGTGATAAGGTGAACACAGTCCGTACCGTACCGACCCGTACCCTCTTTATACAAAACCCGCCGTCACTTATTTCCTGTGAATGAAGTACGTACTGGCGTGATGTCTGGATGCTTTGCGGTTGTGGATTTTAAACATGTGTGGCTGCTTTTTAAAAATATATATATCTATATATAGATGATTGATTTAATAAAGGTTTTCATGTTGGACGTTTCATTCCATATTCACTGTTATGGATTTGGGTAACAATCTAGATTTCTGTAGAGTCGTTTTGTTTTTTTATTTTAAAGAAGTTGTAAGTCCGGTGGTGTAGATCGGATTCCGGTCTCGATTGGATCGGACTCCGTGCTCAGTTGGCACGTTGGCGGTCGTCTCGAACTCGAGCAGCACAACAGGTCGAGTTAGGCGGGGAGGGAAGGGAATTTATTCTTCTAATATAACGAATAAATGAACACATTTTTAAATCGCAGTCTCGGACCCCGGTCCCTTACGGCGTCGTGCGTCGCCGCCGCGACTTTACCTCCATAAAACGTCCGATTTTTATCGAACCGATCTGAATGTGGAACGATTGATGGTTCTGTAAGTGTTCTGGCGCAAGTCTCCGCACCCTTTTGTCATCTCCCTCCCTCGCCGGTTCGGTTTGCGCATCACTCGTGTGGTATTTTAAACCGGAGATTACGAACAGAAGCAAAAAAAATAATAAATAAACGAACCCGTATGGCCCGAGCCTACCGATCGCGTGAGACTTCGCGCGGGTCCGATTTTAAATTGTCCTCCAGAAAGCCCCGCCCCCGTCCTCCGCATCTCGTGCTGGATTAGATCAGGTTCTAAGGAGAGTTTCTGTCAGTCTCCGCTAACGTGAAAAGAAGTATTTGTGAGCAGTACGAACGTAGGACGTCTCAATGTTTAGAAATGGACAAATTGGACTTTTTTTTTCAGCTAAAAAGAAGGAGAAAAAAAAAAAACCTGGAAACTTGGACCAAAGTAGGCTTACGATGAAGTACAGAGAAGTTTGCGTGCTCTTTCTTTTTTTTTTAAGTCAATTACAGTAAACATCTTTTTCATCATAAAGGAAGAAAAAGCTCTGAAACGCCACTCTAGTCTTCCCGAAAGCTCCGTTCTGCGTCCCAGCCTTCTGTGATTCCCCGATACCGGAGCCGTAAATACTAGAGTTGAGACTCGGACCATGGACGACGACGACAGCGGGACGTTTTAATATCGTACGTGTTCGAGTCCCAGTCCGACCTGACGGACAGTGGACGTCGGGGTTCCTCTGACGCGCGTCCTACACTCACTGGTGCTGGTTCTGAAATAAAACCGATCTCACATCCTCACTCGGGCCTGGGTTGGCAGGTCCGAACCCCGAGACGCGCCGATGCCCGTTTGGGAGATGCAGGATGGTACATATCAGCGAGCATGCTGGGGGGGGGGGCAACTGCTGCTGGCCCGGGGTTCTTGCTTTCCTTTCAGCCTTCACCACCGCAGAGACGCCACAAGCACAAGGGCTTGGAGCATTAAACACTCCTCCGGCAGAGGAACAAACGAATACGTTCTAAAAGATCTCGAGATGTGTGTTCTACTCGGCGCTTACGTCCTGTGCCATTTCTCATGTAGCAAACTCAGTGACGCTACCTAGTGGTGTATGTGGTGTGGAGTGAATATAATACTGCTGTTTCCAGCATGAGCTTTTTTATTTTTAGTTCAACGACTAGAATGTAAACGCGCGCGCGTGTGTGTGTGTGTGTGTGTGTGTGTGGGGGGTACTTTTTTTTGGGCATCGTGACTGTATACATTTGATTATTTCAGAGATGAAACGATATCACGTGACGATAACGTGTGAAGAGTACGTACGAACCAAAGCTTAACGTCTTATGCGTTTTTTTATAGTCTGTAGGTTGCTTCAGGATATTTTGATCCGTGTGTTTTTTTTTTTTCGTAGACGGGGAGGACGCGATAAACTGCTGGAATAACGGTGTGTAGTTTTGGGGGGTGGTGTTTATTTTTCTTTTTCTAAATGTTTACCGCTTTCGTGGACGTGAGCTCAACGCCGCCGCTTCGAGAACGTGCCGCTGCTTCATCTGCATCATCACCACCACCACCGAACCCACACTTCGCTGCCTGTCCTGTCGCTCTCCGTGCGTGTGTGTGCGTGTGTGTGTGTTTGCTGTGAAGAAAACCGTGTGCGACTTCTCGGAACACGCCCGAGCGTTGCCGTGATCTGTTTTCAGTCTGGAACCGCGCTACGGAAAAATAAAATAAATAAATAAATAAATAAATAAATAAAAGCCCTGCATTCATCTGTGTGACCTGATGATAAATCGCTGAATATGACGGTCATTTCTTTATGCAAATGAATAAACGTGTCATGACTGTAACCTGACATTTCTCACTCTTTATTCGTGTTATTTCATCTTTTTTTTTTTTTTTTAAATGTACAATAAGAAAATTAAAGTAGCAGTATGTAACTTTTGCACTCTCTGGTGTGTAGAAGGGGCGGTGTCGTCAATAATGAGATCGATAATCCGAACCCTTTTACTGAAAGTACACGTCGTGTTTTTGTCATTTTTACACGCCAGTAAAAGAAAGTGGGTGGGGCTAACTTCCAGGTCAGAAAAAAAAAAAGCTGCATCTGTGCCTTTTTTTTTATTTTATAAGGTTTTACAAAATGGTTGAACTTGAAATTGTGCGTCTCAAGACAAAAGCGGACGCTACTTGGAGAAAATGAAACGTAGGAAAGGCTAAACATGTCGATGAGATGCTAATTTCTGTACTAACGCAATTCATTACTAGCAGCTGGGGCATTCGCTTTCGGAGCTTCATGAGATTAAGAATTTAGCTTTAGCCCGGGTTCTCGGCGTCGTCAGCGGTAGTCGACCCTCTCGAACAGCAGGACGGTCTCGCAGTGCATGGTCTGAGGGAACAGGTCCACGGCCATCGCTCGCACCGGACGGAACGGCGCCCCGTGGACTCGGTTGGACGGCGCTCTGCACAGACTGCGGCAGGGAGAGACAGGAGAGAAGCCGTTAGCGCCGATTGCAAACCAAACCTGACGATGCGATACCGACGATATTCGTGTGAAGTCCGATTCAAGTCGTTTTGAAACGCGATATAAACGCAACCTTGCAGTTAGTAAAATCACTTTTAAAACGCTAGCGTTGCTATAGCGACATCACAGGCGACGTGATTTATCGCGGCATCGCCGCCACTCCGCCCGCGGTCACCTCTACGGACCGCCTTCACGCTTACGGGTTTCTACGTCGTCATAGCGACGGCACGTGGCGTCGGCGTGTTCGACCCGAAAGGTTACGGGCGGAACTGAGGGTTCATATCCGCGTCACAAATTCTCACATCTGATTGGTCGGGAGGCGTGGATTCGTTTTTCGGTCGCCGCGGCTCTGGGTTTATATTAAAATCGCGGCTATGGCGCGCGGGCGCGAGGGGAGATGGAAGAGCGAGGAGATGGTTTACTGACTCGATGAAGTTGTTCATGGCTGCTTTAGCGTTGCAGGAGACGTACACCAGCCTCTTCAGGTGCTCCGCCCGTCTGATCGCCAGGATCACCCTGGAATCTGGACGGAAATGAAATTGTTTTGCAGGTGAACATCACGATGATGATGATGATGATGATTATTATTATTATTATTATTAAGAGTCTTACGCAGTCCTGCTCGTGGAGGATCTACGATAGCGGTAACATTAGGGGACACCACGGCGTTGAGTACGGTGGGGAAAACGTCCTCCGCTTTACCACAGTGGAACTCAATGTTGGTCAAACCTGACACACACACACACACACACACACACACACACACTATAAATATTTAAAAGTAAATTCCTGAACACTATTCATCCAACAGCTCCGTCGCTTATAAACTTACCGTTAGCTTCTGCGTTCACTTTAGCGTCGTTCACCGCCTCCTGACACAGTTCAATTCCGATCACCTTCCTCACTCTCTGTCACACACACACACACACACACACACACACACGAGAAATGTTGTATATTACTCTGAAGGAAGGGAGGAAAATAAATAAATAAATAATGAAAAAATATGCACACCAAAAAAAAGGATAAAATAAGAAATAAAAAATAAAAAGTTTTTAAAGCAGCGTTCTCGAACCTACAAATAGAATGAACCAGGGTTGCCAGATTGATGTCCATTTGCGATGCATTTCAAGTTTTTGAAATCTCTGTGAGAAGATGAACTCCGCTACTGAAGCCACGTTAAGAGAGAGAAAACAATTGAGAAACGGGAAAAAAAAAGATCAAGTAAGGAGAAAAAAAAAAATACAATTACCCAAAAATTTATTTTTAAAAAAGGAGAAATAAAAGGGAAAGAGATATTACGTGTATGTGTCTGCGTGCTTCCCGCCCCATCCCGCTGCCCCATCACGCCGCCCTATCCCGCCCCATGGCCCCCCCCCAACAAACTGACAGCAAGACCAGACCCAATACACCGGAGAAAAACAAACAATATAATAAACAAAAAAAGAAAGAAAATGATCTTTCCGTAAGTTTCATGCAGCGGTCTATTTTAACTAGGAAACTTTAATAATAAGTAAACAGATAATATAGATTTTAAACATTACACTTCACACACAGGAATAAACTAAAAGAGATTAAACTAAACTTTAAAAAAAAAAAAAAAAAAACAATGTTGCCAGATTGATGACTTTTGCAAACCAGTTGCAGTATAGACGTGCACGGGGATCTGGACTTGTACCCTTCGAAATATTTTTACTTATTAAATAATTACATTTGTAGATGTAGAAATGAAAATATTGGTGTGTGTGTGTGTGTGTGTGTGTGTGTGTGTGTGAGTACCTTGGCCAGAGAGATGCCGATGGTTCCTGTTCCACAGCAGACGTCCAGCAGGGTGCTGTCCTGGTCCAGCTGAGCCCATTCACCTACAGACGAGTACAGCACCTCCGCTGCCGGAGTGTTCGTCTGCGCGCGTGCACACACACACACACACACACACACACACACAGGGTCTTTATCACTCACTCATTCAGCTCACAAAGGCTTTAGTAAGGACGAAGACGAAGACGTCTACCTGGAAGAAAGAGTGAGGAGAAATGCGGAATCTGAGGCCGAGCAGCTCCTCGTGGATCCAGGCGTCACCGGCCACCAGCTCACACGGCAGATCCTCCGTCCCTGCAGACGTCCTGCTCCGTGACCCAGACATCGTTACACACAGCTCACGTCATCATCATCAATCATCCCTGTACTTTCTAGGGGAAAAAAAAAACATCACTTTCACCTCTGTCCCATTCTTACGAACTGCAGAGACGTGACGCCGCTGTCCTTCCCCTCTCCGTCTGTAAAGTAGCGTCTCAGAGACTCCTTCAGGGACGCGATCTCGTCCTCCGCCAGTTTCTGCAGCGGCACAAAATAACATCCATCACCGAATCACGTCTGAAAGATGAAACGTTTTCGAACACAGTAAACATACGCTACGTCTCGTGCCACGTGATGACCGCCTTTCTACGATGACGCCATTCTACAGAGGCATGAAAAAAAGTATGTGCACCTTTTGGAATTTCATGGTTTTCTGCATAAATGGGTCATAAAATGTGATCTGATCTTCGTCGAAGTCAGGGGTGTTGACCAATATAATGTGTCTAAAGTAATAACACAATAAATTCTGATCTTTCATGTCTTTATTGAACACACTCATTCAACATGGCAGTGGAAAAAGTAAGTGAACCCTCAGAATGATTAACTGGTTGACCCCGCCCCTTGGCAACAATAACCCCAACCAGGCGCTTCCTGTAGCTGTGGATCAGACCTGCACCTCGTTCAGGAGGAATTGTAGCCCATTCTTCCTGCAGAACTGCTTTAGCTTCATTTAGAATGAATGATTTAACGGAACGTTTTGTTCCCAGTGTTTTATTGCTATTTCATTTTAATTATCTTTCGGTAATTATTTGTTCTGTTACATTTTTGTTCTCTATATTCCGCTTTTCTGGTGTTTTTTGTGTGGATATTATATATAAATAAATAAATGTTGATTATTTTTTAACGCTAAACATGACGGTTAAGTATCTGAGATGGGAAAAGGACTTTTATTTTATTTTATTTTACCCCCCAGAACACAATTGACATTTAAATGGTTTAAAAGTTTAATTTAATTTCGAAGATATTTTTATGACACAAAATGCCCATATTTATTTTTTCTAAAATCTGTTCATGAATTATGAACCAGCGCAGGATTAGAATATAAATCAAACCCAGAGGGGGAGGGGAGAGAGAGAGAGAGAGAGAGAGAGAGAGAGAGAGAGAGAGAGAGAGAGGGAGAGAGAGAGAGAGAGGGAGAGAGAGAGAGAGAGAGAGGGAGAGAGTGAGAAAAAAAAGAGAGAGAGAGAGAGAGAGAGAGAAGAAAAGAGAGAGAGAGGGAGAGAGAAGAAGAGAGAGAGAGAGAGAGAGAGAGAGAGAGAGAAAAGGGAGAGAGAGAGAGAAGAGAGAGAGAGAGAGAGAGAGAGAGAGAGAGAGAGAGAGAGAGAGAGAGAGAGAGAGAGAGAGAGAGAGAGAGAGAGAGAGAGAAAAAAAGGAGAGAGAGAGAAAAAAGAGAAAAAAAAAAGAGAGAGAGAAGAGAGAGAGAGAGAGAGAGAGAAAGAAAGAGAGAGAGAGAAGAGAGGAGAGAGAGAGAGAGAGAGAGAGAGAGAGAGAAAAAAGAGGGGAGAGAGAGAGAAAAAAAAGGGAGAGAGAGACCTGTGGATGGAAGAAGACCATGGCCATTATTTGGTCGGTTCTGCTGGTGCGGACGGTGAGCTGCCTCCAGTTGCCCTCGTACCTCTCCGGACTGTACACAGCATACGGAGTCGTCCTGAACACACACACACACGTACACACACAGTAAACACATTATAAACTGACACACAGCTGTGTGCAAAAGTTTGTACCAATTTGTGCAATTTCAGTCCATCTATAAAACACTTACGTTTCCATCTGAAACAGCGTTAAAGACTCAAAAGTTTGTCCCCCCCATTCATTTGAATATCTAGTTATTGTTATTCCTCTGCTGTGCGACTGAACCCTCACACTCGTTATGATTTTACTCATCAGACCGATTCATTTCATTTCTACACATTACTCGTTCATACGCATTCCGTGCATTAAATCAGGTTTTAAACATATTTACTTTCTAGACTAACGTAAACATCAGTAACTGGACGACGTATCAGTTGATTATTTTACTGATATCGGGCAAATGGATTTCATTTGAAAGGATCTTAATTCGTTTGTTATGCAATTTTAGATCAAATACTAAATAAGAAGTGATTTCAAGGTTATTGTGAGACATTCGTGTTTTACGATTCATTTCCGGATTTAAAATCAAGTGGGTTCTGTTGCCGTGGGTTACAACGCAATCAAACAAAAATGAATCGTGGTGTCAAGAAAAAAATAAAAACAGAAGTTTAAAAAAAAATAAATAATAATAATTTACAACCTTATACAAAAGGCAATACGGGGCCAGTTATTTATTTATCTATTATTTTTCTAATTGAATACGTACAGACGGTTGTGAAGTGGGGGGGGTGTACAAACTTTTGCACTCCACGTGACATTGTTAGAAGCTTCTTTTAAAATCACAAGGGCCGAGTAAAATGTAAACAAACAAAAAAAAAAAACCCCACAACAAACATAATGTCTGACTGTGTAGCAAAAAGTGTTTGGACAAAATGGATGACAGGGTTCGATTATTTTTGTATTCTGGATTTCCAGCTGCAGATGTGTGTGAGTGTGAGTGTGAGAGAGAGAGAGAGAGAGAGAGAGAGTGTATAATAAAACACCTGATGTAGTTCTGGAAGGTGAGGACGACGCGTTTGGCTGCTGCAGGGACGTGGATGGTGTCTGAGGGACTCACCACGGCGCACGAACCTCCTTTATACTTCCCCAAGCGAAAACCCACCGTCTTATCCTCTCCATCCGCACCGACACTGATCACATACTCACACTTATTCCTGTACTCCGTCTGCAACACACACACGTCTTAGATCATATGAGGTGTATGAGGAAGGTTCCGGAGTGTACGGGGCGGTCGGTCAGATGTTACCTGTACAGGTGAGGGTTTGATGGGCTCGAGTGGACAGCACACACCTTTATTCTTCTCCTTCTGCGCAAACAGCCACGGCAGCATGGCTTTATTACTGTTACCTATCTCCCTACACACACACACACACACACACACACACACACAATGAAGTAGCACAGAGAGAACACACACAGGTTAAAAATACATAAATAAATAAAATAAAATAAAATAAAAGACCTCAGATGGGATTACCTGACCGGTAGCTCATGTTTTATTACCTTATCGCTGATAAATAAATAAATAAATAAATGTGTATTATTGTTTTTAAACGTTAACTTATGTTTATTAAACCACAGAATTGTTTTATTACATTAAAGAGCAGTTTCAATTAAATTCATGACACCGGGGCGATTATTACGATTTAATTTCATCGATTTATTACATTTATTTCTTATCCGTTTTTATTTACAAACGATTATTTTAATCGGCTGGTTTTGCTGCGATTTTATCCAGAATATTATTTATATTTTATGTTAATTATTAATATTTGAAGTGTTCAGTGTAAAGTAGTAGTTTTATTATTGTTCCGACGGGACGCAGGTTCTACAGCGGATCAGGAAGGAACGAAGGTCACCTGGTGAGCGTGTGCAGGATCTCCTCCGCCTCGCGCTCCTTCCTACGGAGCTGCTCGTCGTAGGGGACCTGCCACAGGGGCGTGACCGCGTTGGCGATCCGGACACTGAGGGGTTCGTCCTCGGCGCCGTCGTGTCCCTCGGCGAGACGTTTGGCCGCGGGCTGTCCTCCGTCCGCCGCCTCTTCGTCCTGCCTGCGCTTCCTGAGGAGGGGGTCGGCTTTGGGCTGGGCCAGGCGCACGCTCAGGTATCTCCCCTTCCACTGCACGCCATGGACCAGATTCATGGCCTTGTCGCGGTCCTCCTGCACTCACAAACACGACGTATTTAATAAACCCTCGCAAACGATTCAAGTCTGAAAAACAGAAGACGGTGGTAGACCGATCCAACCTGGTTTTTGAAGGTGACGAAGGCGAAGTTCTGCTTCCCCATCAGCTTGATCTTGTGCGGGTTCAGCCACTGTTTGTTCAGGAACCTCTTCAGGTCATTGAAGCTGATGTTCTTGGGCAGGTTCTGGATCTTCACCTTGAAGATCTCGGAGGTGAACAGATCCTCCTTGATGTAGGGGTAGAAGTTGGAGCTGCTGCGTCCTTCCTGCTCTTCTCCTTCGTTAACGCTTTCTGCTGCAGGTTCATCGTCTTGGTGCTTCTCCTGTGGAGGTCCCGGTTGGACGCCGGACTCTTCGTTCAGGTTGGAGGAGTCTGGAGGAGTCACGTCCGCCATAGCGACCTGAGAGCCGGACTGAAACAAGGAATCACAATTTGGTTTGTTTTCACATGTTCACATCCCTCTGCATTTTAATCTCAACACAGTAACACTACAGAAATCATCATCATCTAAAGCATGTCATATTATATACGTAGTTATATACACAAACTACAGGATTCCTCACTGCACTCACCTGATATCGAAGTATATTGCAATAATAAATAAATTAATAAGAGTAATAATGAATGATTATAAAGAAGATCAGCACAGCAGTTTGCACACACACATGCAGGCCGCCATCTTGTTTTCAGACTGAACTGCGTTTCATTTTGATTTAACTGGCAACGAAAACGCTAAATAAATACATACATAAATGAATAAATAAATAAAGACTTTTAATTACTTTTTTAAGTTCTAGCTGATGGAATTAAAATGATATTTTTGTTTAAAAAAAATCAAATGTTTCACTCAATTTAATCACGCTCGAGACCGACTTTTATTTTGAAATAATTATTTCCTTTTTTTTTTAAGTTGGTTGCTTCGTTACCACATTTATAACTTTATAACAGATTGTCTCAGATGCCCGAATGAAGCAAAACGAATTCTCTTAACAATTATGTAAAGATAAAGTGTAAAATGTTTATAACGTATAAACAACTGTTCAATAATACGACGAGCACAACAACGGTGTAAAAAAGAAAAAAGAAAAAGTGGGGGTGGGCTCGATCCCAGATCTGGATACGTAGTTACACTAGATAGGGTATATGATATGAGGTCATGCATAGATACATAAGTGCATCTATATAGGGATTAAAGACCTATGTGGAACACAGCCTGGTTGCTAAACAGCTACTAGCAGTATCGCTGAA
>CM022773.1:1490231-1515231 GCA_012411365.1 Ameiurus melas | reverse complement strand
ATTCTGGGTAATGCAGTTTAATTCATCTTCTTTATAATAAGCACCCGGGAACAAGTTTTATAGCAGATGTGAGGGTGAAGTTTACTTTATAAGGAACGTAACGACGCGGCGTTAAGTAGATCTTTCCTTTCAGCAGCTTTAATATCTCGAATCAATTGAACGAAGTTTGTTAAATATTTACGTCTCGTGTTTCTCTTACTTCCTGTTTTGTTTGTCCTTAAACGTTTCTCTTACTGCGGATAAAAAAAATTCAATCACATAGAAGTTAAATAATACTTTTATATTTACGTTGAAATAATAAGAGCAATTAAATTCTGTCATTTTAGTAACCGGTTTCTGTTATTACGATGTTTGTGACCAATTATTTGTTTTTTTTTTACAGTAATTAAAACAATAATAATAATAATATTAGCTTGTAAAACAACCCTTCAGTCACCGTCGTAAATCCCTCAACATTGTTTACTACAGTTATTTAAAACGAAATAAATACTTGCATAAATAAGTCCATAGATAAACGAGTAAATAAATAAATAAATAGCACTTTCACTGTCGTAAATTCCTCAACATTGTTTGTTTACTACAGTTATTTAAAGTAAATAATTAAATGCATAATAAATAAAGAAAGAAATACATAAACGTATAGCTCGCTTTTAAAAGTAAGAAGTAAAAGTAACTTTCCATCACTGTAATAAATCCCTCAACAGTTTTTTTTTCTTTTTTTCTCTACTAGTTATTTAAAAAAAACCAACAAAACCACATGAATACATTAGCCACACCCCCCCTCAAGGGATTTCATGTCTCGGGTATTCTCTTCACTAAGAGAAAATCATAACTCGATTTTTATCTTTAAGCGTAAAGTAAATGAGTAAATAAACGAATAAGTAAATGGTGAATATAATATAAAGCATATTATAAATAAGTCAATTATATTTAAGCATAAAGTAATTACTGCTACACAGTTGTGTCGAGTTTGTGCCTGTGTTAAAATAAATAAATAAATAAATAAATAAATAACTGAGTAAACGTCTGCTCTTCATACATCATTTCCACAAACGTGGAGATTCTGAAGCTAACACGTCATGGAAGCTATGTAGCTGATCTCTAGCTCTTATGTCCTGAAATATATATCGTGATTTATTTTTGTCGTGTTGCCCCGCCCCAACTGTGATTTAAAAATAATAATAAAATCTTTGTCGTTATGTCGCGTTTTCCTTTAACGTAGCAGTCGTTAGGACATGTGGTGTAATTAATCACAGACGCTGGTGTAGTGACTCGTTTACGTTAAGAGAACCTCGAGATAATATGTGAAAGCGAAAATGAATAGAATAGGAAAGGGATCAACCCCTTCTGACCAATCAGAATCCAGCATTCAGCAGCGCTGAGGTCGAACGCTGGATCAGTGCATAAGCTCAGGCTTTATTACATTTCTGTTGGATTTTCTCTAAAGCCTTTACACTTAGACTGTGTGTGTGGGGTGTGTGTGTGTGTGTGTGTGTGTGTGTGTGTTTCATCACAGGATATCTTCTGAGAGAGATTAAGAGAGCAGACATCGCTCTGCCTGAGGACGAGGTGAACCCCATGGCTCCGCTGCCCAAACATGTGATGGGAATTATGGTAGGATCACAGAGCCGCATTCTCTCTCACACACACACACACACACACACACACACACACACACACACACGCCCTGGGGGCTAATGAGGGAGTGTGTGAGAAACACAAGAGTGAGACGTGGTAGTTCTTGGTTCTCTAACTGTTCTCGAGTTGGTTCAAATCTGCTTATTTTTTATTTATATGTTGGATTTTAATCATCACATACACAGTTACACTCTCTTCTTTCTTTTTCTTTTTATTTCCCTTTCTTTTTGTGTGTGTGTAACTCTGTGTGTGTGTGTGTTCTCAGGAGCAGCTTCAGCGGCTGGAGCTGGAGCTCAGTGAGGTCACGAGGAACAAAGAGAAGCTGCAGAAGAATCTTCTGGAACTGATTGAGTATTCACACATGCTGCGCATCACACGCAACTTTGTCCACCGCACCGCCGAGGTGTGTCTCGACCCCGCCCATGACTCCGCCCACAACAGCGACATTAATCGCTTCCGCAAATACAAAACTTTTCATTTGATACGTGTGTTTAAAACTAATTTATATCTATGAGCACGTAACGGAAGTCTGTTTCAGAGGCCATGTCAAAGAGGTGTGTGTGTGTGTGTGTGTGTGTGTGTAAGCAGAGAGAGCCGATGCGGGCTCAGTATGAAGAGTTTCCTTTCCTGGAGAAAGACTCGGCGATGGACTACGCCAGCATGCAGAGGCTCGGGGCCAAACTCGGGTGAGAGGCGTATACACACGCGCACACACACACTGAACTGAGGATAAACAGAGAGGTTCCTGTCTCACAGCATGATTCTAATCACTCTCACCCTCATTCTGAAAACCGATCTCCCGTCTGCTCCTCAGGTGTCGGGTTCATCAAAATAAAGGGAGATATTGTTGCTATGGTGACGCAAGAACTGTATTCATAAATCCATATTTTAAATATAACAGTGCATTGGTGGCTGTGTAGCTGATCTGTCACTATAGTGTCTTACACACGGCCAGGTAAAGACACGGTGTCTGTTACTCCGGTTATTCTCTTAAAAGTGTCTGTCTATCTGTCTATCTCTCTCTTTGTCTGTCTATGTGTTGGTCTGTCTGTCTTTCTTTTTTTTTTTTCTTCTTCCTCTGCTGGTCTGTCTCTCTCTATCTTTCACTGTCTTTCTGCCTGTCTGTGTTTCCCTCTCTGTCTTTCTGCCTGTCATCTTTCTCTTTGTCTGCCTCTCTTTCCTCATGTCTTTCTCTCTTTCCGTGTGATCTTCTTTCTGTCTGTCTAGCGTTCTCTCTCTGCATGCGTCTCTGGTCTCTCTGTCTGTCTGTATTTCTGTCTGTCTCACTCACCCACTATGTCTGTGTGCCAGTCTTTGTATATCTTTCTGCATGTCTGTCTGTTTGTTTCTTTCATCGTGTCTGTCCATCTTTCTTTTTGTGTGTCTCTCTTTCTGTCTGTCTCTCTTTTCTGTCTGATTCTACTCTCTCTCTTTCCCTCCTGACGTTTCTGTTTATTTCTTCGTCTCTCACTCGCTCCTTTATTCTTTTATAAGCTTTTAGTTTCTCACTTTATTCTGCCAGTCTTCCTCCTCCTCTCTCTCTCTCTCTCTCTCTCTCTCTCTCTCTCTCTCTCTCCCGTGTGAATGTTAAGAGGATTTGAATGAGTTTTTTGTGAAGAATTGGAAAGAAGAAAGTCGATCAGCAGAACATCTGATAGTAAACCAAAACAATCATAAATAAAAGTATAATAGTGCCGATTGTTTTACGTTCTGAAAAATATGAAATTTTAAAATTTAAAAATACAACCTTTCATTTTTCACATTAGCATACGATTACATTACATTGTGAAAAATATGATCAAAGAGTCAAATCTTTTCATCTGCATTCATCTTTTTCCATAGGAGCATATTCTACATTATGGGAAAATATCGTTTTCAATTTCTTTTCTTTCTTTCTTTTTTTTTTTTTTTTTTTGCATTAGCGTAGCTTCCGTTGTGAAAAATGTAAGTTAAAATTCTTGTTCATTAGCATGTTTTGACGTTATGAAAAAATATTTTGTAATATTTGAAGTTTTTTTTACATGAGCATCGGTCACATTAGAAACATTTCTAAAGTGTATTTCGCGTAAAGATTCCTGATGGCGTAGGTCAGGATTCGGAGGCTTTAACCCTCACGGTGCGCGTTGCTCACTTCCCCGGTGCAGGTTTATCTCCGGCCTGATCCCCAGCGTGAAGATCGAGGCGTTTGAGCGCATGCTGTGGCGAGTGTGTAAAGGCTACACCATCCTCAGCTACGCCGAGATCGAGGAGAGCCTAGAGGACCACAGCACGGTGAGTCTCACCTGAACGATCTCTCTCTCTCTCTCTCTTGATTTGCGAATATTCAAATCTCATCCCACGAATGTCGTAGCAGAGGACATGACCAAGAAGAAAAGAATTTAGAAAAATGATCGTCTTACTAGTTTGAATCATTTTGATTGTGCTTTTGTAGTGTAGTATTTTTATAGCAGGGTTAAAACAAGTACTATATTAAACGCAAAATAGAAGAAATAATGTATAATAAATAACGTTTGGTTCCAATCTGTTTGAATATTCAAATTCCTTTTAGATAAAATATTTAGCATATGTTTTTTTTTGTTGTTGTTGTTATAAAAAATTGTTTTAGTCCTTTTTGTGAACGTAATTGTAAAGGAAATATTAATATTTGTTTTGTAAATAACAGGGCGAGCCCACCCGATGTGCCGTCTTCCTCATCTCCTACTGGGGCGATCAGATCGGACAGAAAGTGAAGAAGATCTGCGACTGGTAATGACATTATTATTTAATAATTTGTGTATATATATATGTGTGTATGTGTATGTATATACGAATGTGAGTGTGTTTTTTCTCCTCAGCTACCACTGCCACCTGTACCCGTACCCTAACAGCAACGAGGAGAGGAACGACGTGGTCGAGGGTCTCCGCACGCGTATTCAGGACCTGCACACCGTGAGTTCACCTGACCTTATTAGGATACCGGTTTCTGATTGGCTGGAAGGTGTGGCCTGATTACATCCCAGTTCTAAATCAAAGCTCCTGAGACTTTTGATAGATGATCTCTTCTGTAGTAGCTCGTTTCTAACCTCATTCAGTCTGCTTAACTCCACAGTTTCACTGAAACATGAGCCTGAGAGGATGTGATGTGTCATGTGATCGAACTTGTGGGGTGTGTGTGTGTGAGAGAGAGAGAGAGAGAGCGTGCTAGAATGCCTGCAGAGAGATTTAATCTGAGTCATTGCATTAATGTCTTGCCTTTGCATGTGATGCCCATGAACTCGCACGCACACACACACACACACACACACACACTTTGCATTAACAAACCACTAAGTACTCATCTCTTTAATGCAAAAGTACACTAATAGTGAAAGTTATAGCAGACCTATAAAACACCGGGTGTGTCTCCTGTGGTTTGACCTCATAAATTTGAATAAAATAAAAAATCCCTGTTCCTTGTTTCCTACGTGTCGGACAAATCCTCTGGACAGAAATCAAACCAATCTAATCCCCAGCATTAGCTCTCCAGTTTGCTACTCCAGCGTGTTTATAAATAAAACCTCAATGCGTCTTAATATTTTTGCCTAAGCAGCACTTCACACTGCCTCACTAGTTCTACATGTTTTTATTTTTATTCACTTCCTATAAACAGATCTTTTTAGACCACGTTAACAGCTTATGATGTTCCGGAATGATTCTAGAAGTTCCCTTGCTCGCAGGTTCTGCACCGGACGGAGGACTACCTGAGGCAGGTGTTGAACACGGCCTCGGAGTCCGTGTACACGTGGGTGATCCAGGTGAAGAAGATGAAGGCCATCTACCACATCCTCAACCTGTGCAGCTTCGACGTTACCAACAAGTGCCTGATAGCGGAGGTCTGGTGCCCTGTTAACGACCTGCCTGCCCTGCGGAGGGCGCTGGAGGACGGCTCGGTGAGTCGGAAACGGCATTGCGGCTTTGGACCAATCGCGTCGGATATGCAAATTATTTGTTTATAGCGGATGACTACGTTCTACTTAAAAACGTTTAGCCTCAAAATTCCAACCGTGACAGAAACATTGTGTTATTATATAAATATTCTCTCATTTATGTTCTTTTATTAGATCTTTTCTGATTAGGTTTATATAGAATTAAGGACATTTTTTTTTAACAAAGCAACAAAACTGAGAAGAAGGGAAAAAATTTTATTGATAATATTGTCAATAAACTTTATTGATAATTGTTATTTATGCATTATTTTATGGTTTAAAAGACATTCAGGAGTACTTCAATCCCAGTGTATTTCAGATCATCACGGCTCTGTACTGCGTTGTGTAGTCGTCCTGTTACCGTATATGCAGACGTGTTACTCATCTTGACTCGGTTTCCTGTTTTTGCTCTTTCAGCGGAAAAGTGGCGCAACCGTCCCTTCGTTCGTCAATCGCATTCCCAGTAACGACACTCCGCCCACGCTCATACGGACCAATAAGTTCACCTCCGGGTTTCAGAATATAGTGGACGCCTACGGAGTGGGCTGCTACAGGGAGGTGAACCCAGGTGGGTCAGGGAGGTGAAACGTGATAAGAGGAGAGGGGGAAAAAAATATTTTCATTAAAAATGTAAATACATGCATAAATACACATTCATTCTATTAGAGGAGGGGAAAAATGTCACAGGCTTTTAGTGGGAGGTTACCGGTGAAGGGTTTTATAGGTAGAGTGATGGAGCACTTTACTGATGTCTGAGAGAAATTGTTAAGTAAATGTAACGGATTAACGTTTAATAAAACGAAGGCACGTGTCTCCATTCTATAATCGTACACTTTTTCTGGCCACGATGCTGAAGTCTGATTGGCTCTCTACACTTCTGCTCTTTGATGGTAATCCTCATGCCCTCGTCTCTCGCAGCTCCGTACACCATCATCACCTTCCCCTTCCTGTTCGCTGTGATGTTCGGAGACCTCGGCCACGGGCTCATCATGTTCCTCTTCGCCTTCTGGATGGTTCTGTACGAGAAGGACCGCAAACTGAATAAAAGCAGGGATGAGGTGTGCTTACATTCTGTTTCTTCATGGTCGATATACTGCTCTTTATTCTGGTTCGAGGAAACGTAATGAGCTTTTCACCTAGCAACAACCTTGAATAGCATAGCAACCAACTAACATCACCCTAGCAATCGACTCTGAGAACAACCACTTAGCATCGACCCGGGATAACATCGCAACCACCTAGCGGTCACGTGGAATAGCATAGCAACCGTCTAGCAACACCCTAACAACTACTTGGAATCCCATAGTCACCCACCTAGCAAAACCCTAGCTACCACATGGAATACCAAAGCACTGTCCTAACAACCAACTGCAATATTCTAGCAGCTGCTCGGCAACATCCTAGCAACCATCTAGACACACCCTAACAACTAGCTAGAATCCACCTGGAAGCTCATAGCAATCTCCAAGCAACATCTTAGCAACCATCTTGAATACCGTAGTCACCTAGGAACCACCTAACGCACACATTGAAATACCGAAGCGACGACCATGCATCACCGTAAAAACCATTTGGAATACCACAGCAGCCACCTAGCAACACCTTATCAACAGCAGGGGACTTGCTTAAGCTCTCCAATCGTTTGTCCAAACTGGCCCCATCCGTTCCTCTTTTCCTCGTTTCAGATCTGGAACACGTTTTTCGAGGGGCGCTACATCATCCTGCTGATGGGTGTTTTCTCCGTGTACACCGGGTTCATCTACAACGACTGTTTCTCCAAGTCGCTGAACCTGTTCGGCTCCGGGTGGAGCGTCAAAGCCATGTTCGACCAGGGAGAGTGGCAGTGAGTCTCCTACTTACAGTAAACAAACAAACAAACAAATAAATAAATAAATGCCAAAAAAAATCCCCATTACAGTTTTAATTACTGTGAAAAGCTGAAATGCTGCCTCACGCAGTATTTATTTCCAAGCGTAATTTAGATTTTTTTTTTTATATGATGTTTTGTTGAATAGAATATTTTGAATTTCCATTAGAAATGTAATTTAGTTTTTATTTTGATATATTCTAGGGATATTTTTCTTTATTGTTTTTATATCTAAAAAATGTTCTTCTAAACGTTCCTCCTCCGTACATTCATGTGGTAATGCGCTCTCTCGGTTCCTGTTACTGATAAGGAGCTAAACATTCTTCATGATTTTAAACATTTAGAAGTAAAAATGGAAAATTATTTTTTTTTTTGTTTCGTATTGTTTCTGAACTTGAACGCACCGGGATAATGTGTTGCGGTTCAAGTTCAGAGTGGATGTGTTAACTGTCGTGTTGGTGTTGCAGGATGAGCACAGTACACTCGAACAGTTTCCTCACACTGGACCCTAACGTTACTGGGGTCTTTAACGGGCCGTACCCTTTCGGCATCGATCCGGTAAGTGCCCCAGTTTCTGTTCTCGCTTTGATTGCTTTACACATGCTGCTCTTTATTCTCAAAGACCTGGTTAGTTGAATTGAATTGATGAGCTTTTCGCCTAGCAACAAGCTAGAATAACATAGCAACCACCTAACAACCCCTAGCAATCAACTCGGATAACAACACCTTAGCAACCACCTGGGATAACATCACAACCACCTAGTAGGACCAAGCATGTGACAATCACGTGGCATATCACCGCAACTGCCTAGCAACACCCTAGCAATGCCCTAGCAACTAACTGCAGTAATTATAGCAACTGCTTGGCAACATCCTAGCAACCACCTAGAATAAACCTGGAAGCTTATAGCAACCACCAAGCAACACCCTAGCAACCACCTGAAATACCCTAGCAATGCCCTAACAACCAAATGCAAAATATTATCGCAACCGCTTGACAACGTCCTAGCAACCACCTAGAAACACCCGTACAACTACCTAGAATCCACCTGGAAGCTCATAGCAACCACCAAGCAACACCCTAACAACCACCTGGAATGCCATAGCAACACCCTAGCAACCACCTGGAATACTATAATAACCACTTTGCAAAACCCTAACAACCGCGTTGGAATACCAGAGCAACAACCATGCAACACTGTAACAACCACCAAAGCAACCATACCATAACCAAGCATTAACGGTTCTTTTGAGCATTGTTTTTGTTTTGTTTTTTAGATTTGGAACCTGGCGTCAAACCGACTCACGTTCCTGAACTCCTATAAGATGAAGATGTCCGTGATTTTGGGGATCGTTCACATGTCCTTCGGTGTCGTCCTGGGCGTCTTTAACCACCTGTGAGTTGCTCAAAAGCCGCTGTTGATTTCTGGATCCTGATTGGTCAGAAGGTGTTGATCAATTCTCTATAACAGCAGTGCAGGTTTATATGAATGCGCTCGTTCTGATACGTAATACGTTCGTTGCTATAGTAACAGCTCAACTGTGCTTCATCACCTCTCTGGCATTGATTATTTTCCTAAAACACGGTGTCTTATACCATACACAATGAAGCACGTGATTGGACGATGAGATGATTAGGTTGAATTCTGTTAAACGATGAGCTCTGTTGTTCCTCGTTCCATAACGTTGTGTCTCGTTTTGCTCTCAGACACTTCAGGAGGAAGTTTAACATCTACCTGGTCTTCCTGCCCGAGCTGCTCTTCCTGCTCTGTCTTTTCGGCTACCTGGTCTTCATGATCGTCTACAAGTGGTTGTCCTTCACGGCGCGAGACTCCCAGGGAGCTCCCAGCATCCTCATCCAATTCATTAACATGTTCCTCATGCAGGGAGGCTCGGGACAGCCGCTCTACACGGGACAGGTGAGCGAACGAGCGGGAGAGAGAGAGAGGGAGGGGAGGAAGAAGACAAGGGCGTGGCTTGGGGGGTTGAATGTATTCACATTTTACTCAAAAATATATATAAATAAATAATGTTGACTGGATGTCGTGACAGTGTGATATCGTGTAGGGACGACGATAGTGTGGTATCACGCACGCCTAGTTTCAGAGCTTTTTGTACCCGTGTCCCTTAGTGTTCTGGAAACCAGCACGACAGAACACGTGGAAGAAAACTTTCAGGACATCAAGAAAAAATTTGATTGTGTGTTAATTAGGCACAACCTCATGTAGTGTTCGTCCATTTGAATGCTCTCTGGGATCATAAGTCCCGCCCCCCTGGAGGCGTGTCTTGATCTGCGGTATTAACTTGTTAACAGTAATCTTGTGCAGTTTCTTCTCCGATAAGTTGATGGCTCATCCAATTATTTCAAATTTTTTATCTTCTGTAGATTCAGTATGCATTTGAATGGGACACCATCGAACCGTTCGGTCATAAAGGTCATCATGTGTTTATTAAGTACTTGAATAGGTGCTGATTTGCTCGTGTGTGTGTGTGTGTGTGTCTGTGTTTGTGCATCTCAGACAGGACTGCAGGTGTTCCTGTTACTCGTCGCTCTTCTCAGTGTTCCTGTGCTGCTGTTTGGGAAGCCGCTCTACCTCTACTGGCTCCATAAAGGCAGGAATCGATTGGGCATGTACAGGGTGAGAGTGCACCCTGTGTGTGTGTGTGTGTGTGTGTGTGTATATCTCTCTAAATCCTCTTTTTTAGAAAGTTACTCCTAAACCTGTGATATATTTTCCTGGCAGTTTAACGCATAGCTGCAGATGTTCAGCTTCACTTTCATTGTTGTGAAATCGTTCCACATCTCTGGACCCACAGCATTAACAGTACTCTGTTTCTTTCAGATCGTTTAAAAGTATGCACGTTCCTATATTTACGTACACTAACATGAAAATCGATAATGTTTGTTTTGCATGCGTGCAGTCAAATCTTTGGAGGATTTGGCGACCTCTCTGGTGGAAATCTGAAATTGCAGGCGGGAACATATTTGTACTGTCGGTGACACTGCTGCGGTAATTTATTCGAATTAGTAACTGCAGCTTTTATGATTAAATGAGTACTCTGTGTGTGTGTGTGTGTGTGTGTGTGTGTGTGTGTGTGTGTGTGTGTGCGCGCAGGGATATGAGCGTGTACGGCACAGCAGTGACGAGGAGATCTCTCTCATGCGCACCCATGATTTAGAGGAGGGCACCAGCCTGGACAGTCACTCCAGCAATTCAGACAGCCAATCAGAACAGGTAAACCGCCATCTCATTGGTCCGTGGCCCGTCACGCTCGCTCACTCACGCTGGAACCGAAAATGGAAAAGTCACAATTAATTCCCATTTTCGCACATGACTGGCATAAACCGGACCTCATGGTACTATGGAGACTCTCCTCATAGCTGATTTACGTGTGTAACAGAAACGGAGATAATAGTGGGTTCTGATTAGACTCTATACCAGTCATTTACACATTTACAAGGCGTAACCTCACTAATAAAACGATCGTTAACTGTATGTTTGTGTATTTATTTATTTATTTTTTACATCCAGTTTGATTTCGCGGATGTGTTCCTGCACCAGTCGATACACACTATCGAATATTGCCTGGGCTGCATCTCCAACACCGCGTCCTACCTCCGACTGTGGGCCCTGAGTCTGGCACATGCACGTGAGTCCATCTACTACACGGCAACGCACTGGTGGTCATGTGCTCCATCACCAAGCTCGTTTGTGCTTGTGTGTAGTTTTTTGTTTTCATGCTTTCGCTGTCATGTTATTTATTACCTGCTGTAGTGGATTCATTAAAGTAGTGTATTGGCTGCGATAAATTGCCTCTAGTTGTGAATGAGTGTGTGTGTGTGTTCAGAGTTGTCGGAGGTGCTGTGGGCGATGGTGATGCGTGTCGCGCTGCGTGTAGACAACAGCGTCGGCGTGCTGCTCCTCGTACCCGTCATGGGCTTCTTCGCCGTCCTGACGGTCTTCATCCTGCTGGTGATGGAGGGACTTTCCGCTTTCCTGCACGCGCTGCGCCTCCACTGGTCAGTCAAGTCCACGCCGGACGTTAGAACGAGTTTTCAAGAAACGATTTTCAGTCACGTAATACACGTGAAACACGATCTAGAAAAAACGGCCTCGGCCGTTGGATGCGGCTTTTTCCCCCGCTCGTAGTCAGTATCTCATAAGTATTAATTAAATACGTTGCTTTTGGCAGTTTGATTTATGTTATCAGGAGAAATATTGTTTTTCCGAGAAAATGGGATATATAGGGTTTTTTATTTTTAAAGATTTTCTTTTATCCCCCCAAAATGAAAAGTCCTGACGAGATGTCCGTTTGTATCAGATCAGGAACAATGAGTTCAATATCTCTCTCTCTCTCTTTCTCTCTCTCTCTCTCTCTCTCTCTCTCTCGCTTTTTCAGGGTGGAGTTCCAAAATAAGTTCTACACCGGCGCTGGAACCAAGTTTTCCCCGTTCGCCTTCTCTCTCCTGCACATGAGCTTCGAGAGCGAAGGATTGCTCTGAACACTGTGACCCTCACACACGCTCTGCTCAGGAAAAGCTGAGCTTTACAGAAGTGCCAGAGTGATCTGGAACAGATCGAGCCTCAATAATGTATAATGTTCTCCTTTTTTTTTTTTTTTATGTCTGTCTGTATGGATGTATGAATATATAGAGTGTTGCACTGACTACCTTAAACGTCCAGGCAAATACTGAGACTAAAACGAACTTGAGGACACTTCATTCACAATCACCGCCTTCTAATGGCTTTCCAACAAGGGGGGGGAAACCCCATTTAAACCCAAAATGAGCACTCGCTCTTACAAACACTGTTTGTGTGCATGCCTAGCATACTTGGCTATGGCTAAGTCGTACGAAATTATCATTTAAATGAATTATTTCATGAAACGCAGGGCTATGGAATGCTTTACCCATTCACAAACGCAACTGGGTAGAGAGACTAACTACCGGAAGTGTTCATTTGTACTTGAAGTGCTGCGTAGACTCGGATTTTCAGTCTGGAAGCCGGCCATTGAAGGAATTTTTAAGCCCCGGAGTAGGAGGAGTCTGAGGCGCACATTGATGACATCAGATGGCAGTAATCGCCAAAAAAAAAAAAAGATGTAGATCCATGAACATATCTTACATATTACCTATAATTCACATTCACCATCCAAGTCATACACAATAACTATCAAATTTGTTTTAGGGCAAAAGTAAAAAAAAAAATGAAAAAAAATAACGAAGTTTGCCAGAATGTTTGTTAATATATATAATGTCCAGCCGATAGCGCTTTCAAATCTAAGGTGTGAATTCATTTTTCACTTGATGTTGGAAGGAAAACGCATGATATTCTCTCCGTTCCAGTGGTTAAAACTGCGCGAACGCTGTTACTCGGCAACAGAACTGCGTATCATGAGTGTCGTAAGCATGAGGTAGCTAATTTCGGAGTCGAACGTGTTTAGCTAGCTTATATGTAGTCGTTTATACAGACCGATGGTGAAAGTGGTGCAGAAATGTTCAGAAGAGCAACGTTTCCCTCAGACATGTTGGTAAATTGCTAATAAAAAGGACTCAAAATCGTTTGACCAAAATTACACTCCGCATCAACCGCTAACAGAACTCCACATGGGCAATGTTAAACTCTTCAAATGTGAGCGGAATTCTTCCAACGCCATTTTTAATGAAAAATAACTATTCAAAAGCATGTCGTTGTGCTTGCTTTTCCCGTGAGGTAAAGTTGTGAGGACACGGTTGCTAGGCGAATGGAAAATATGGACACCTCGTATAAGCTGATTAATGACTCGGCACAAGATTCTGTCTTTCATATGGACGCTGTAAACGCGGAAAGAGACTGAAAATGACACGCAGAAAATGTCTCGGAAATGTCAACATTTACCTCAGGAGTGTTGGTAGGTTCTTAAGAAATGTTTTCGTAGGAATAAAATGACGCTTTGTTTACACTTCGCATCGAGCGCTAATCAAACTATCCACATTTGGTTTCTCGCTACGGTGTAACGATGAGTGTTCAGTTAACGGTCAATGCTAAGTGTCATTACAGCGTACTGTTGCTCAACGTTGCGACTTCACATGGTTGTGAAATGTCGAGAACACTTGCTAGACAAATGGATGCCGATTAAAGGCTATAAAGGCCTCGGAATGTCAACATTTCCCTCGGCGAATCACTAAGAAAAAGCTCAGAACCGCTAACAGTACACAGTAATTACGCTTAGCATCCACCGCTAACCGAACTTATGTCGCGATTTAATCAATGTTGTGTCACAACTTTTAAAGATAATGGAACATTTGTACGAAATCCATGAATATCGGTAGCCGAACAAACGAATATTCACATGTTAAAAAAATTTTATTAACTTTATGAGAACTTTGTTGCTAAGCAACTAGGAAATATAGACAATAGCTAATGAAATATCTAGCTAATAAAGCAATATCAACGTTTACCTCAGATCTCGCTCCTTGTTGAGTAGCTTAATAGTGAGGTATTACTATAGAATCTTCTCACAGACACTTTTTTTTTTTTTGTAAGATGCCAGACTTTCAAACGGAAGTCTGGTTAACCTTCAACACTAAGAGTAATTACGTCGTAAGTTTTCTTTTCGCTAATTTACCGACATATTTGAGGAAAATGTTGATGTTCCTGAGAATATCGTCTCGTTTTTACCATCACTTTTCCTTCTGGTCGCGTGTTTAAGACATGTCAGTCTGCTAGCTAGCTAAATTCTTCGATTATATTTACTAGGTCAACTGTTGTTGATGTGTGTAACAGCAACAGTTGCTTGGCAACCGTATTCTCACAACTTCAGTGAGGGCTTCGTGTTTTTGTGCCTTTCCATGTTGAAACTTTGCGAATTCAGTACAAACGCGTCTCGCACGTCGCAGTTTCTACGCGTTGCCGGTTTCTTTGAGGCGGACTGTACATTCCCGAAGTGACTTTAAGAGACACGAGTGTATTTTTATACGGATTTTCCTGAGTCTCGGGAGAGGTTTGGTGTTGAACACCAGCGACGTTTCGTCATCTAGAGAATCAGATGCTTTTATTTTCTTCTTGTATGTTTACGGTGGTTAATATGACTTGCGTTCTTTCCGTAAGAGGTACAATTTTGGGGTAAAACTCTGTTGATTTACTAATATCACAGCATCAGGGTTTGTTCACTTTAGTCAGTCTTGAGGCTGATCGTAGTCTTCGTTCAGTATATTTGTTTGTCAATTTCAGTCGATCCTTAAACATGAAGCAAACATGAGTTGAAATTAAACCGACGGAGAAGCTGGTGGTTTTCGAATTTCTTTCATTTTGCCCCTGAAGTATTAACACAAAAATAACGATGATTGCTTGATCAGGTCCTGTACTCTCTTTTTTTTTTTTTTTTTTTGTGTGTGAGAATTTCACTTCTCGTTTCCATTCCTCTTACAGATTTTAGATTATTTATTGAACGTAATTAACCCAGGTTTGGTTGTAGAGTTGGTGTTATTTGAAAGTGCTTCTATTCCTGTCTTTACGGATTATTATTTTATTATTTTTTTTGTCTCCTTCAAAACAAATCTGAGTCTGAAAAATTGTGATTGTTTTTGAAAATAAAGGTTTTATTTTCTGGAAATGTTTTGCTTAGTTGACTCAACACGTTTGAGAATTATTTATTTATTTTTGAAATTATTATTATTATTATTATTATTATTATTATTGTATAAAATTTTAATCTAAAAAACAGTAGATGAAATTGAGAAATTGGTGGGGTTTTTTTTTTTTTAGATCTTTAGATCCTTGCTTTGAATGACATTTTGTTAATTTCTGTAATATTATTTGTAAATAATAAAAATGACTGAAATTTTGTACAATTAGGACTCCGCATCACTTCCGAGGAACAGACCGGAGAAAGATGCTGTAGTTCTGCGATTTCAGTTTTCTGAACACGAACCGTCGCAGCTCTGTGGCAGATCCTCTCTAGGAAGAAACCCTTAGAGGAACCGGACTCAGAAGGGAACCCGTTCTCATCTGTGGCAACGACGGATCGTGTGAAAGTAAAAGAAAGTTAATTATGGTGTTTATATGAAGTCTGTTTGTTGAACTAGTCCACTGTTCACTAAAGGAGACCGGGGTATAAAACTGCATGTGGTGATTGCAGTCCCAAAGCAATCGCTGCAACCGTAGTCCCAGCAACCACAGCGAGAACGTCCAAGGGGAATTGAAGTCTAAAACCATTTCCATGGTACTTCAAGTGGGACCGTCCTCAGCGATCTCCAGGCTGCACTGCTTGGGGTCATCCTCAGTGGCAGGCTATAGCTTCCAGTTGATGCGCTACCTCTGGATGGAGCTCTCATCAGGATGGATCAGGCAGGTCCGGAGAGCAGAAAGGGTCAGGATCATTGGTATCTCCATAAAATCATGTGTAGCTCAACAGAAGGAGAGATTGTAAGGTATGCTTACTATCCCGTAGCAGAAGACTGTGCTTTGTGTAAAAGGAGGTCATCTCAGGGTAAGCTTGAGTAAACAAATAGGTTTTAAGCCTAGACTTAAACACTGAGACTGTGTCTGAGTCCTGAACACCAAGAGGAAGACTGTTCCATAACTGTGGGGCTCTATAAGCGAAAGCTCTTCCCCCTGCTGTAGCCTTCACTATTCCAGGCACCAACAAATAGACTGCACCTTTTGATCGAAGTGGGCATGGAGGATCATAAAAGACCAAAATTTCTCTCCGGTACTGTGGCGTGAGACCGTTTAGTGCTTTATAGGTTGATAGTATTTTATAATCAATTTGAAATTTCACTGGGAGCCAATGCAGTGTGGATAAGATCGGGGAGATGTGGTCATATCTTCTAGTTCTAGTTAGGACTCCAGCAGCTGTATTCTGGACTAACTAGAATTTGTTTATATTTCTACTGGAACATCCAGACAGTAAGGCATTACAGTAATCTAATCTAGAGGTGACGAATGCATGAACTAATATCTCTGCATCGTGTAGTGACAATATGTTTCTTATCTTAGAAATATTTCTGAGATGAAAGAAGACCATCCTAGTAATATTATCTACATGAGCATCAAATGATAGACTGGAGTCAATAATCACTCCAAGTTACTATGTGATAGAAAAGAACAAGGTTACTCCTAGCTGCATGTGGTCCCAATACACGTACTTCTGTCTTCTCAGAATTAAGTGAGAGGAAGTGAATAAACATCCACCGTCTCATGTATTTTAGACATTCCTCAAGTTCACTAAGCTGCTGTCCGTCCTCTGGCTTCACTGAAACGTACAGCTGTGTGTCATCATAACAGTGGAAGCTAATTCCATGGTTACGAATATTCTGACCTAGAGGTAGCGTATAGAAAGGAAAAAAGCGGTGGGCCCAAAACAGAACCCTGTGGAGCACCGAACTGAAGTGGAGAAGTCGCCATTGACATCTACAACAGATCAGTCAAATACCACCTGAGGCAGGAGAGGACCATCCCCTTAATGCCAACACTGTTTTCTAGTCTATAAAGGAGAATTGTGTGATCGGTGCTATCAAAAGCTGCACTAAGGTCAAGCAGCACCCGCAAGGAGACACAACCCTGACCAGCTGTATTTTATTTGTTTGTTTGTTTGTTTAAAAAAAGAAAACAACATCTGGCCCTCAAACGCTGTGTAAAGAGCTTCTTGGAGACCAAAGGTGTTTTATTTTGATATTACATGGTGTGCGCCTAGGGAGGAGGAGGAGGAGGAGGAGACGAGGAGGAGGAGAGGAGGAGTCCTGTCAACGGCACGGGAGGGTGGTTGTCATGGCAACGACAAACTTTCAGGCTCAGCTGTCTGAAGCCACTTTAGCTAACGCACTTAAACAAGCGCTCGTGCCTTGAAGGTGGATGCGAAAAGAAAAGAAGAAAAGAACAAAAGAACCCGCGCGTGAAATGGCGCTGGACGACCCGCGGCTGCAGTGGATCAGAGACCGGGTCCACGCGGCTTTTCACCTGCACGAGCCCCGCGGGTTCGAGGAGCTGCTGAGCCGCGGAGACGGAGAAGAGGAGAGGAACATCCTCCAGTTCCTGAACCAGGTCTCCGAGGAGGAGATCCCTTCAGCACTGCTGGTGTTTCAGACGGTCTGGGAGGAAGAGGTGGAAGTGCTGACCCCTATCGGTACACAAGCATTTACACACGATTTATTCACGTTCTTTCTTTCGCTAAGGTACCGAAAAGTCTCAGAACACCCAGAAGGACTTTCTGAGATAAAGATAACGTGTTGGAAATACTGCTGTCCTTCAGTAAACTATTCTGTATGCAAAATGGAGTTCAAATATTCAAATGACGCACCGGCTCATTCAATATGCATGAGCTCATTTGCATGTTAAATGCAACAGGGGGAGGGGGGTATGTGTATTTTACATCACATGGATACAATGTCACGTGAGAAAAGTACAAAAACTAAAGATAAGAAAAGATTCTCTCTCTCTCTCTCTCTCTCTCTCTCTCTCTCTCTCTATACAGTGGTGTGAAAAATTGTTTGCCCCCTTCCTCATTTCCTGTTCCTTTGCATGTTTGTCACACTTAAGTTTTTCGAACATCAAACCAATTTAAACAATAGTCAAGGACAACACAAGTAAACACAAAATGCAATTTGTAAATGAAGGTGTTTATTATTAAAGGTGAAAAAAATCCAAACCATCATGGCCCTGTGTGAAAAAGTGATTGCCCCCTTGTTAAAACATACTATAACTGTGGTTGTCCACACCTGAGTTCAATTTCTCTAGCCACACCCAGGCCTGATTATTGCCACACCTGTTCACAATCAAGGCATCACTTAAATAGGAGCTGCTTGACACAGTAAGGTCCACCAGAAGATCCTTAAAAGCTACACATCATGCAGAGAGCCAAAGAAATTCAGGAACAATTGAGAAAGAATGTAATTGAGATCTATCAGTCTGGAAAGGGTTATAAAGCCATTTCCAAAGCTTTGGGAATCCAGCGAACCACAGTGAGAGCCATTATCCACAAATGGCGAAGACATGGAACAGTGGTGAACCTTCCAAGGAGTGGCCGGCCGCCCAAAATTACCCCAAGAGCGCAGCGACGACTCATCCAAGAGGTCACAAAGACCCCACAACAACGTCCAAAGAACTGCAGGCCTCACTTGCCTCAGTTAAGGTCAGCGTTCATGCCTCCACCATCAGGAAAAGACTGGGCAAAAATGGCCTGCGCATGGCAGAGTTCCAAGGAGAAAACCACTGCTGAGCAAAAAGACATCAAAGCTCGTCTCAATTTTTCCACAACACATCTTGATGATCTCCAAGACTTTTGGGACAACATTCTGTGGACCGATGAGACAAAAGTGGAACTCTTTGGAAGGTGTGTGTCCAAGTATATCTGGCGTAGAAGGAACACTGCATTTCATAAAAAGAACATTATACCAACAGTAAAATATGGTGGTGGTAGTGTGATGGTCTGGGGCTGTTTTGCTGCTTCAGGACCTGGAAGACTTGCCGTGATAAAAGGAACTATGAATTCTGCTGTCTACCAAGAGATCCTGAAAGAGAATGTCCGACCATCTGTTCGTGTACTCAAGCTGAAACGAACTTGGGTTCTGCAGCAGGACAATGATCCTAAACACACCAGCAAGTCCACCACCGAATGGCTGAAGAAAAACAAAATGAAGACTTTGGAGTGGCCTAGCCAAAGTCCTGACCTGAATTCTATTGAGATGTTGTGGTATGACCTTAAAAAGGCCGTTCATGCTCGAAAACCCTCTAATGTAACTGAATTAGGACAATTCTGCAAAGATGAGTGGGCCAAAATTCCTCCAGGATGCTGTAAAAGCCTCATTGCACGTTATCGCAAACGCTTGGTTGCAGTTGTTGCTGCTAAGGGTGGCCCAACCAGTTATTAGGTTTAGGGGGCAATCACTTTTTCACACAGGGCCATGATGGTTTGGATTTTTTTTCACCTTTAATAATAAACACCTTCATTTACAAATTGCATTTTGTGTTTACTTGTGTTGTCCTTGACTATTGTTTAAATTGGTTTGATGTTCCGAAACACTTAAGTGTGACAAACATGCAAAGGAACAGGAAATGAGGAAGGGGGCAAACACTTTTTCACACCACTGTATATATATATATATATATAAAGTCTGACTTTTTCAAATAAAAAAAATAGATTTAAAAAAATTAATTGATCTGTAAATGTTCCTGCTTTTTTTAAACAAAAAAAAGAGAAAAGAGGAAAATGTGTGATTTTTCGAAATGAACATAATATCAGTAACTAACAAAATTCCAGAAAATATTGAGTCATTTAAGTGAATACAGTCGATAATGTACATTATTCTTTAGCTTTACAATCATAAATAATAATAATAATAATAAGAATAATAATAATAAGAAGAAGAAGAAGAAGAAGAAGAAGAAAGATTTTAAACCTTTCCTTGAACGTCTAGGTATAAAAGATGTCAGGGGTTCAAGTGTTTGTAAAAATGTAAAGAATTTACGCTCCACTCATTCTTTATTTGTATATTTTCCCCACGTTTTGGAATAGTAATAAAGTCACCAAAACTCTGGAGTAACACAGATGGAACTACAGGAATGATGTTATGATTTTTTTTTTTTTTAAATCCAAAATAAATAAAAATAATTGAATATTATCATCTTCAAAGTCGACGCCCTTTTCGCATAGAACTTCCAGAAGTGTATTCTTGGCGTTTTCTCGAGCGATTCCTTGAGGAATTTCCCCGAGATGATTTTTAAACAGTATTAAAGGAGTTCCCACCGACGGCGGACACTTTTCGGAATATTTCGCTCCGAGTCGTCCGTTTCAAAAGATATTTTTGGTCAATAAAACGTTCGTTTTCTAATGAAAGAAACGAATACGTCGGCACGATGATATTTATGTCTACGGCACCGATTTCACACATGTAACCACACACCTTCAGATCAAAAGGTTTTGAACATCATGAGAAGCATTTCGGTCGGGTGTCCACAAACTTTTGACTGGCAGTGTTTACAAACTTTTTTTTTTTTACATGCTGTGGAAAAACGAACGGTCCTAGATCTCAGTCTGATGTTTCTGTGTACTTATAGTGTGTTTGTTTCATCAGAAAAGCCGAAAGAATCTCCAGATCCTGAAGAGGACGAAGCCGAGGCGAATCGGTGTTCGTCTGCTGTTCCCCCGACCGAGACGCCCATCTCCGAGAGAGAGAAACCTCCCACCGAGAGTAAGAAAATACGCACAGCAACGAGCAGAATAGCCAGAAAAGCAAGGATAAAGCTTTCATCGGTTGCATAGCAACACTGAATTTGCAAAGAATTTAACTTTTTTTTTCTTCTTTTTAGCTAAAAGTAGCTTTTAAATAGTTCATTTTATGACTAGGAGAACTTTTGGAACAACCCGAGGTCCCTAGCATCAAATCACAAACAGTACTCGCAGCCATTAATGATCAATTGTCTTATCTAGAGAGTAAGCTTGGCTCGTACACGCCCAAGTACATGTATCTGGTACAAGCTAGGACTGCGTTGCCATGGTTACAGATTGACAGTAAATGAGATAAGAGGTGAATGAGCTACACGGGTTTGTAGATATCTATCTTTAATCATAGAGCAGTTATTACTAGTTATTATTATTAGTACAGTATTATCTCATATTGTTTTTTTCTTCTTGTTTCTCCACCTGTCTCTGGACGACTGAAGAGATAACGAATGAGCAAAGGACACCTGAAGGCCTCGGCAGGGACGGTCTGTGCCCTACAGAGGACCCTTCCACCGACGGAACCTTAGACCCAGTGAAAGTGGACGAGGTTCCTCTCAATGTAATAATCACTAACACCTTTGTTTTCTTCTACAATGCTTCTGCTATAAAACACTATACATGTTTAATGTTCACTGTTATTATGTCTCTCTCTCTCTCTCTCTCTTTCTCTCTCTCTCTCTCTCTCGTTGGCTCCCAGCTGATAATCAGAGCCAGCCTGTGGGCAGAAACAATAGTCACTGTTTAAGCACAGCAGCTAATAAAAATAGCTAGTCCTAAATCGTCTGTGTCACATCAAACTCTTCTTCCATCTAGCCTTGGGCTTTTGGGCAGTCGGGGGCTTCTTCTGTCCAGCCTGGGGCTTTTGGGCAGCCAGGGGCTATCTAGCCTGGGGCCTGGGGCTTTGGGACAGTCAGGGGCTTCTTCCGTCTAGCCTGGGGCTTTGGAGTAGTCAAGGGCTTCTTCTGTCCAGCTTGGGGCTTTTGGGCAGTCAGGGGCTATCTAGCCTGGGGCTTTGGGGCAGTCAGGGGCTTCTTCCGTCTAGCCTGGGGCTTTGGGGTAGTCAGGGGCTTCTTCCGTCTAGCCTGGGGCTTTGGGGTAGTCAGGGGCTTCTTCTGTCCAGCCTGAGACCTTTGGGGCAGTCAGGGGCTTCTTTTGTCTAGCCTGGGGCTTTGGGCAGTCTGAGTGTTTACATCCAGTCTGGGGCTTTCAGGCATCTTCTATTCAACATGGAGCTTTGGGTGGTCAGGGTTTTTTTTTTCTGTCCAGCATGGAGCATTGTCAATTCAGTAGCTTCTGTCCAGTCAGGTACTTCTTTTTTCCAGCACTGGGATTTTGGGCAGTGTGGGGCTTCTTCTGTCCAGTCTGGGGCTTTGGGCAGTCAGGGATGTTTTCTGTCCACTCTGGGAGTTTGGGCAGTCAGGGGTTTCTCCTTGTCTAGCCTAGGGCTTTGGCCATTGAAGCAGTCATGCTAATGTCATTGCTCCAGTGGCACAGTGCCTTGGCTGAGTGATTATATCCTGTGTAAACGGGACAGTCTTCCACTGTGCCATTCCTTTAATATCCCAATCACTATATCTAGCAATCCATAATTTTTTAATTTAAATTTTTTATTTTTAACCATTTTAGCATTTTGTCGTTGCTATTCTGTCACTTAGTGGATCTCGTGTTGTTCCTTCTTGTCATATCAGAGAGTTGAGATACAGACTGTGTACCACGTAGAGCTACATGTAGCAGTGAACTACATCCCAAAGAGGTTCATGAAGTCCAACGTGCTCTACTTCCTGAGGAACACCAATGGTCAGTGATGATAATTATTGAAAATAATACGAAAACATTCTGGTTCTGGTGGGTCTGAAAAATAAAACACGCAGTAACAGAGTTTAATGCTGCTGGTGTGTTTCAGAGACGATCATTGAGCCAGTGGATATAAAGGAGGCAAATGAGCTGATGCCCAAACTACTGGAGATCGGCATGATGAACGGTCATCAACTGATGATGTTCAGGAACGTCTTCCAGCATGTGTGTGACCGGATAAAACAAACAAATACATAAATCTGTTCAGTGTTCAAAATGACCACTTCAATGTTACTTTTAATGAAACTAGCTAAAATGTAATTGACAAATTTCCACTGATTGAAAGTGTAATCCATCAGGAATATGTTTGCTTTTCTAGAAGCATTGTCTCAATTGTTGCTAGCAATTAAGTGAAGCTAATAGCTACCAGTTTAGCCAACAGAAAGCCAAGAGTAGGGCGCGTTGGGCAGTCAGAGGCTTTGGGCAGTAGGGAGCTTTGGGCCATTGGGAGCTCGGGCAGTATGGAGTGTTGGGCAGTCCGAGGCTTTGGGCCGTAGGGAGCTTTGGGCAGTAAGCTTAAGTTTTTCTATGTCTTACAGGTGTACATGCCGCTGCTCTCAGTGGGCCAGATCAGGCTCTCCAGTTTAGGCTACCAGCAGGAGGCGCCGAGCTCTGAAGGCAGTGATGTGAGCGCTGAGCTGAAAACTAAAGGCCTGCTGGCACCAGCAGAACCCTTCAGCACTGCCCTGATCCGAGACGAGTGCCTTAACTACTCTTACAAGTACATGGTCCTTACAGACAGAACCCTGCAGCAGCTGCAGAGTGAGTTGAACCGAACTCCATCAGCTCCATTACAGTCCTGAGAGCAGTTACACACGTTAATTATGGACATTTTCATTGTGTTTCATCATCTCTCTAATTCTCTTCTGTAGGTATGAATAATCTACACATCCCCGAGCTGGACTTGGATCAGGATGTGGAGACCCTGCTGGCCAGCCAGGAGGTGGTAGAAAAGCTGGAGCAGTGTGTAATGAACTGGCAAACCCAAATCACCGTCATCCTCAAGGAGCAGGAAGAGAAGAAACCACAGGTCTGCTCTAAAAAAACGCGTCGGGAAATAACAAATAAATACATAAAATAACGACATTCATATCAAATAAAACACTGCATATATTATATTTAAGTATTTATCTATTACAGTATTTATTCTAATGTTTATTACAGTCTTTATTACAGTGCCTGTGAGATGAATCCATGTTTTTCTCATATTTATTCACTTACACTCTCCTCCTCATCTTTCTTTTATTCCTTTTTTTCCTTTCTGTTTCTCACTTTGTGTCTTTCCATTATTTAAAAAATCCTCCTTTTCTTTTTCCTCTGTCTTCCTCACTTGGTCTATTTATTTGTCCTTCTCTGTTTTGTTGTTTTCTTTCTTTCTTTTTTGTTCCTAATTTTCTTTTATTTTCTGACTTTCTTTTTCTTTTCTCTCTTTCTTTCTTTCTTTCTTTCTTTCTTTCTTTCTTTCTTTCTTTCTTTCTTTCTTTCTTTCTTTCTTTCTTTCTTTCTTGTCTTAATTTTGTCTTTCTTTCTTTCTTTCTTTCTTTCTTTCTTTCTTTCTTTCTTTCTTTCTTGTCTTAATTTTGTCTTTCTTTCTTTCTTTCTTTCTTTCTTTCTTTCTTGTCTTAATTTTGTCTTTCTTTCTTTCTTTCTTTCTTTCTTTCTTTCTTTCTTGTCTTAATTTTGTCTTTCTTTTTTTATTTATTTCTTTCTTGTCTTAATTTTGTCTTTCTTTCTTTCTTTCTTTCTTTCTTTCTTTCTTTTCTTTCTTTCTTTCTTTCTTTCTTTTCTTTCTTTCTTTCTTTCTTTCTTTCTTTCTTTCTTGTCTTAATTTTGTCTTTCTTTCATTCTTTCTTGTCTTAATTTTGTCTTTCTTTCTTTCTTGTCTTAATTTTGTCTTTCTTTTTTTTCTTTCTTTCTTTCTATGCTATATTAGGACATCGAGTAGGAGGGCACGCGCGTGGCTTAACCATGTGCCCTGCTCCATGTTTACCTTTTGTTTGTGTCCGATCTCGGTGCCGATCCCCAGGCCCCTGGTCCGATGGCTGAGTTGGAGTTCTGGCGTGAGCGTGCGACTGTACTGAGTGGTCTGTGCGAACAGCTCAAGCTGCCAGTGGTGAAGAAGATCCTGGAGGTGATGGGCCGAGCCGACCTGGACCCCATGCAGAACCTGAACGAGACTATAACGGAGCTGAACCTTTACCACGTGGAGGCCTCGGAGAACGTGCGCTTCCTCGGCACCGTGGAGAGGTACTTTAAGGTGAGTCAGAGTTTCTGATGGTATAACGCCAGTTAACTATATTCATTATATATATGCCACGAAAAAGGCAAACACGGCACGTTCCAGTTTGTAATCGAAAGAGGAAAAAAAGGCTGCAGATTAGAACAAAAATAAAAACATTAAATAGTCCTACATCAAAGTCTAATAGATTTGATGTCCGTTTTAAAGTGATAGATGTTTGAGGTGTTGAGGAAGACAGATCTCGGGATGGTGCAC
>CM022773.1:1431100-1490166 GCA_012411365.1 Ameiurus melas | reverse complement strand
CACTTATAACACATAACACTTATAACACAACACTTATAACACATAACACTTATAACACATAACTCACTTATAACACATAACACTTATAACACATAACTCACTTATAACACATAACTCACTTATAACACATAACACTTATAACACAACACTTATAACACATAACACTTATAACACATAACTCACTTATAACACATAACACATATAACACATAACACTTATAACACATAACTCACTTATAACACATAACTCACTTATAACACATAACACTTATAACACATAACACTTATAACACATAACTCATATAACACATAACACTTATAACACATAACTCACTTATAACACATAACTCACTTATAACACATAACTCACTTATAACACAACCACTTAACACATAACACTTATAACACATAACTCACTTATAACACATAACTCACTTATAACACATAACTCACTTATAACACATAACACTTATAACACATAACTCACTTATAACACATAACACTTATAACACAACACTTATAACACAACACTTATAACACATAACACTTATAACACATAACTCACTTATAACACATAACTCCCTTATAACACATAACACTTATAACACATAACATAACATAACTAATATAACATAACTCACTTATAACACACTCACTTATAACACATAACTAACTTATATACACCCTTACACTTATAACACACTTATAACACATAACACTTATAACACATAACTCACTTATAACACATAACTCACTTATAACACATAACACTTATAACACATAACACTTATAACACATAACACTTATAACACATAACTCACTTATAACACATAACTCACTTATAACACATAACACTTATAACACATAACACTTATAACACATAACTCACTTATAACACATAACTCCCTTATAACACATAACACTTATAACACATAACACACTCACTTATAACACATAACTCACTTATAACACATAACTCACTTATAACACATAACTCACTTATAACACATAACACTTATACACATAACTCCTTATAACACAAACACATATAACACAAACACTTATAACACATAACACTTATAACACATAACACTTATAACACATAACTCACTTATAACACATAACTCCTTATAACACATAACTCCGCCTGATTACATAACTCACTTATAACACATAACACTTATAACACATAACTCATATAACACATAACTCATATAACACATAACACTTATAATACATAACACTTATAACACATAACACTTATAACACACAGCGCACTTATAACACATAACACATATAACACATAACACTTATAACACATAACACTTATAACACATAACTCACTTATAACACACTACCTTATAACACAACACTTATAACACAAACACACTTATAACATATAACACTTATAACATATAACTCACTTATAAACATAACTCCTTATAACACACAACACTTATAACACATAACACTTATAACACATAACTCACTATAACACATAACACTTATAACACATAACACATATTATAACACATATACTTATAACACATAACTCACTTATAACACATAACTCACTTATAACACATAACACTTATAACACATAACTCACTTATAACACATAACACTTATAACACAACACTTATAACATAACACTTATAACACAACACTTATAACACATAACTCACTTATAACACATAACTCACTTATAACACATAACACTTATAACACATAACACTTATAACACATAACTCACTTATAACACATAACTCACTTATAACACATAACACTTATAACACGCACTTATAACATAACTTATAACCTGTACTTATAACACATAACACTTATAACACATAACTCACTTATAACACATAACTCACTTATAACACATAACCCTATACTTATATAACACTTATAACACATAACACTTATAACACATAACCACTTATAACACATAACACTTATAACACATAACTCACTTATAACACATAACACTTATAACACATAACACTTATAACACATAACTCACTTATAACACATAACACTTATAACACATAACTCACTTATAACACATAACTCACTTATAACACATAACTCACTTATAACACATAACTCACTTATAACACATAACACTTATAACACATAACACTTATAACACATAACACTTATAACACATAACTCACTTATAACACATAACACTTATAACACATAACACTTATAACACATAACACTTATAACACAACACTTATAACACATAACACTTATAACACATAACATATAACTAACTACTTATAACACATAACACTTATAACAACAACACTTATAACACATAACACTTATAACACAACACTTATAACACAATATAACACATAACTCACTTATAACACATAACTCACTTATAACACATAACACTTATAACACAACACTTATAACACATAACACTTGTAACACAAACTCACTTATAACACAACACTTATAACACATAACACTTATAACACATAACTCACTTATAACCTAACACCTTAAGCCTTTATAACACTTATAACACACTTATATACATATAACGCACACTTATAACACATAACTCACTTATAACAACTACTTATAACACATAACTCACTTATAACACATAAAAAACACATATAACACACTTATAACACATAACACTTATAAACATAACTACTTATAACACATAACACCTATAACATAACACTTATAACACATAACTACTTATAACACATAACTCACTTATAACACATAACTCACTTATAACACATATACACTGATTGCAAACTCACTTATAACACATAACACTTATAACACAACACTTATAACACAACACTTATAACACATAACACTTATAACACATAACACTTATAACACATAACACTTATAACACATAACTCACTTATAACACATAACACTTATAACACATAACTCACTTATAACACATAACTCACTTATAACACATAACACTTATAACACAACACTTATAACACAACACTTATAACACATAACACTTATAACACATAACACTTATAACACATAACTCACTTATAACACATAACTCACTTATAACACATAACTCACTTATAACACATAACTCACTTATAACACATAACTCACTTATAACACATAACACTTATAACACATAACACTTATAACACATAACTCACTTATAACACATAACTCACTTATAACAAAACACTTATAACACATAACTCACTTATAACACATAACTCCCTTATAACACATAACACTTATAACACATAACTCACTTATAACACATAACACTTATAACACAAACACTTATAACACATAACACTTATAACACATAACACTTATAACACATAACTCACTTATAACACATAACTCACTTATAACATAACACTTATAACACATAACACTTATAACACATAACTCATATAACACATAACACTTATAACACATAACTCACTTATAACACATAACACTTATAACACAACACTTATAACACAACACTTATAACACATAACACTTATAACACATAACACTTATAACACATAACTCACTTATAACACATAACTCACTTATAACACATAACACTTATAACACATAACACACTTATAACACATAACACTTATAACACATAACACTTATAACACATAACTCACTTATAACACATATCACTTATAACACATAACTCACTTATAACACATAACTCACTTATAACACAACACACTTATAACACATAACTCACTTATAACACATAACACTTATAACACATAACACTTATAACACATAACTCACTTATAACACAACACTTATAACACATAACTCACTTATAACACATAACTCACTTATAACACATAACTCACTTATAACACATAACACTTATAACACATAACACATATAACACATAACTCACTTATAACACATAACACATTATAACACATAACTCACTTATAACACATAACTCATTATAACACATAACACTTATAACACATAACTCACTTATAACACATAACTCACTTATAACACATAACACTTATAACACATAACTTATAACACATAACTCACTTATAACACATAACACTTATAACACATAACACTTATAACACATAACACTTATAACACATAACACATATAACACATAACTCACTTATAACACATAACACTTATAACACATAACACTTATAACACATAACACACTTATAACACATAACACTTATAACACATAACTACTTATAACACAACACTTATAACACATAACACTTATAACACATAACTCACTTATAACACATAACTCACTTATAACACATAACACTTATAACACAAACACTTATAACACATAACACTTATAACACATAACTCACTTATAACACATAACACTTATAACACATAACTCACTTATAACACATAACACTTATAACACATAACTCGAGCTCGTTCCATAAAATGAGAACTAGAAAACAAGCCAAGTTTCACTCTTTACTTTCTCTTCCTTTCTCTTTCACTCTTTACTTTCTCTTTCTTTCTTTCTTTCTTTCTTTCTTTCTTTCTTCTTTTTAAGTCTTTTTACTTTTGCTTTCTTCCTTTTATTCTTTCTTTCTTTTTTACTCTTTACTTTCTCTTCCTTTCTCTTTCACTCTTTACTTTCTCTTTCTTTCTTTCTCTTTTTTACTCTTTACTTTTTCTTCCTTCCATTCTTTCTTTCTTTTCTTTCTTTCTTTCTTTTTCTTAATAATATCTATCTATCTATCTATCTATCTATCTATCTATCTATATCTATCTATCTATCTATCTATCTATCTATCTGTCTGTCTGTCTGTCTGTCTGTCTGTCTGTCTGTCTGTCTGTCTGTCTGTCTATTTCTCTCTCTTTCTTAAAAGTGCACATGACCTTCAGATATTTTTTTAAAAGGTCTACTTCATTGCCTGTGACTGTAGAGATAAGCACGATGTGTCCAAGGCCAAAGTCCGAGATGGCAGGCAGGTTCTGGACCAGTGGAAGTCCTGCTACTTTGAGGTTCGGGAAGTTATTGAGAAGTCCGGGAGGGAATCGCGCTGGGAGTTCGACCGCCAAAGGCTCTTTGAGAAGACGGACTACATGGCTTCAGTCTGTCAGGACCTCTACGACATCTTGAAGGTTAGATCACCTTGTAATAAACATTACTCTAACTGTTCCGTCATGTTTAAAGCCACAGTTCCCTGAAAAATCACCGAGTGACACGTTTTCACGTTTACCTCCAGTGTCGCTGATTAGACCAGATGTATGAAGTGTGTGAAGTTTGCTTCTTTAAGTTCAAGGCCAATGTCGCTAACAAGTAAGACTACAGAAGACCTCCAGTTTAGTATCCTACGAACGCCACATGTGACGTTTCATCAGTCGGCTTTGAGGAGACTTTCACGTCGTGAAGACTCAAACTCAGTCGTATCAGTCAAATCGCACTGAACCTAATCGAATCATCTTCTCAAATCAGAACTTATGGCTAATTTTAGCTTTTTACTTTTTGTTTCTTTATTTCTTTCTTATTTTTTAAAAACCTTTTTTTTTTTTTTTAACCAAACCATCTGAGTGTTAACCTTCTGACCCGACAGACCCTGGAGGATTTTTATAAAATCTTTGGGCCGGAGATGAAGGACATAACCGGCGAGCACAAGCGTATCGACGACGTGCTGCGGACGGTGGACAGCCTGGTCCTGCCCATCGAGGAGCTGGACTTTGACCTCTTCAACATTCGCAAGATGGAAGATTGGAAAAAAGTCATTCAGGACTTCCAGAGCAAGGTTCAGGTGAGCTCGTGAACATGTCTCCGTGTGGAAAGGGTCCGTTTTGTTTTGTTTCAGCTCGTTGCCTCACCCTGTCGCCTCACCCTGTTCCAGGCTATCGAAGGAGAAGCCATTTACTTCATCGACCAGTCCTTCACGACCCTGCGCTCGGCGTCTGTCGCCTTCGACACGCTGCTGAAGTTCAAGCACATCCGCTCCAGAGAGGCGCTCAACAATCAGATGATGATGAAGTTCAACGACATCATGGTCCAGTACTGCAAAGAAGTGAGGAAACATCTGAAACGTCATAGGCTGATTTTTATCACTCGTTTAAATCGCTATTTTGAGTTTGTACACCCGAATAGGTCGGGAACAACTTACAGCGCAGAAACTCCAACGACACCAAAGACACCGAACTTGTCTGGGACATCGACTATATTTGCGTTAAGGTGAAACTCCCAGGCATTATGATCCAAAACGATACATTTTTGCCCTCAATGTTTTGAACTTGTTCTAGGTGGACATCATAAACGAGATGTTCGTCAAGGACAAAGACAAGCCACCTCTGAATAAGAACCAGCCTCCCGTGACAGGGGCGATCTTCTGGGAGCGCGCTCTGTTTCACAGCATTAAACACACCATCGTACGCTTCCAGAAAGTGCCGGACATGCTGCAGAACAAACAGGGCATAGCTGTAAGATAGAGCGTTTAAACATGCATGTGTTCGTGTGTAACTATTAACAACCTCAGCCCTTGTTCTGATGTCACTTACCGGTGTGTGTGTGTGTGTGTGTTATGTATGTTGCAGGCTAAAGCAAAGTTTCTGGAGGTGGGAAAGCGCATGCGGGACTACGAGTTGAGGAAACACCAACGCTGGAGCGAGGACGCCGTGCACGCGCTGGATGTGCTGATGAACAGAAAAGTCCTGGTCATGGTGAAGAGCTCCGGGGACAGCCGTCGAGACGCCGCACTGCCTGAGGTCAGAAACACGCAGACCCCAAGCTACTTTTACCCTGAGACTGATTACCCAGTTCGAGCACATTTTCCTTTGCGTGATATCGGCTCGTGTAGAGGAGAATTCAGTTCAAATATTTCATGCTGAAATTTTATATTGAGATTTTTGCCTGGAAATAGACGTAAAAAAGAAAAATCCCGATGGAACCTCATCCGAGATCAGAGTTATTTCTATAAATCTGAGTCTGAATGCGGAACTCCACATAGATAATCCACATAGGTGGCTGCGTAACCCGACTCTGAATACCAGGAACTTTCCCCCACATCAATACCGCTGTAGGTTTTGAGCTGAATACGACCCCCTAACCCCCTCACGCGTTGATTCCTGTTGTTGAATAAACGACAAGCTTGCCGATGTGGTGTGATTGTTTTACGGTCTCTCCAGGACCAGGACCCGGAGACGGGGGTGCGGTTTGCGCTGAACTTTGGCCCGGAGCTGAAGGAGGTCATCACTGAGGCCAGGTACTTTGAGCAGCTGGGCTTCAGTATACCTGAAAACGTCAGAATAGTGGCGGGACTTCAGGACAAGATCCACAGGTAGGACTTAGTAATTATTATTATTACTACTTACTTAGTAATAATAATAATTACAGCACACACACCACCTTTTTTTTTTTTTTTTTTTGCACTTTCTTGGTGAGATAGTTTGTAAGATCTATTAATGACATCGTTTGGATGGATGCTCGTAAATTTCTCCAATAATTTCCCATTAAATGTACAGGTAAAGCTATTTATATGTAGTAATTAAAAAGAAATTGTTTATGAATATGAATAACATGAAAATGTAAATGAATCACATGAATATGAATCACATGTAAATGAATCACATGCATGAATATGAATTAAATGAAAATGAATCATATGTAAATGAATCACATGTAAATGAATCACATGCATGAATATGAATTACATGAAAATGAATCATATGTAAATGAATCACATGAAAATGAATCACATGCATGAATATGAATCACAAGAAAATGAATCATATGTAAATGAATCACATGTAAATGAATCATATGAAAATGAATAAACAAAGGCAAAAAAAAAAAAAAAAGAAATTGTTTATAGGACCGTCTCTGGATCACACCGACCCTGCTGTCATTCATCATATCTTTTGTGTTTGTAGACACTTGGACGAACTGGAGAGTTTGACGGACCACTACCGATCTGTGATGGACAGTCTGAAGGACCCAGAGGTCCTGCTGATGGCCACGCAGATACAGGAACTGAGGAGTGTGATGTCCGCTGGATATAAACGATTAACCTTGGGTTCTCTGGGTATCCACAATCACACCTTTACAACAACTCTATACTATTCAAGTCTCTTTCATGTAGTACATATGATGCGTTCTGGTCTTTGCGCTTTTACTCCTGTCAGGTTTGCTCTCTGCTTTGGTTTTTATCTGATCTCAGCAACAACATCTTGAACGTGACCGTGAACACTCTTTTCTTTTTCCTCCTTCGCGTCCCGCAGCCCTACCTAACTTCATCGCCAAGGCCAACCAGGCCATCCTACAGTTCAGGACCCTGCTGAACCAAATCCAGAAGAACGAAAGAGACATAGACGCCAAGCTTCAGGCCATCGAGTCAGCGAACCTTTTCAAATTCCCCGTAGCAGAAAGAGCAGGAGAGCTGCCAGGTAACGAGCCGCCCACACTCCCACTGACGTTTTTATTCTTAACCAGATGCGATTAAGAATTTTTTAAACTGTGTGTTTGTGGGTGAAGGAGTGAAGGAGTTCTGTGAGCTGGTGGAGAAGCAAAGAGCCAAAGATGTGGGCTTGCTGAGCAGGAAGTACTCGGCCATCCGACCTCTGCTCACCAAGATGGAGTGTCTGACCACACAGACGAGCACAAGCAAGGCCGAGCACATGGCCCGGTACTACGCTTACTGGGAGCGTAGAGTGTTTGACTCTCTCACCAAGATGGTGCTGAAGTGAGTCTACTACTGAAGGATCACGTTATTTAGAAGATTCGATCACGTGTTTACGTTTCGCTTGCACAGAATTACGTGAAAAGAGCAAAATCATTTCGATTTGATTTCATTAACGTTAGACTTTACAATATCGGCAATATAGCTATTCATTAACAGGGTATTTAGGGGGAAAAACACGCTTTAAAATGAAGTTTTTCGTATATGTAGCTACACACTCAGCACCTGTAACACTGTATCACAGAGCACTGATTCAGTACAACGCGATACACACCTGTCAGCCAATCAGAAAAGGGGATTTTCCGTCCTCGCTGTTCTTGTTCCTCGCGTTTTCCTTTTTTATTTAGATTATAATTCTGTTTTGTGTGTGTGTGTGTGTGTGTGTGTGTGTGTGTGGAAAGGAACCTACAGGTGTTTAACTCCGCCCTGCTGGGCTCCACCCCACTTTTCCAAATCGAGACCATTCTCTCTGCTCCTTTGATCGTGCTGCACCCCAAAAGCAACGAGGTGTACAAGCTGATCATGCAGTGTGTGAGGGACTGTGTGGAGAGCACCAAGGTAAACTCTCATCTCAGCTGTTTAACATGTCTGTATTATTATTATTATTATTATTATTATTATTATTAGGCAGATAAATCTGTTAACTGTGAACCCCCGTAGCATTTTGTTCGCTGGATGCAAGGCACATGTATCGAGTGTCCTCCACAGCGCGTGGACGGCGAGGACGAGCCGTTCGTCTTCAGCTTCTACAGTGAGCTGTACCAGCTGCCGCAAGTGAACGAGCGCGCCATGACCGCGTCCCAGAATGCACAGCGGCTCCTCGGCTCCGTCGCCCGCTACCTGAATGACTGGAGACGCTACCGCACCCTCTGGAAGCTCGACAAGGCCATCATGCTGGAGAGGTTCGCAGCCAAGAAGCCCTCGTGCGTGATTTACGACGAGAAGCTGCAGTTCTATTCGAACATCCGCCGGGAGGTGGCGCAGCAGCCGCTGGTGAAGGACGAACACATCATCAGGTTGAACCTGGAGCCGCTGGGACGCACCGTGCTGGAGAACGCTCAGGCTTGGGTCACTTCGTTGGGCGGGCTACTCAACGACTCGGCCCGGGAGGAGTTACACGCGCTGCGCAACGAGTTCCAGGTGATTATCAATGAATCAACTATAAAGGTGTAGTTGTTGCTATGATGGGATGAAGGGTGTTTTTTTTTCCATAAGGAGATGTTTATTTAACGCTTTATGGAAGGAGTCTCCATTGTCAGAGGAAAAGCTGTAACTTTATGAGGAGTTTACACGTCTTCACGGATTCTCGCTAACACGGCACGCTGCGTTTTTGCTTGTTTGTTCGTTTTGTCTTGTTCAACTTCAAGAGAGACAATGAAGAGAGGGCTGGTGCTGGAACGACGGTTTATAGCTGCTTTAGCCTAAGCGAGAACTCATTTCGTGGACGTTTGCACAACGAGCTATATTCCGTCCTCAGATAAATACAAAAACGTTAGCGTTGACGAATTGCCGCGGTATAAGAGCAATAAAACACTCTGGGACGTGTTGTTGTGGGAAATGAATAGACATATATAAACCTCACGCTAGAATTCTGGCATACAGTTTAGTACACTAGGATGCAGGACACGTAGGACAGCTCTAATGAATGGATAAAAGTTCTAAAAGTGTTCATGTCACTGTAAACAGCAACTGTCAGACAATCTAAAGAGATCTCCCGACACGCTGGAAAACCTGAAGTTCGTCCTCGGGACAATCTCCGACATCCGGAACATGTCTCTGAGAGTGGAGATGAGATACAGAGACGTCCAGGAGAGATACAGGACTCTGGCCATGTATAATATACAGGTGAGCTCCATCGTTTCTCCTCTGGAAATGATTATTCGTTACAGAAATAAAAAAATTGATTTACCGCACAGGCCGAAGAGGACGAGCTGCAGCTGGTAGCCCGCATCGAGAATCTGTGGAGAGACGTGTTCGCTGAGGCCCGACGGGTGGATCGCCGCCTGGGCAGTGTCAAGAAGACCTTCACCAAAGTGAGCTCTGTGAAGTCGCTCAGCCTCCGATTGTGCTGTATTATTATTAAAAAAAAATATATGAAACGAGTAACCATTTTACAGCGATACGATTTTATGACTCATTCTCGTCTATGGACTCATATCTGGTCAGATCACCGTGGAACAGACAGAGCAGTATAAGCAGGAGTTGTCCATCTTCGCCGAGGGTTTTAACACGGACGGACCGGGAGCTATAGGAGACGACCTGGAGAAAGGTACGCACACATGTTCGCTGGTTTTTTTTTTTTATAAAGGTCCGTGTGCGTAAAAATGACTGCAAACTTAATAACACCCAGAAAGAAAGAAACAAATACGAAAAGTGTAGGCTGGAAGTAATGCCGAAAGAGCCATCGCAAAATAGTGGGCGGAGTCAATGCGATTTAAGCACCGGAGCAAATGTGTACGGCTGAAGGGCAGGTATTACATTTGTGAAAATCCTTTTTCTGCTTGTTAAAGGTGCAGTAGTCTGTCTTTCTCTCTAACTAATGATACGGATAAGCTGGAATAAAAATATGTAGAGGGTGAGTTAAAATAAAACAAAAAAACGTTTAAGCCGTCATATACTCGTGATGAAGTCATGAATTCTGATTGCTGAATCACAATTAATATGCAAATGAGCTAATCAGCGTAACTGGTTTAATTGAACTCAGAGGACAGAAGACCGAAGCTATGTGCCGTGTATGTTAGAATATTTTTAGAGGTGTTTTGCTGTCTGACTATAGCGTCTAGTTTTTGGACAATCAGATTTAAAATCAGGATGCATTCACACCTAAATATCTAGAGCGGTGATTCCTATCCAGACATAACAACACGACGGACGTGGGAGAAATTCGCTCGAGTCAATAAAATTGGATTTAATCTAATGGTAATCCTGAATATTTTCCCACCTGCAGGACTGATGGTTATGAGTGCTTATGAGGAAGATCTGGCTAAGATAGAGGCGAGCCGTCAGGAGCTAGCCAACGCTGAGAAACTGTTTGACCTTCCCATTACCATGTACCCAGAACTTCTGAGTGTACAACAGGAGATGAGAGGCCTGAGGCAGATCTACAAGGTCTACGAGGAACAGAAGGTCATCCGCTCCGCTCCGTTCGGTTTTCTTTTGTAGACACGTTGCGATATAGAAGTACTTTAACCCAAACTTTGCTGTGTTTTTATTTTTATTTTAGGCTGCTAAGGCAGAATGGTCTCAGACTCTGTGGGTGAACCTGAACATCCAGCTGCTTCAGGAAGGCGTGGAGGGTTTCATTAAGGAGCTCAGGAAGCTGCCTAAAGATGTGAGAGCTCTTCCTGTGGCCTTCTTCCTGGAGGGACATCTGAAAGAGTTCAGGGAGTCTCTGCCGCTGCTGCTGGACCTGAAGAACGAGGCTCTGAGAGACAGGTTAAAACTGAAAACACCTCTACTAAAAATGCTGCTGTTCTTAAAATAAATCAGCACAGAATCAGCATCACTGAAGCAGAACTTCAGTAGTTATAGACCTGATCGTTGGATTTAGTGCCTTTTCTTTGTCCCAAGGCACTGGAATGAGCTGATGGCACGAACAGGAACCAGCTTCAAGATAAACCCAGACACCTTCACGCTGGAGAACATGTTCACCATGGAGCTCCACAAACATGGCAGCGTCATCGGAGAAATCGTCACCTCAGCTGTCAAAGAGCTCAGCATAGAGAAGGTCTAGAAGTGTCCTACGGGTCCACCTCTTGTCTCGGTTCCCGTGTGTCTGCGTATCTTTATGGATATTTTTCTGTATCTGTTTTTTACAGGGCGTGAAGGAGGTGGTGGACACGTGGGAGAACACGAAGTTCACCGCGCAGCGTTACTTTAAAGGCACGCAGGAACGAGGCTCCATCCTGGGCTCAGTGGAGGAGATACTGCAGAACCTGGACGATAATGCCGTGAACCTGCAGAGCATGGCGGGGAGTCGCTTCGTCGGGCCGTTCCTGTCCACCATCCAGCAGTGGGAAAAGAATCTGTCGCTCATCAGCGAGGTCATCGAGGTCAGGACATACAGTACATTCTATATAAAATAGAACTTTATAACAAATATAATATACAACTATAAATTCTTAATAGATTTTTCAGAATCTAATATTTAAGAATGTAATACCATATTGGTTTAGCGGTTAGCACGTTCGCCTCACACCTCCAGGGTCGGGGGTTCGAGTCCCGCCATGGCCCTGTGTGTGTGTGTGGAGTTCGCATGTTCTCCCCGTGCTGCGGGTGTTTCCTCCGGTTTCCTCCCCCAGTCCAAACACATGCATGGTAGTCTGATGGGCGTGTCTAAAGTGTCCGTAGTGTATGAATGTGTGTGTGAGTGTGTATGTGATTGTGCCCTGTGATGGACTGGAACCCTGTCCAGGGTGTAACCCCGCCTTGTACCCCATGCTCCCTGGGATAGACTCCAGGTTCCCCGTGACCCTGAAAAGGAGTAAGTGGTAGAAGATGGATGGATGGATGGATGGTAATACCATATTTTCCGGATTTTACCAAATCCGGAATTCTATCATATCCTATTTTAGTTTAAATTCGTAATTTTCTGTGTTACGAAACAGGACTTGGAGACAGGAAGTAAGCGCAGGAGAGCAGTCTTTATTGTGCCACTTAAAGAAGCCTTTTATATCATGCTTAAATATTATAATAAGCTCATAAATATCCATCGTCTCATACTGTTCAGGTTTGGATGTTGGTGCAGAGGAAGTGGATGTATTTAGAGAGCATCTTTATCGGAGGTGATATTCGCTCTCAACTGCCCGAGGAGGCCAAGAAATTCGACACCATTGACAGAATGTTTAAAAAGGTGACCCGTTTTTGCTTTTATGTGTGTAGTTTTTTTTTTTAAAGAAATCTATTCAAAGCCCACTGATTCAGGCAACATTCAGTGTAGACGAGGAGGAACGAGATAGATGGCAATTTTGTGTCGTGTCTGTCCACAGATCATGTCAGAAACAGTGAAGGACCCGGTTATTAAGAGGTGCTGCCTGGTACCGAATCGCCTGTCGGACCTGCAGAACCTGAGTGAAGGTTTAGAGTGCTGCCAGAAGAGTCTGAACGATTACCTGGACTCCAAACGCAATGCCTTCCCACGCTTTTTCTTCATCTCCGATGACGAGCTGCTCAGCATTCTGGGGAGCAGCGAGCCGTCCTGCGTCCAGGAGCACATGATCAAGGTAGCGGGAGTGTGTTTGGGCATGACGTTTTCAGGAACATCCTATACATAATATAATAATATACCTAATACGTTACATTACGTTCTATTACACTACGTTACATTACATAACGTTATGTTAATGTTACATTACATAACGTCACATGACATAAAGCTACATTACATTTCATGATGTTATGTTCCGTTACAATATGGTACAGTCCGTTACGTTACGTTACACAGCGTTACAGCACGTTACGTTGTGTTTTGTTAAATTACGGTCTATTCCATGACGTCAAGTTACATTATGTTACATTACATTACGTTCCGTTCCATTACGTTACATGACATGACTTTACGTTACGTTACATTAAGTTACGTTACACTACATTATTTATTACGTTATATTACTTAACATTAAATTTCATTGTTACATTACATTAAAAAAGATTACATTACGTTACACTGCGTTACGTTGCGTTAAATTACGGTCTGTTCCATTATGTTACATGACATGACTTTACTGTACGTTATGTTACATTACGTTACATTATGTTACATGACATGACTTTACTGTACGTTATGTTGCATTACGTTACATTATGTTACATGACATGACTTTACTGTACATTATGTTACATTACGTTACATTATGTTACATGACATGACTTTACTGTACGTTATGTTACTTTACGTTACATTATGTTACATGACATGACTTTACTATGCGTTATGATTCTACGTTACATTATTTATATGACACTTTACTGTACGTTATGATACATTACTTTACGTTACATTATGTTACATGACAACTTTACTGTACGTTATTTACATTACATTATGTTACATGACATGACTTTACTGTACATTATGTTACATTCGTTACATTATGTTACATACATATTACTGTACGTTATGTTACTTACGTTACATTATGTTACATGACATACTTTACTATGCGTTATATACATTACTACGTTATATTATTTATGACATACTTTACTGTACGTTATGATACATTACTTTACGTTACATTATGTTACATGACATGACTTTACTGTACGTTATGTTACGTTACATTATGTTACATGACATGACTTTACTGTACATTATGTTACATTACGTTACATTATGTTACATGACATGACTTTACTGTACGTTATGTTACTTTACGTTACATTATGTTACATGACATGACTTTACTGTACGTTATGATACATTACTTTACGTTACATTATGTTACATGACATGACTTTACTGTACGTTATGATACATTACTTTACGTTACATTATGTTACATGACATGACTTTACTGTACGTTATGTTACATTACGTTACATTATGTTACATGACATGACTTTACTGTACGTTATGTTACATCACGTTACATTATGTTACATGACATGACTTTACTGTACGTTATGTTACATTACGTTACATTATGTTACATGACATGACTTTACTGTACGCTATGTTACATCACGTTACATTATGTTACATGACATGACTTTACTGTACGTTATGTTACATGACATGACTTTACTGTACTTATGATACATTAAAGTTATTTAACAATTATTTACAACAATTTACTGTAATACATACTTACATTATGTTACATGACATGACTTTACTGTACGTTATGTTACATCACGTTACATTATGTTACATGACATGACTTTGCTGTACGTTATGTTACATGACATGACTTTACTGTACTTATGATACATCACGTTACATTATGTTACATGACATGACTTTACTGTACGTTATGTTACATTACGTTACATGACATGACTTTTCTTTACTGTACGTTATGTTACATTACGTTATGTTACATTGCATTAAGTTCTGTTCCATTACATTATGTTACATGACATGACTTTACTGTAAGTTACGTTCTGTTACGTTACACTATTTTACACTGTGTAGGACAGTGATTTGGTGTGATCTGTGCTTCGTAAGAAAAAACACAACCTTGCTGATCTTCAGGCCAAATCACTCTCGTTTCATCCTGCAGATGTACGACAACATCGCATCCCTGCGCTTCGACACGGGGACGGACGGCGAGACGGTGGTTGCAGCCATGGTGTCGGCAGAAGGGGAGGTGATGGAGCTCAGGCAGGCCGTCCCAGCCGAGGGACGAGTGGAGGACTGGATGACGGCCGTTCTGCTGGAGATGAGGAGGACCAACAGGCTCATCACCAAGGAGGCCATCTACTTCTACGAACGCGACAAATCCAGGTGTGCGATTTGGGTCGTCTTGGTGCAGATTACATCAGGTTACTTCCTGTTGCAAGTTTTTTGATGGCAGGAGAAAGGCACGTTATGATCAGCAGAAGAGGTGGAAATCTTCTTATATGAGAACAGCTCCTCATTTGCAGATGTTCCTGCACGATAACATGCTGAAAAGTCGTAGCTTATAGAAGTAATGTAACGTCATCTAGTTTACTAGCCAGAATTTGAATTAAAGAATTATATTTTTTAGGAGTAAGTATTGCATTTTACTAGTCAACATTTATCTCTAATTTAATCTGGAGCCCAGGTTCCTCTCAAGGTTTCTTCCTCATGCCCTCGAGTAATCATCAGCCTCACCCTGACCTCTCAGTCTGGTGTTGTTGATTGTGCCTCAGGCTGGACTGGATGCTGGACTACCAGGGCATGGTCGTGCTGGCAGGGAACCAGGTTTGGTGGACGTGGGAGGTGGAGGACGTCTTCCGCAAGGTGAGCGCCGGAGACAAGCAGGCCCTCAAACAGTACGCCAAGAAAATGCACGAGCAGATCGACGACCTGGTCATGCGCATCACGCAGCCTTTAAACAAGAACGACCGGCGCAAACTCAACACCGTGCTCATCATCGACGTCCACGCCAGAGACATCGTGGACAGCTTCGTCAGGGACAGGTAGGACGTTGTCGACATCATCGCTGTGTAAGTTGTGTTAATGTTCGTTAATAATTTAAAAAACAGGATTAAGTAAAGTTCAGCCCAGTGAAGTGCAGTACATGTTACAGAATCCTGGATTCTGATTGGTTAAAAGATTGACTCTGTAGAACAGCAGAGATATTAAAGCGTTGGTTCTGATACGTTAACGTTTCTGCAGTATTACAGACGCACGTGACTTCGAGTGGGAAAGTCAGCTGAGATTTTACTGGGTCAAAGAATCGGACGATCTGTTCGTGCGTCAGTGTTCAGCTCAGTTCTCCTACGGATACGAGTACATGGGCCTGAACGGCCGACTGGTCATCACTCCACTCACTGACCGCATCTACCTCACACTCACACAGGTACACACACACACACACACACTCACACACAGGTACACACACACACACACACACACACACACACACATACACACACACACACACACACACACAAACTCACACAGTACACACACACACACACACACACACACACACAAACACACACACACACACACACACAGTACACACACACACACACACACAACACACAACAACACACACACACACACACACACACACACACAACACACAGGACACAACACACACACACAACACAACACACACACACACACACACACACACACACAACACACACAACACACCACACACACACACACACACACAACAACACACACACACACACACACAACACACACCACACACACAACACACAGTAACACACACACACACACACCACACACAGTACACACACACACACACACACACACACACACACACACACTCACACACAACACACACACACACACACACACACACACATACACACACAACACACACAAACACACACACACAACACACATCACACACATACACAACACACACACACACACACTCACACACACACATACACAACACAAACACACACAACATACACAACACACACACATCACAACACACAACAACACATACATACACACTCACACACAGTACACACACACACACACACACACACACACAACACACAACATACACACACACATACACACAGGTACACACACACACACACACACACACTCACACACACATACACACACACATCACACACACACACTAACAACACAACACATACACACACACACGTACAACACACACACACACACACACACACACACACTCACACATACACACACATACACACACACTCACACACACACATACACACACACACTCACACACCTAAAACACACACAGGTACACACACACTCACACACACACAGTACACACACACACACACACACTCACATACATAACATACATACAACACACACTCACACACAGGTACACACACACTCACACACACACACACACATACACACACTCACACACACACACACATAACACACACACACTCACATACACACACACATACACACACACACACACTACACAGGTACACACACACACACACACATACACACACAACTACTTACACACACACACACACCATACACACACAACACACACACACATACACACACACCACACAGTACACACACACCTCACAACACACTCACACAGGTAACACACACACATACACACACACACACACACTCACACACACACACACACTCACACTCACACACAGGTACACACACACACACACACACACACACACACAGTACACACACCCACACACACATACACACACACACACACACACACTCACACACACACACACTCACATACACACACTCACTCACACACACACACACTACACACACACACTCACACAGGTACACACACACACACACACACACACACACTCAACACACTCACACTCACACACCATACACTCGCACACACATAACACTCACACAACACACACACACACACACACACACACAGGTAACACACACACACTCACATACATAACACTCAACACTCACACACACTAACAGGTACACACACACTCACTCACACACACACACACACACACACACTCACACATACACACTCACACACATACACACTCACACACAGGTACACACACACACACACACACTCACATGCATACACACTCACACTCACACACAGTCACACACAGGTACACACACACACACACATTCACACACACTCACATACATACACACACACTCACAGACAGGTACACACACACACACATTCACACACACTCACAGACAGGTACACACACACACACATTCACACACACACACACACTCACATACATACACACACACTCACACACACACTCACACAGGTACACACACAATAAGTGCATGAATTTTTATTTTTAATTAAGCAATAAATATAATAAAAAGTTCTTAAAATGATAACAAACATGTTAAAGACTGGAGCAACGTACAACATAAGTTAAAATACAGAATAACTGCTTGTTGTTGTTGTTGTTGTTGTTGTTGTTGTTGTTCCATTCCATTTTAACGGCCTCTCACACATGATGTGCAGACATGAATCAGTGTTCGGTGAAATTAACATGAAGTGAGTCCTGATTTGGTTTATTGCAGACTTTGATAACATTCTGAGACACAGTGTGTCTTAATGACCGACACACGACTACGAGGCATACATACATGTGTAAACACATTTCCCCTATACACTTCTACACACATTCAAATATTGCACATGGAGTCAGGCTAATGCGTACCGCCGTCTGTAGGCCCTGTCGATGTACCTGGGTGGAGCACCTGCCGGACCTGCAGGCACCGGTAAAACAGAGACCACTAAAGACCTGGCCAAGGCTTTGGCTCTGCTCTGCGTGGTCACTAACTGTGGTGAGGGAATGGACTACATGGTAAGTCTTAGACTTCTAACATTTCACAGCGGCTAGAGGTTTTTTTTTATTTATTTGTAATGTTTTTATTACAAATAGTAGCGATTGCCATGCTGTACACGGTATAATGTAACGACAGTCCAGTTCTTCGGGTTTACTTCCTACTGAACTATAAAAAAACAAAACCAAACCAAAAGTCTAGTTTAGCAAACATCACTATTTTACCATTAGTGATTCTAAAAAAGGAATTTATCATGATTTCTAATTTGAAAATAGGGCATTTAGCGTAGTTTGGGATAAGCACTAGCACCTTTCGTCCCCTTGTTGATGAGCACTGTTGTTATGTTGTTGAGGAGCTAACAGTTCTCTTTACCTTACGATGATGAGCAGGATGCGTTCCTCTTCCTCTCTAGGCGGTTGGGAAGATCTTCTCCGGCTTGGCTCAGTGTGGAGCCTGGGGCTGCTTCGACGAATTCAACCGCATCGACGCCTCCGTGCTGTCCGTCATCTCCTCCCAGATCCACACCATCCGTAACGCGCTCATGCTGCAGCTCAAGAGGTTCCACGTGAGTTGCGTTATCTTCTAACTCTCTCTTCATTTGGAAAATCTTTTCCACGGCAAGGGAATTTAACTCCTGTGGTCGTGTATGGTCTTGACTTGCTGATAGTTCGAGGGTCAGGAGATCAGTCTGGACTCGCGAATGGGGATCTTCATCACCATGAACCCGGGCTATGCCGGGCGCACCGAGCTGCCCGAGTCGGTGAAGGCTCTGTTCCGGCCCGTGGTGGTCATCCTCCCCGACTTCCAGCAGATCTGTGAGATCATGCTGTTCTCAGAAGGCTTCCGCATGGCCAAGGTGACCATCTCAGATTCTAATATATTATTCAAGCAGATTTCCTCTATCTCATCCTCATAGAGATAGACTCTTAAGTACCGTTAGTCCTCATAAATTTCTTATCTTCTACCTTTCAAAAGAATTCAGTTGTAGTAACCGAGTAGTATATAATACATCGGTGCTTTTACTTTCCAAAATCCAGGTACACAGCTCCATCTTTTTCTGTGGAGGTTTTTTTGGGGGGTTTTTGCGAAACAACTGCGACGCTGCACATTTAACGTATTTCCAAGCAAATCTAATTATCGCCTGCGTTTGAGTACGCTCAGATTCCCCAAGTGAATGTAAATGTCGATCTGAATATTCCGAATAAATGTGGTTTCCGTGTTGCAGGTGCTGGCGAAGAAGATGACGGTGCTGTATAAACTGGCACGGGAGCAGCTGTCCAAACAGTCTCACTATGATTTCGGGCTGCGAGCGCTCAAATCTGTATTAGTCGTAGCAGGAGCGCTGAAGAGAGGATCTCCTGAACTCGACGAGGTGACGAGCACTTAAATGGAAGTTCTCGCTTACTTGAAAACCAACACTAGACTGCCCTGTGACCTCCTGAGAGGTTTAGTACACATTTCGGGTTTGTTTCTGCTCTCTCTCACTGTCTCTCTCTCTCCGTCTCTCTCTCTGTCAGGATGTGGTGCTGATGCGAGCTCTGAGGGACATGAACCTCCCAAAATTTGTCTTCGAGGACGTTCCGCTGTTCCTAGGACTGATCTCAGACCTGTTCCCAGGACTGGACTGCCCACGTGTCCGCTACCCCAGCTTTAATGATGCTGTAGAGACCGTCCTGCAGGAGAATAAATACATTCTGCTGCCCAATCAGGTGCCTCCATGTAGATGAACGTAGATTTAGCTGACAGGCGATTGTTCTTTGATGTTCCTGCATAAATAACTCAAGTCAGAACGGTTTCTGAGAATTCAGAATTCGAGGTGTATTTGGAATTGCTGAGGACTTGCCTCCAACACCTGAAGAACAAACCACCGATTTCCTGATCTAAAGTGCTGTTGAGTTTATTGTTCTTTCTTCGTTCTGGCTGCAGGTGGACAAAGTGGTCCAGTTGTATGAGACCATGATGACCAGACACACTACCATGGTGGTAGGACCCACAGGAGGGAGCAAATCCGTGGTTATTAATACTCTGTGCCAAGCCCAAACTAGGTCTCCATCTCTTAAACGCCAATGTAGACACTTTAGTATTTTCTTTCTTTTTCAAAAAGTGCCTCATGTCTAAACTGTGTGTGCTGTGTATCGTGTGCCATACAGGCTGGGCCTGATGACCAAACTGTACACACTAAACCCCAAAGCCATGAGCGTGAACGAGCTCTACGGCGTCCTGGATCCGGTCACTCGAGACTGGACCGATGGGATTCTGTCCAACATCTTCCGAGACATCAACAGACCGACAGACAAAAACGAGAGAAGGTAGCAGTCGGCTTGGGTAACATCTGCGAGTGATCTTCTAGAAACACACTCGCACAAAAACACACGTGCTTAGAAGAGTAACGAGGGGGCGGATGCCATATTTCTGAATCAAATCAAATTTGCAGAGATTAAAAATATTCGATTTATTATTCGATTAAGCATATTATAACTGGAAAAGGGGGAATAAACCTGGAACGGGAAGTTCAACAAGGACATATGGGTGGGATGGTTAGGGGTGCACATACTTTTGGCCGTGTAATGCAACTATTGATGTAACTTCTGGACTGAGCACTATGAAGCCCATAGTGATTATTTTACCCTACGCAAACCCATAACAGTCCACATCCCATTTAAATATCTACCAAAAGTATGTGCACCTCTGACCATCACACCCATCTGTCCTTGTTGAACTTGCTGTTCCAGATTTATTCCCCATTTTCCTGTTATAATAAGCTTCACTCTTTCTTTAAGCACTGTGTGTACTCAGCTCTCCCAGATCTAAAACACTAATATCCATCATTTGTTGCACCCAACAGGTACATCCTGTTTGACGGGGACGTAGACGCTCTGTGGGTGGAGAACATGAACTCGGTGATGGATGATAACAAGCTGCTGACTCTCGCTAACGGAGAGAGGATCCGTCTTCAGAGTCACTGCGCTCTCCTGTTTGAGGTGATGACAGTCAGTGATCTACAGGTTCATCCTGGATTAGCACGTCCAATGTTTAATAACCAAGTGAATAAGTCTAGTTTTAGAGCGACCAGAAAGCCCCGCCTTTAACCACGCCCCCCACCCCTTCAGCCCCCTCTCCTGTCCTTTATATAGTTCTCTCGGTGTATAAGTCTAATCGCTATACAGGATTAAATAACAGTATATAAGAAGAACACAATGAAGAAATCTCCACACTCCACCATAGTAAGTGCTGAGCTAAATGTTTTTTCTCAAACTGTCCTGAAGAGGGCGCTAGTACAACAGACCGGAGATGATAAGAAAATTCACGAAGAGGTTTTGTTCGCATTTTTTTTTTATTGTAGCGATCTAAAACCATGACACGTGACAGTGGGACACTGAATAACTGGCGTGTTTAGATTTCACCCAGATGTTTGCTTTCAGGTCGGAGATCTGCAGTACGCGTCTCCTGCCACTGTGTCTCGCTGCGGAATGGTGTTTGTGGATCCACAATATCTACGCTACGCCCCCTACTGGCAGAAATGGGTGAAGGACAGGCCCGCAGGAGTAAGAGCCAGACATGCGGCGCGGTAACAGCGCACAAGTCTTTTCTCGTGCTGTGTTCTAAGATATTAATTACGATATTTTGGTCACAGGAGCAAGAAGATCTGAACAGACTGTTTGAGAAATACGTCCCCAGCACCATGGACATGATAGTGGAGGGAATCGTAGATGGTAAACAAGGAGAGAAGCTGAAGACGATCGTCCCACAGACTGACCTTAACATGGTGAGCTGATTACATCTCAGTGTTCGACAGATAATGTGAAGTCTTCGCTGATCACAATACGTTTAGAGTAACGAGAATGTCGTGTAAGTTTCATTTCTGGACAAACGGATTTAAAGCCTAGCTGGAGAAAGACGCTCTACCTTGACGGTCTACTGCTCTGCAGGTGGTGCAGTTGTCGATGATGCTGGACGCTCTACTAGAACCCGCAGAGGTCTCCTCAGAAGAGCTGGAGAGTTTCTTCATCGAGGCTCTGTACTGCTCGCTCGGAGCCTCGCTGTTAGACAGCGGCCGGAAGAAGTTCGATGACGTCGTTAAGAGGCTGTCCGGTCTCACCTCCGTCCACGATGAGAGAACGCTCGCCGGCCCTGGAGAGCTACCCGGTAATTTTGGAAATCGAAACAGTTTTATTTCTTTTTATTTATTTGTTTATTTTATTTTTGTTGTTGTTGTTGTTGTTGTTGTCGGTCTTGGTTTTTTTTTGTTTTTTTGTTTTTTTTAATTGTGTGTTTATTATTTGCAGCTCTGGAGTTAGCATAGGACTCTAAAGAACTAGGTCCACAGTTGCAGGAGGATGTTGAAGCAGGATGAAAACTAAAGGAGAGAGGGAGAGAAGGATAGAAGGAAGGAAGGAGGAAAGGAAAACATAAGAAAGCGTCAAAGAAAGAAGGGAAATATGAAACGTGAAGTAAGAAGAACATTCAGTTAGGTAAGGAGAGATCGTTTAGGGGAAAAAAGAAAGAAAAATAATCGAAAAAGAAATGGAAAACATGACAGACACAGGATCCAAAACATCCGTGAGGGAGGGGTGGAAGGAAAAAGGAAGGAAGGGGGACATAAAAAAGGAAAAGGAAGAACTGAAAAAAAAGTGAAGTATGAGACATGAAGGAAGGAGAAAACTAAAGGGGGGGTGAAGGTAAGAAGGAAGGCAGGAAAATAAAAAAAGAACTGAAACAAAAAGAAAGGAGCAATGAAGGAAAAGAAAAAAAAAGAAAGAATTGAAAAGGAAAGAAGATGAATTGCAAAGATGAAGGACGAAGAAAGGGATGGAGGGAGGGAGAGAAGGAAAACATAATAAAAATAAAGACATTGAACAAAAGCAAGATTAGAAAATAACGAGGGGAAATGGGGAAAAGGGAAGGAGCGAGAAAAATCCCGGAGAGAAAGAAAAGTAAAGATGCGATCGAGCAAAATGAAGAAAAATATAACGAAACGAACGCAGAACTTTCTAAACACTACGTTTTTATCTCTTTTTTTTTCGATATATGACACACATATATCTATTTTAAGTATGACATCATGGTGTGGGCGGGGCCAGAGTGTGATTTAATCGGGCAGAATTTAACTTGAAGTTGTAAGTGGTTGTTTAACGAATCGGGACTTTCCGTCGTTTTGTAGGCTGTAGATTAGATATTACAGATCTGTGGTATTGTTTCAGGTCTCCTGCCGACTCTTTATGACTTCCACTTCGATGCGAGCGTAAAGAAGTGGACTCCCTGGAGCTCGCTCGTCCCCAAATACATCCACAGCCCTGACATGAACTTCATCGACATTCTCGGTAACGTTAGAGTCACGCTTTTTCAAACTCAAGCGGTATGATTTATCATTTTGGGTCTTTCTCTGATAATTTGGCAACGATCAGACATGTTTGCTTCTGTGGTTTTTGTACTGGATCTAAAGTCGTTAGACATGTAAGGCAGGCCTGTAGTACGGCTACCGGTTTAGCGTTGTGCAACAACAACAAAAAAGCCGACATTTCCTTTGTGAAGCCAAAAACACAGACCAGGTGAATTTATTTTTTTTTCTCCTAATCTTCAACTGTCCAGTTTGTTCGAGTCTGTGTCCATGACAGCTTCAGATTCCGGTTCTTGGCTGATGGCAGAGGAACCTGCCGTTGTAGCTCATCCACCTGAAGGTTGGATGTTTTGTGCACGCTGAGATGCTTTTTCCGCTCGGCGCCGTTGTAAAGCGTGATGATACGAGCCATTTTTATTCTTTACTGTCGCTTACTCCATGTTTTTTGTTTTCGCGCCATTCTGTGTAAACGACAGAGACTGTTGTATGTGAAAATCCCAGGAGAACAGCAGTTACTGAAACCAGGTCCTCTGGTACACAACAACCATAAAACGGTTAAAGTCACAGACGTCACAGAGGTTTTTCTTCATTCTGATGTTTGACGTGACTGAAGCTCCTCACCTGTGTCTCCTTGATTGTATGCATTGTGGTGCTGCAACATGATTGGCTGATTAGATAACTGCATAAATGAGCAGATGTACCGGAGTTCCTATTAAACTGATACTTTAGTTAATATTCTTTAATTATATTAATGAACTGAATATTTCTATAGTTCTCTGTACCATCCTGCATTCATCTCTCTCTCTCTCTCTCTCTCTCTCTCTCTCAGTGCCCACCGTCGATACCACTCGCACCAACTGGCTGCTGGAGCAGATGGTGAAGGTGAAGAGGCCGGTGTTGCTGGTGGGAGAATCAGGAACCTCGAAAACAGCCACCACGCAGAACTTCCTCAGCAGTCTGAACCCCGATACGACCGTGAGTCACGCGTACGTTTTCCGTTACGCTGTATTCCTTGAATGTTACGTTTGAAACGGACTGTTTTCTATGTTCCAGACGGTCCTGAATATCAATTTCTCATCGAGAACCACATCCATGGACCTACAGAGGAACCTGGAGGCCAGCGTCGAGAAGAGAACCAAGGAGACCTACGGCCCTCCCACGGGCAAGAGACTGCTGGTGTTTATGGACGACCTCAACATGCCACGAGTACGTCTAGAAGTGCATGTTATTGTAAAACAACAACAACAACAACAAACAAACAAACAAACTTCTCTTTCCCTCTCGCTCACAGGTGGATGATTATGGCACGCAACAGCCCATCGCCCTGCTGAAGCTGCTGTTGGACAAGGGCAGGATGTACGACCGGGGAAAAGAACTCAACTGCAAGACGCTGAAGGATCTGGGCTTCATCGCAGCCATGGGGAAAGCCGGAGGAGGTCGTAACGAGGTGGATCCTCGCTTCATCTCCCTCTTCAGTGTGTTCAACATCCCGTTTCCCGAGGAGGAATCGCTGCATCTCATCTACTCCTCCATCCTGAAGGGCCACACCAGGGTGAGAGACACATTAGTACAACAACAATTAGTTTAAGAACACAAACACAGTCATGGGCTACATCCAAAAATCCTAACACATAAAACTCTCATGAGGTCAGAAGCATGGCCTGAAGTGCTTTATTCCCCTTATACCACAGCAGTTTGACAACGATTACAATGTTTGCGTTTGTGATAATTCAGAAGGCCAAGTTCGAATGTTCATCCCTACGTTTACGTTCTATTTAATGTAAGAGCGTAAAAACTCCTCCTCATCCCGAAGACGTCTGAAAACCTCTGACTGTCGCCAAGCGCTGACACTGGAGACTCCTTCCGTACACGTTAAAAAAAAAAACACGTTTCCCCACCGTATCGATGATTACACACGTTTGTTGTTTAATGCTGTTCTAGAAAAACGAATCGCCACCTTCTGACCAATCAGAATCAAGAACTCTTAAGGAATAATTAGCTTTTCAGGAAAGTGTTGATAGATAAATTAAGTAATAAATACTATTAATAAGTGCGACGTTCTCACTGTTTAGCTGAGGAGTTCTGTTCCTTTTTTTTTTTCTTAAAGCCATTTCATGAAAGTATTCAGGACATCTGTGACACGCTGACCTCCTGCACACTAGAGCTGTATAGATCCATCATTAAAGACCTGCCACCGACTCCTTCTAAGTTCCACTACATCTTCAACCTGAGGGATCTGTCCAGGGTGTTTCACGGCCTGACCCTGACCAACGCAGAGAGGTTAGTACACACCTCGCAGCCTCCGATCAGACCGAAGCTTCACTTCGTCACTTATTTCATCCTTTCCGATCCTGACTCATTGCAGGTTCCTGACGGTCACGCAGTTTGTGCGGGTCTGGAGGAACGAGTGTCTGAGAGTGTTCCACGACAGGCTCATCAACGAAACCGACAAAGCCCTTGTGAGTCGCTCCATCCGCCGACGCTTTCTAAAACGGCAGCATGCTGTGTCTCTCTCTATCTCTCTCTCTCTCTCTCTCTCTCTCTCTCTCTCTCTCTCTCTCTCCTGCTGATCCACTGGCGACACACTTGCATTACCATCTTTGATCTTAAAGACACACCCTTTCAGAGCTGCTCCGTTTCCATATATGAGTTCAAAGACACGCCCACTCCGAGCCGCTCATATTTCCATACATGGATACTAAGGCACACTTAGATATGCTTTCATTTCGACCTGCCCTCAAAGACACGCCCACTTTACCATTTATGGTCTTAAGGGTGTCACGCACTAAGATGTTCTTATTACCATATACAGACTCAAAGACACACCTGCGTTACCATCTTTGATCTTAAAGACACACCCTTTCAGAGCTCCTCCATTTCCATATATGTGTTCAAAGACACGCCCACTCAGAGTCGCTCATATTTCCAACAATTTACTCCACGACGCACTCACATCGCCAGTGTGGTCTAAAGACATACACATTTAAAGATGCTCTCTTATCCTGTAAGAATCGATCATAATTACTTCAGACGTCCGTCGGCAACGTGGGCCAAAGTGTAGAACAATAAGTCATGGAAATATACATTTCATCCAAGCTATTAATTAGTGTTTATTATTGTCAATGTGTTTGCAGGTCCAGGGACACATTAGAACCCTGATAGAGGAGCATTTCAGTTCTGATCTGGAGTCAGCGATGAGAGACCCCATCCTGTTTGGAGATTACAGAACAGCCCTCAGTGCATCTGAGCCCAGAGTTTACGAGGACATTCAGGATTACGATGCCTGCAAAGCTCTTTTCCAGGTGCTGGCATCAGGTGAACTCGGCTCCTCTCTGGCGCATGAACATTTAGAACCAAACAATCATCTGTGTTCCCTGTTTTTCTTACAGGAGATCCTCGAGGAGTACAACGAGAACAAGACCAGGATGAACCTCGTGCTCTTCGACGACGCACTGGACCACCTGACCAGGATCCATCGCATCATCAGGATGGACCGTGGCCACGCCCTCTTAGTAGGAGTGGGAGGGTCTGGGAAACAGTCCTTAACCAAACTGGCTGCTTTCACTGCAGGATGTGAGGTAATTTTTCAAATTTAAAAAAAAAATCACAGTAGTACTGGTAACATTTATACAAGATTCATTACTTATCTGGTGGTTTATTTTTCATTCTTTTTTGGCTGTAGGTGTTTGAGATCGTGTTGAGTCGTGGATACTCAGAGTCTAACTTCCGTGAAGATCTGAAGACTCTTTACTTAAACCTGGGCATTGAGAATAAGAAAACCGTGTTCCTGTTTACTGACGCCCACGTGGCCGAGGAGGGCTTCCTGGAGCTCATCAACAACATGCTCACCTCAGGTACAACATTTTGGACCTCTGGACCATAACAGCATCATCTATCCACCATCTAAATAGACTACAAACTTACTGTAAGGTCCTAAAAATACCAATGATTTCCTTCATTCTTGTTAAGACTTCCATATATGGTCTCAAAGACACACCCACATGACCATTTATGGTCTTTAATAGGCACACTCAGAGCCACTCTTATTTCCATATATGGATACAAAAGCACGCTTAGAGATGCTTTAATTTCGATCTGCCATCAAAGACACACCCACTTTACCATTTATGGCCTTGAGGGTCACACACTAAGATGTGCTTATTACCATATACAGACACAACGACACGTCTGCATTACCTTCTTTGATCTTAAAGACACACCCACTCAGAGCCGCGCCATTTCCATATATGAGTTCAAAGACACGCCCACTCAGAGTCACTCATATTTTCCAAAAATTCCCACCACATTTACGCTTTTAAAGACACGCCCACTCAGATACACTCTTATTCACTTATATAGACCCGACAATCCTCCCATATTATTGCTTACGTTCTAAAGACACGCCCACTCAGAGGCACTCATACATTTTTAAAGACATGCCCACATTATCTCACCCACCCACCTGCTCTCAGACGAATCTGTACTGACCGTTTTATCGACTACATTCTGATCATGTGGACCACGCACACCTGCATTTTTCAAAACAGGATTTCGAAATCTGCTTCATTTACACTGGTACGCTGCCCACCGCTAAACACTACTTCTTATAGACGTATGATGACGTATGATGACGTATGAGAAGAGAAACCATACACGAGGCATTCCGAAGACGTGCCGGTATGGACAAATGGACAAATGTCGAGTTTGTGATCCTCTGTGCATGCAGGAATGGTTCCAGCGCTGTTCCCTGACGACGAGAAGGACTCCATCCTGAATCAGATCCGCGACGAGGCTCTGAAGATGGGCTCGGCGCCGTCCAAAGACAGCGTGTGGCAGTACTTCGTGAACAAGAGCGCCAACAACCTGCACATCGTCCTGGGCATGTCTCCTGTAGGGGACGTCCTCCGAACCCGCTGCAGGAATTTCCCAGGTACAACGTGCGGCAGGCATTTTTTTTTTTTATAGATTTGTATTTCACTGTGCGTGATACAAATAAAGTAATTCCAAAAGTTTACACGCCCTCGATTCAAGAAAGCAACACGATATTTAATACGAGTTAGGATTAACAAACACGCTCAGGTTAAGTCGGAGTTATATTCATGAATATAATATCATATAAATGTGTGCATTTGCATTTTTATTCCTCTGAGGCACTTGTGTAATTATTCTGCTCTTCTCCAATGTTTTTATTCCTAAGCACGCTGATATCGCTCGCGTGTCAAAATATTCTGGTGAAGGGCGTGTGAGAGGCTTCTTTTGACTCTTAACTCTGTTTGAGACTTAATGGAGTCACTGGACACCTTAATGAGTGTGTGTGTGTGTGTGTGTGTGTGTGTGGGGTGATCAGGGCTGGTGAATAACACCGGTATTGATTGGTTCCTCCCGTGGCCTCCTCAGGCTCTACATGCAGTCGCACAGTCCTTCTTGGGTAAGTCGTTAACATCTGTAAAAACGCTATTGATGCAGAGTTACTGTTACCATGGCAACGTTGATTATCTCTCTCTCTATAACAACGCGATCTGTTCTCACTTATGTTGTAAACGGTCATTCCCTCACCAGCCTCTCCTTTTCTCTCTCTCTCTCTCTCTCTCTCTCTCTCTCTCTCTCTCTCTCTTCAGTCCTGTAACTTTCTGTAACAAAGCTCTGTCCACTTTAACGTTAAGTTCATCTCCTCGTTCATCCGTTTGATTATCCATGTATGATGATTAATAGTGGTTGTATGGTGTTAATTGCAGAGATATCTGTTGCAGACGGGTAATAGAGATATTATTACAATAGGTTTATCTTGATTATCTTCTCACTGTGTCAGCTCGTCTCCTGTTCCAGGTGAGAGCCCTCTGATACCTGCAGCCCACACGGAGGCGGTGCTAGGTCACGTGTGTATGGTGCACGGCTCAGTGGGCGGGTACAGCAAACTTTTCCAGCAGAAGCTGCGCCGCAGTAACTTCGTCACCCCCAAAAACTACCTGGACTTCATCAGTACCTATTCCAAGCTACTGGAGGACAAGGACAAGTACATCCTCGGTGAGGACATAGCTCACTTCTGCGTGTGTGTTTAAATGCATGTATGAAGGAGTTGGGAATTACGTTAAATTAGCTTTAATCTAAATTTTTCAACCATCTTTGGTTTTCAATCATCCAAGCCAGGAAAACTGGGTTATACCACAGCTTATAAAACTTTCTGCTCTCTCTCTCTCTCTCTCTGTTGTAGCTCAGTGTAAGCGACTAGAAGGAGGTTTGGATAAATTGGAGGAAGCCAGCGTGCAGCTCGCCGAGCTCAACACCAAGCTGGCCGAGCAGAAAGTGGTTCTGGCCGAGAAGTCCTCCGCCTGCGAGATCCTGCTGAACGAGATTTCCACCAACACGGCTGTCGGTCAGTATCGATATACGTAAAGCAATCTGATTTACCAGATATATTGGATATCGGATAGGATTAGGATCGTGCTAACTCCTATGTTATTAACGAAGCCGAGGAGAAGAAGAAGCTAGCGGAGGAGAAGGCCGAGGAGATCGCAGAGCAGAATAAAGTGATCTCCGTGGAGAAACTGGATGCCGAGAGCTCTCTGGCCGAGGCTCTGCCTGCTTTGGAAGCAGCTCGCGTCGCCCTGCAGGACCTGGAAAAGTCTGACGTCACTGAGATCAGGTGAGCGCACGCTGGAGACGCTCGCCGTATATTTGTGAACCTTACACGGCCCTGGCCTATATGTAATGGGTTCGTAGATGAAGGAATCGTACAGTACACATTCCTTTCGTTAAGAGTCGCTAAAGTGAATCAGTATGAGTCACTGCCCTGTACCGAGCCATTTCTTTCGTTCAACTGCTGCTGACGAGCTTCGCAATCGCACTGCATCATCTCCATACATATCCATAACCGACGTCATGGATATCAAACAAAGATCTGCGACTGCACGTGAGTCGATGAATCATCTCTCGTTCAGCTCCCGGGTCATTTGAATAAGCGAATCTTTTGGTCATTAAACCTATTTTTTATATATATATATATATATATATATATATATATATATATATATATATATATATATATATATATATATATATTTTTTTTTATATATATATCTATCGATGTTTCTTAAAAATCTATGACTTGTGCAAGTCGGATTTGTAATCACACGCGCGTGTGTGTGTGTGTGTGTGTGTGTGTGTGTGTGTGTGTGTCAAACTTAATTCTCTCCGCTTGACTCCATTGTGAATACATTAGTTGAGTAGGGTTCATTCAGTCAGAGCTGAGATCATCCAGTGTTTGAGCCAGTGATAGTCTGAGTTTTAACGCTAATTCTTCCAACACGTACACTTAGACATACACAGAACATTTTAAACTCACTATTTTTGATTTCTTTACATGACATGATGTCTGTCCCTCAGCGTATCATATGATGCTCGGTGCCGGAGTAATAATTACTTCCAAACACAAGAACTCTGAAAACTATAACGTCTCTCTTGAACTAAACATGTCTGCAATTCCAGAGCTTACCCTAACCCAACCCTTCCTGGGCTCAAAATTACCAGAGCTTCTTTTTTTACTTGGTAGCACTGGTGCGCCGAGCTACAAAACGTTAGGAGCACCAACTGAAAATGACTTAACTTCAGGCGGCTTACAAAAGAAATTTCGAATTTTTCTCTTCATCTTCCTTCTTCAGCACTACCTGTGCCTAGGGTGTCACCAGCTTGGGGCGCCAGTGAGCGCCCAAACGCCCCCACCGACTATCCAGTAGGAATCTCGCCTAGGGCGCCAAAATGGCCAGAAACAGCCCCGAAGGGTTTCGATTATGTGCAATCCCGCACTGAAATTCAAGTCCTGGGAATGATTGACAGCGAACGGTAACCAATCTAAAACCTGCATTAAAGTTAAAAATGTAAAGATGAAGTTGAATCGGTTGTTGGATAGAACGGTGGACCGGTGACTGTATCGGCTCACAGCAGGTACATACTGTGCATCGCAACAGTTATTTTCACTCGCAAAAATGCTCCCAAATATATTTCGAGGTCATACAGATTACATTTCGGGAGCATACCCGACCACGACGGGCGCAGTTTCGAGCCTCGCCCTCTCCTGTTCCTACATCTGCATCTTCTTTCTACAGCGCGTTTAACATTGTCACAAAGCAGCTTTACAGAAATATATCGATTCCGGATATACGTTTTTAAACACAACCTTAAATTACAGACAGGAAACGACCGTCTTCATCTTCATCCTGTTAAAGTCACGCCTGAACTCATTCACGGACAACGGTGTTGTCTCCCGTCGTCTTCCCTGTGCCGCGCAGGTCCTTCGCCAAGCCGCCGAAGCAGGTGCAGGTGGTGTGCGAGTGCATCCTGGTCATGCGTGGTTATAAAGAGATCAGCTGGAAGACAGCTAAGGGCATGATGTCGGAGGCCAACTTCCTGCGCTCGCTCATGGAGATGGACTGCGACTCCATCAGCAGCGGACAGGTCAAAACTGTCCGAGGTGGGACATGAACGTTGAATATTTTCCTGTAACAGTACATTATTCAGAGTTCTATCTTTACTGTTACAAAGTGCTGACACTGGAGACTCCTTCCAAGTTCACCATCTCGACGATTAGACGAGCTGAGCTGTTAGTATAGAAACGAGCGCGTTAATATAAACCTGCGCTACTGTAAGAGCTGCTGAAAACGATAGAAGACGAATCAACACCTCCTGACCTCACTCGTGCTGTGTTCTTCTCTGCTCGTCAGGCTTCCTGAAGAACCTGAACACGTCGTTCGAGGAGATGCAGGCCATCAGTAAGGCCGGATCTGGCATGCTGAAATTCGTCGAGGCCGTCATGGGTTACTGCGATGTGTCCCGAGAGATCAAACCCAAGAGAGAGAAGGTTTAATAAACACCACTGAACTTAGATATCCAAGAATTCCGTTAACACTGCTCGTTTGTGGCTGGGTCTGTAGATGTATTATGCGTATGTTTGTCACAGTTATTTACTTCTTCAGAGGTCAATAAACACGAGTATTTTCCAGGTGGCCAAGTTGGAGAAGCACTTCTTCCAGAGCATGCGCGAGCTGGAGCAGATCCAGACCGAGCTGGTGGACATCCAGAAGGAGCTGGGCGCTTTGGGGAGGAAGTACAGCGACGCCATGGCCGAGAAGCAGCAGCTGCAGGAGGAGGCCGAGGTCATGGAGCGCAGACTGATCGCCGCTGACAAGCTCATCTCGGGACTCGGATCAGAGAACAAGCGGTCAGAAAAACAACAAAACTGCTCCTGTACATTTACCAGTCGGCAAAATTTCATATACGTGCACTTACAGCACAGCGCTGGTGAGTTCTGGATCCTGATTGGTCAGAAGGTGTTGATTTAGAATTCTAGAACAACAGCTGTTTCTATAGCGATGGCTGGTGAGGGAACGACCGTTTATAGCTGCTATAATGTAAGCAATAACATGAATTAACGTGCTTCACAAACGTTCCACAACGTTAAGTGTAACTATAAATGGATTTTTTTTTATTTAAAGTGATGCTCATTAATAAATTAGAACTCGTCATTGGTATAAGAGGAATAAAACACTTCAGGGCGTGCTGGTATATGAAAGTAATCAACTCCAGAAAATTGTTCGCCTGCAGCTGGACGGAAGATCTCGAGGAGCTGAAGAAGAGACGAGTGCGCCTTCTGGGAGACTGTCTGATCTGCGCCGCATTCCTGAGCTACGAAGGAGCCTTCAGCTGGGACTTCCGAGACGAGATGGTGTACGAGGTATGGCAGAAGGACGTGATGGAGAGAGAAATCCCCCTGAGCCAGCCCTTCCGCATCGAGAGCCTTCTCACAGACGAGGTCGAGATCAGCAGGTACACGATGTTACATTTATAACGGTCTTCTGAGAAGGCTTTCTACTAGATTTTGGGGCGTGGTTGTTGGGATTTGTGTTCGTTCAGCTGCAAGAGCATTAGCGAGGTTGAGGTCAGGCACTGATGTTGGGATGTCGAGGAGGCTCCAGTTCCAGTTCGTCCCAAAGGTGTTCGGTGGGGTTGTTTGGAAACCTCTGGTTCTAAACCTCCTTCGTGCGTGTGTGGCCGTAGATGGGGGTCAGAAGGTCTCCCTCCGGATGAGCTGTCAGTGCAGAACGGCATCCTGACCACGAGAGCCAGCCGCTTCCCACTGTGCATCGACCCTCAGCAACAGGCGCTCAACTGGATCAAGAAGAAGGAGGAGAAGAACAACCTCAAGGTCTGTTAACATGCTTACATCTGTCATGAGTAGATATCGTCAGTAGCGGTTCCTGGTGCCAGGTATGATGCTAGCAATAATACTGAGATATAAAAGCAGAATGCATTATATGCATTATATAATTATGAGTTTGTGCAAATGAGTGCAAATGAGTTTGTTACAATATAACAGTAAAATAGTGACGCATGTATTGATTCTGCAATTTAAGTTATTAAGATGAGTAAAATTAGGTTGGGTAAAATTCATGAACAAAGCTGCTAATCATGCTTGAAGAGGCTGTTAAACGACTCGACAGTGTCTCATAGTTTCTTCCTTTAACTCGTTGAAATATATTATTCCATTTTAAATGGTTGAGAGTTAATCATGTTTAGATTTACCTTTACCAGTGGAGATGATAAAGGGGCATCTTTAGGGGCATTTGGCCCTGGAGGGTATTTTTGATGTTTGAGGTTAATTGGATGTGAGGGAGGGGCACTTATTTGTGAGTAGGGGTTTTTGTATATGTCAAAGTTGGGCAAATGACAATTCACGCGGAACGAATTAGCCGGGGGTATTTAGCTGTTGGGGCAAGTATCTTTAGGAGGGTATTTCTGAACGCGGGGATGTATTTATAAGTATAGAGAAGTGTTTATGAATTAGCTGTTGGGGTATTTGTGTTTAGTTTCCTTGTTTTGTTTTTTGTTGGCCACATTAACACTCCACGTGTGCTATATTTAATTACGTGCAATCGAATCGAATAGTTTATTTCATTTAATCACGTTTTTTTTCCCCCTGCAAATCACTAAATTATTCCTTATTTGCTGCCTCCATCTAGTGGCAGTCAACGGTCATTACAGCTGAAATATTACAGCTAGAGTAATATAATTATTAAATATAAATGGAGAGAGATGTTGTTTTTAAGTAGGCCTAGACTACGGATATTAGCACAAGATTTATGCCAAGAAGGTGCTTGGCCTCCAGCGTTTGAGGGTAGGAGTTATTAAAGAGTGAAAAATATGGTAACGCTTCACGATTTTGCGTGTCATCCTTGCGCAGGGGCCATGCTAATCTTCTCTGTATCGTTCCAATTTTAGTATATGTGCTGCCGTAGCAAGCACAAACTCACTACCTGGACATCCCGTATAAGTGCTGAGGTTCGTCACAATGTGTCCTGTCCATGGTGAGTGACAAAACACACCAAGTTCCTTCAGGAGACTCACAGAACTGACCTGAATACACACCCACGCTACATGGAGTTCAGACATGTAATCATTCCTCAAATTAAGCATTAAAAACTTCAAAATTCTAAACTTCTAAAATTCTAATTTTGTGTCTCAGACTGCAGAGGTGCATGCTGGGAGTATGGAGATTTGCGCAGTGGCTGGAGTTCTGATTGGTTCACTGTGTGATGATGTAATCAGTCCTTTGTTCTCGTGATCTCACACACATACCACCCCTCGTCCCCATCAGTGTGTGTGTGTGTGTGTGTGTGTGTGTGTGTGTTGTCTCTCCCACTGCAGCACAACACACCGCTCAGAGACGTCCTGAGGCTGTCTTCTCTGGGAACACAGACATCAGTCGGGACTCGGCGTCGGGGACAGAACGCTAAAAACACAACACGTTATCCGCCATTTTGTTTCTGGTTATTCTTGTCAGGAGGGTGTAGTACAGCAGTCCGCCTTTAGAGGGCAACAGCAACACACTGTGTGGTGATGTGATCAGTCCTTTGTTCTCGTGATCACACACACACACACTGAGGGGAGGAGGGGGCTGAGACCGATTACGTCACCACACAGAGAACCAATCAGAACACCAGCCACTGATCGAATCTCCATACTCCCAGCATGCACCTCTGCAGTCTGAGACACAAAATTAAAAAAGTTTCGGACTTTGAAGTTTTTAATGCTTAATTTGAGGAATGATTACATGTCTGAACTCCATGTAGTGTGGGTGTGTATTCAGGTCAGTTCTGTGAGTCTCCTGAAGGAACTTGGTGTGTTTTGTCACTCACCATGGACAGGACACGTTGTGAGGAACCTCAGCACTTATACGGGATGTCCAGGTAGTGAGTTTGTGCTTGCTACGGCAGCACATATACTAAAATTGGAACGATACAGAGAAGATTAGCATGGCCCCTGCGCAAGGATGACACGCAAAATCGTGAAGCGTTACCATATTTTTCACTCTTTAATAGCACACAAAAGCAATTCTACATTAACATTATTGCACATACAAAAGATCTCAACCGACCGTATGGACAAACCCACTGCATATCAGAGATCTGAGAAACAAGCTTTGTTCAGGCTGGTCCCACGATGATGTGACTTAAATTTCGTGATGATTAAATAAAATGTTTGGTGAAGAAAGAAGATTAACCCAAATAATCTTAACCCGAATAACCCCAACATTTAACTATAATAACTCTAACATTAATACCTCCAAATTCTTAGCTTAAAAGAGATCCTGCACTATGTGAAGTATTTATATTGTTTCCAACAATGAAAGTTGTTTTTCCCCTCAACATCAATCGAATTTAATAGGACGAAAGTGTCAAAATGGGCCTTTTTTGTGTAAGAATGTAAGAGGTACATTAATCACCTCTTACATACTTCTTGTGCCTCTAAATCGTGAAGCGTTACCATATTTTTGTTATTTATTAATTGTTTAATAACGCCAACCATAAAAAAAATCCTTACCATATTTTTCACTCTTTAATAAGTCCTACCCTCAAACGCTGGAGGCCAAGCACCTTCAGGCTCCACTCCTTACTGACGGAGGAAGACCAGAAGCCATTGGGACCATCAGTACTTGTTCCCAATGGTGTATATTACATTTTATAGCATTACAAGAAGTACATACAACATTACACCAACACTGCTGTATGAACATTAACACCAACTCCCATAACCCCAATAAATAACTACTGCAGTTGCTCATAGTTTGGTTTAAAGTTTACTCTCGTCTGGCATTAGCGAGCTTTATAAGTACATAGCTAACTACAGTTTAACGTCAAGTCAGTGCTGATCTTCCCCATAAACTCAGCAGGTTTTTTGGTCAGTGGTCAGTTTGAAACTTATTTGAATCTCACATTTTAGTAATACTTTATTACGGTGTCATAAACTTTATAATTTTATTTATTTTTTTATTAAAATCTTCATCACAAACACAACTTTAGCATGTAGGGTGCTCTATAGCAGAAGTTCTCAATATTGGTTTTTACTTCAGTTATTGGCTCCCCTTTTAAAAGAAATTGTGGTTAAATGGGGAAGGGGCGGGGTCGATCACAAGAACAAAGGACTCATTACATCATCACACAGAGAGCCAACCAGAACACCAGCCACTGCTCGAATCTCCATACTCCCAGCATGCACCTCTGCAGTCTGAGACACAAAATTAAAAAGTTTAAAATTTTGAAGTTTTTAATGGTTTCTTTGAGGAATGATTACATGTCTGAACTCCATGTAGCGTGGGTGTGTATTCAGGTCAGTTCTGTGAGTCTCCTGAAGGAACTTGGTGTGTTTTGTCTCTGACCATGGACAGGACACATTGTGAGGAACCTCAGCACTTATACAGGATGTTCAGGCAGTGAGTTTGTGCTTGCTACGGCAGCACATATACTAAAATTGGAATGATACAGAGAAGATTAGCATGGCCCCTGCGCAAGGATGACACGCAAAATCGTGAAGCGTTACCATATTTTTTAATTTATTGTTTAATAAAGCCAACCATAAAAAATCGTCCTTATTACACATATAAATAATTACAATTGTTTACCAAAATTAACCCTAAAAAACTAACTCCAACCCTAAAACAGTGGAGGCCAAACACCTTCTGCCTTCTTAGTGACAGAGGAAGACCAGAAGGCATTGGGACCATCAGTACTTGTTCCCAAAGATATATATTAATGTTTATGGCATTATCACAAGCCATTTGGATAAACTGCCTCACATCATATCTTCAGTGGCTGTCTCAAGTTGCAAATGTGCCAAGTTTGGTGTTAATACGTAAAAGCGTTGATGAGAAATGCCCTAACTTCCGGTGAGGTGACAGACTTATCCATCAGATTTGTTTGCAAGCTACTGAGAAACTAACTATAGGGTGCTCTATAGCAGAAGTTCTCAATATTGGTTTTCACCTCAGCCTTTTTTAATTTTGGACTTTCTATTATTATTTTTTTTAAACTAAAATTGTCATTAGTTTGCACAGGATATTATTTATATGTGTAATAAATTTGAATTGTGATTTCCAACACTGTAACAAAATGAGAAAATGGCAGACCCCCTGTTTACACTTCACACACTAAACATGTTATATAGAGTTTAATCATAAATAACTGTAGTCATAACCCAGAACCCTAAATCTTGTTGTTGTTGTTGTTATCCGGTCAGTCGAGTCCGACTCTAGGCAATGCTATAGGCCATCTCTCGCCATGCTTTCCGGTCCAGGACTTTCCCCTTCAGCTGCTCTATGCCCAAGCCAGTGTCTGTTTTGATGGCGTCGAGCCACCGCATTCTTTGGTGGCCTCGTCTTCTTGTTCCACTGACCATTCCAAGCATCATTGCTTTCTCCAGTGAATCTGATCGCATCACGTGACCAAAATAAGTCAGCCGAAGTCTGGTGATCTTTCCCTCAAGCGAATATTCTGGCTTGATGCGCTCCGACCCTAAATCTAATAATCATATAATCTTTTAAATGACATAAACCCTAAACACATTTAAAGTGAATTCTAGAACAACCTTAAATGACCAAAATAAACCTAAAGCTCCAAACTCTGAGCTCTAACACACAATAAATAAATTCTAGCTGCTACTCTGATGCTAAAAGTGTGTTGTTAGCTAAGATTTCTTAATTTATCGAATGTTATTAATTCAAATGAACATTGACTGAATTCTAAAAAAAACACGACACATTCCACACACAGACATCATCTTTACACACAGCACGAAATCGATGTGTTTTCCCGCCCTCTTTTGATTGACAGGATATAATCGTTCCCGATCATCGGATGATTCTAAACTATCGGCCGATACATCGGTGCATCTCTAATTATTCATGATTTAGAAGTAACTGCTGATGGTTTGGTTGAATGTTTTAAACGTACATGACAGAAGTGTGTTAGTGTTGCCCTCTAATGGCACACTGCTGTACTACACCCTCCAGACTAGAAAGACCAGAAACAAGATGGCGGATAACGTGTTGTGTTTTTAGCGTTCTATCCCCGACGCCGAGTCCCGACTGATCACATGCGGTGATGGTGGTGGGGGGGTTCACGAGAACAAAGGACTGATTACATCACCACACAGAGAACCAATCAGAACACCAGCCACTGCTCAAATCTCCATACTCCCAGCATGCACCTCTGCAGTCTGAGACACAAAATTAAAAAAGTTTAGAATTTTGATGTTTTTAATGGTTAATTTGAGGAATGATTACATGTCTGAACTCCATGTAGTGTGTGTGTGTATTCAGGTCAGTTCTGTGAGTCTCCTGAAGGAACTTGGTGTGTTTTGTCACTCACCATGCACAGGACACGTTGTGAGGAACCTCAGCACTTATACGGGATGTCCAGGCAGTGAGTTTGTGCTTGCTACGGCAGCACATATACTAAAATTGGAACGATACAGAGAAGATTAGCATGGCCCCTGCGCAAGGATGACACGCAAAATCGTGAAGCGTTACCATATTTTTGTTATTTATTAATTGTTTAATAACGCCAACCATAAAAAAAAATCCTTACCATATTTTTCACTCTTTAATAAGTCCTACCCTCAAACGCTGGAGGCCAAGCACCTTCAGGCTCCACTCCTTACTGACGGAGGAAGACCAGAAGCCATTGGGACCATCAGTACTTGTTCCCAATGGTGTATATTACATTTTATAGCATTACAAGAAGTACATACAACATTACACCAACACTGCTGTATGAACATTAACACCAACTCCCATAACCCCAATAAATAACTCTGATAGTCCTGATACTAATAATCTAAACTCCAATAATCTAAACCCTTCCCCTACTGAATTAGTTTAATAACCCCAACTCTAGGGTTCTCAAAAACTTGGAAGTGGGCATAAATCTTGTGCTAATAAGATAAGATGCTAATAAGAAAAAGCCGTAAGCTAGGCCTACTTAAAAAAAAAAAAAAATCTCTCTCCATTTATGGTTAATAATTATATTACTCTAGCTGTAATGACTGTTGCCAACCACTAGATGGAGGCACCGAATAAGGAATAATTTAGTGATTTGAAGAAAAAAAAATAACGTGATTAAATGAATATTGAAAATTAACCCAAACCCTAATAATAACAACAACCCGAATCTTAACCCGAACAACCCCAACATGAATAACTCCAATCCTAATGATACAAACCCTAAAAACTCTAACTATAGTAACTTTATAATAACATTAATGACCTAAACACCAACATCCCCAACCCTCTAACTCTAACCCTAACGACACCAACCCTCTAACTCTAACATTAATACCTCCAAATTCTTAGTTTAAAAGAGATCCTGCACTATGTGAAGTATTTATATTGTTTCCAACAATGAAAGTTGTTTTTCCCCTCAACATCAGTCGAATTTAATAGGACGAAAGTGTCAAAATGGGTCTTTTTTTGTGTAAGAATGTAAGAGGTACATTAATCACCTCTTACATACTTCTTGTGCCTCTAATTTCCCTTCACAGTTTGGATTGACGCGTGGAGTTAACGAGTTGTGGTTTAATGGCGCCCTCTGGTGGAAATCAGATTATATTACCGATAAGCAAACCCGTGACTGTTCAATTAAACTTTATACACAGTTCTGTGGGCGCACGGTGGCTTAGTGGTTAGCACGTTCGCCTCACACCTCCGGGGTTCGATTCCCGCAGTGTCCCTGTGTGGGCGGAGTTTGCATGTTCTCCCCGTGCTGCGGGGGTTTCCTCCGGGTACTCCGGTTTCCTCCCCCAGTCCAAAGACATGCATGGTAGGTTGATTGGCAGCTTGGTAAATTGTCCATAGTGTATGAATGGGTGTGTGAGTGTGTGTGTGATTGTGCCCTGCGATGGACTGGCACCCTGTTCAGGGTGTACCCCGCCTTCTGCCCGATGCTTCCTGGGATAGGCTCCAGGTTCCCCGCGACCCTGGAGCAGGAATAAGCGGTTGAAGATGGATGGATGGATGGACACAGTTCTGTATTTTAGCCATATTATTATTCAAAATATTATTTAAAAAATAGTGTAAATGTGTATAGCTTAATTGTTTAATTCATATTAATTGTAATTAGTATAAAACAGCTTAAAAGGTAAATAAATAAATGTTTCTGAATTACAGTGTAAATTTTTGTCCCAGTGTTTTAGAAATGTTGAAAATAGATTCAACTTGATTACATTAAAAAAAAAGTTTTTTGTTTTTTTTAATGAGGGAGTGAATATAATTAGCAGTTTTTACTTGTAACGATGGTTTCTGGCCACTAGATGGAGTTAGGATATAAGAAATAATTTACTGTTATTTCTTTTTGCAGATCTCCTCCTTTAACGATCCAGATTTTCTGAAGCAGTTGGAGATGGCGATCAAATATGGCTCTCCTTTCCTGTTTCAAGACGTAGATGAGTACATCGACCCAGTCATCGACAACGTCCTGGAGAAGAATGTGAAAGGAGCCGAGGGACGGCAGGTCATTGTGCTGGGAGACAAGGAGGTCGACTACGACCCCAACTTTAAACTGTACCTCAACACCAAACTGGCAAATCCCAAATACTCACCGGCGGTGTTTGGCAAAGCCATGGTCATAAACTACACTGGTGAGGAAGACAGAGAATGTGGACTTCATACATAGGGCTGTATTCAAGTCCATGCCTCTGTTTTAGACAAGCCCCGCCCCCATGTGCTTAACTCTCACACAACCTTTGAATAGTGCTTAAGTCTGTAGTTATATTTAAGGTCTAAATATTGATGTGTGTAATTCCAGTACTAAATCCTCACTACACTCAACTCAACTCTGAATACGGCCCAATGAGTTAATCGGTCAATTTATCAGTTTCGACGTTGTTAACGTATTTTTCTGACCAGTGTTCTGAAGGTGTTTGTGTGTGATCAGTCACGTTAAAAGGTCTGGAGGACCAGCTACTGAGCGTCATCGTGGGCTTCGAGCGGAAAGAACTGGAGGAACAGAGGGAGCGTCTGATTCAGGAGACGAGCGAGAACAAGCGTCTCCTCAAAGACCTGGAGGACTCCCTGCTCCGAGAGCTCGCCACGTCCACGGGCAACATGCTGGACAACGTGGAGCTCGTCCACACGCTCGAGGAAACCAAGTCCAAAGCTGCCGAGGTACAACATAACCACATGCGTGAACTCTTAAAGGAAAAGCCCATTCCCACTAGCAAGCGATATGAGGTTTTTTTGTCTTTGTGCACCAGCAGCGTACTGATTTCTTTATTTCATCCCGGCAGGTCTGTGAGAAACTGGAGCTGGCTGAACACACATCAGCAGACATCGATGCACTGCGTGATGGTTACCGTCCGGCAGCTAAACGCGGCGCCATCCTGTTCTTTATCCTGGCGGAGATGGCGCTGGTGAACAGCATGTACCAGTACTCTCTAGCCTCCTTCCTCGAGGTGTTCGACTTCTCACTGCGTAAATCTCTGCCCGACTCCATCCTGCCCAAGAGGCTGAAGAACATCATGAACACACTCACACACAACGTCTACAATTACGGGTGCACCGGTAAGGGACATGGAGACATGTTACATCATAAAATATAACAGCCAGTCATGTTCCAGTATGCAAATGAAGAATAAACAACACCGTTTTACCGTGAGATGAGATAGGAGGCACGCCTAATTTGCATATTCATACTTATTTATAGAATCCTCATTTTGTGGATTTTGGTGATGTTTTCTTCTGTCTAATGACGTTTCTCGCATAAATATTTAAGCGGTTACTTAAATGGTGTAAAAACTGAAACAAGCATAAAGGTTTTAGTAGTTTTACTGATTTTACTAACAGAAAGGTGTAATTAGTGTGCCGATGTATTTATTCATTTTTACTTTACAGGTTTGTTTGAAAGACATAAGCTGCTTTTCTCCTTCAACATGACCATAAAGATCGAGCAGGCGGAGGATCGCGCTCCTCAGGAAGAGCTCGGATTTTTCCTTAAAGGTGACACGCTGACAAAGCTCAACGATAAAACCGTGCTAGAGAGAGGGTGTAATCAGTAGATAATCAGTAACGCCTCTATGTGGTGTAGGGAACCTCTCGCTGGAGAAGAGTGAGCGGAAGAAGCCGTGTGATTGGCTGCCTGATCAGGGCTGGGAGGATATTGTGCGTCTGACTGAACTTTTCCGAGACGAGTTCGGCTCATTGATGGGCGACATGGAGAAGAATCCCGCCGAATGGAAGGACGTATGTTTGATGTTAATCTCTCACACACGGACACGTTTTCCGTCGATGCTGGTGACCTCAATAACCGTCGATACATTTCCCTCCCACCCCGTTTTATCAGTGGTATGACCTGGATGCCCCGGAGCAGGCTCCCTTCCCCATGAAGTACGCAGAAAGCCTGACAGCTTTCCAGAAACTTCTTCTTCTGCGCTGCTTCCGGGTGGACCGAGTGTACCGTGCCGTCAGCGACTACGTCACCATCACCATGGGAGAGGCGTAAGAAAGAGGGGATCACTTTACTTTAACATTAACATTGTATTGAGTTCAAATCCCGACGATGCCGACAGAGCATAATTAACCGTGCTGTCTGGATGGGAGGGGCATACTCTCACTCTCCTGTCAATCAGAGAGACACAGCCAAACATGGGCAGCTGTGCGCTCATGTATGCAGAAGATGACAGATAGCTCTTTCCTCCAAGGGTGTTACGATAGCCTGGTTGAAAAGATGCGTTTGGACGGCTTCACGTGTTTCGAGAGGAAGCACGTGGTAGCCTTCATCTTTGATAAATATATGATAGGGGAGGACTGGCTGGTCTGGGGTAATAAATAAATTAATAATAATAATAAAGACAGGCTGTATTATAAAAGCACTATAAACAATATTATATTCCATACAAACATTAACATTTCTGATTCTACGTCTGGTTGCTCCAGACGCAAGAAGGGGCTTCTCATGATTCCTTAACTTGTTCTGTCTGTCTTTCTTTTCCTCTCAGGTATGTGCAGCCTCCTGTGATCAGTTTCGAGGCTATACTTGAGCAGAGCACTCCGAACTCCCCCATCGTATTTATCCTGAGTCCTGGCTGCGAGCCGGCCAGTGATCTGACGAAGCTGGCCGAGCGCTCCGGGTTCGGGACCAACAGGCTCAAATTCCTCGCCATGGGACAAGGCCAGGAGAAGGTATAAACACACACACACACACACACACACACACACACACAGTGATGTAATATGGACCCTGACAGAGTAGTAGCTTGTAACATAAATATTATGGTTTGAATTGTTGACGTAATTTTGTAAATGTAAAGGTTTATATGACATGTTGTGTTCTCTTCCATTTCCCAGGTTGCACTGCAGTTGCTGGACACCGCGGTGTCCCGAGGTCAGTGGCTGATGCTCCAGAACTGTCATCTGTTGGTGAAGTGGCTGAAGGAGCTGGAGAAAGCTCTTGAGAGGATCACAAAACCTCACCCAGACTTCCGTCTGTGGCTCACCACCGATCCCATCAAAGACTTCCCCATCGGCATCCTGCAGAAATCCCTCAAGGTTAATCTATTACATATTAATATTTAATATTAAAGTGGCGCTCAGTAATATTATTTTTCTAGCGAACATGACTGAAAGACTAAATCGCCATCCAGACGTCTGTAAAGCCGCTTTATGGTAAATGTCCATCGTTATGGAACGGTGCAGGTGGTGACGGAGCCTCCCAACGGGCTGAAGTTGAACATGAGAGCCACGTACTTTAAGATCCCGCTGGAGACGCTGATGAGCTGCCCTCACCCGGCCTTCCGCAGCCTGGTCTACGTGCTGACCTTCTTCCACGCCGTGGTGCAGGAGAGACGCAAGTACGGCAAGATCGGCTGGAACATTCCGTACGACTTCAACGAGTCCGACTTCCAGGTAACCGCACGAGACAGAACGTTTAACGTTTTCGAGGTTGGTTTTTTTTTCTTTTTTCTTTTTCCTGTTTCTAAACCGCCCGACACTATTTTTCACTGCTTTTAATACGCTTCACTATATTCATCGTGATTTATTTAGCACCTTTCATACATTTAAAACGCAGCTCAGAGTCATTTACGGTGTAAACAAACAGATAAATAAATAAACGATATTATAGTAGTGCATTAAGCTGCAGCAGTGACCGAAAGAAGAAAGTAACAATAATGTAAAATATTAAATATGTCATTAAATAGGTCAAATAAATAAACTACAGTTAACATGACGTCAGAAGGTTAGGTTTGATTATTTTAAATATTAAAGTGAAAAATATGTTTTGAAAGTGGGGGTTTTATTTAGAGATTTCTTTTTATTTGCAGTTCTTTGTGCTCATTCTTTTGTCTCTGTGTTGTGTGTGTGTGTGTGTGTGTGTGTGTGTGTGTATGTGTGTGTATGTCAGGTGTGTCTGGAGATCCTGAACACCTACCTGACCAAAGCTCACACTCAAGGTGACACCGCGATTCCATGGGGCAGTCTCAAATACCTGATCGGAGAGGTGAGGCACTACTGAACCCGCAGAACACGACATCTAGAGCACGACAAAACACATAGGACCTTATGCATGTTGTTTCTATGTTTGTATGTGCACGTATGCACACACGTATGTTTATGTGATGTAGAACGTGTATATGTACGCGTATGTATATTCCGTGTACAGTACATGGGCTTCCCGCTCTTTTCCTTTTCCACATAATTAACTTCCTGTTAATTATCTCTTCGCTTCTTTCTTCTTCGTCCTTTACGCTTCTCGTTTATTCCCTCGTGTCTTTGTCTCTTTATTTATTCTGTTCGCATCAGCATTCTTAAAAGAGGGGATGAGGAGGAACGCCAAACGACGTCACTGTATGAGCGTTAAATAGGTTTCTATGCCATTCCTACCCATAAAAAGAAACTCGTGGTGGGGGTGGTGGGGTTAAAACATCTGTTCTGATGGAAATGAAATCGTTTGAGGGAATGAAATGAACACGCAACCTGGGCAAGAGGTGAAAACTGCCCCTGCAGAAGTTTAAAAAAACAACACGGAGCCGGAAATGTCACTGAATCGAGTTTGCGTTAATAATATTTCATGAAATTGTATTACATGCTATTGCATCATAACACCTACGAGCCTATCATGGTGTAATATGCAAATTAGGATCGTGCAACACTTTGACAGAGAAAGGGGGCGGGTTTTTTGGCATGCAGGGTTTTTTCGGCGTTTCTTTTTCTATAGTTTAAGTGCAATTGATTGCGCAATCTAGAAATACTCGAGCTGTAACTTTGCCCTGTGTTTTTGCAGTTTGAGTTCGAGTGAGTTTTAGATTCGCGATCGCTTGTATCCATTCAATTTTTGACGACAAAAATAAACCCTCGAACCCAGGTGATGTACGGAGGCAGGGCGATCGACAGCTTCGACCGCAGGATCCTCACCGTCTACATGGACGAGTATCTGGGTGATTTCATCTTCGACACCTTCCAGACTTTCCATTTCTTCCACAACAAAGATGTGGATTACCGAATCCCGGCGGACGGACCCAAGGACGTCTATGTCGGTCTGTAGAATTTCGTCGTTGAAACTTTTTAAATAAGTAATGAAATCCCTCAACTGACTTTGATAACCGAAAAGCCCTGGCTGTGTTTTGCAGCTGAAATCGAGTCACTTCCTCTCGCGAACACTCCGGAGGTGTTTGGGCTTCACCCCAACGCCGAGATCGGCTACTACACTCAGGCTGCCCGGGACATGTGGACGCACCTCATTGATCTACAGCCACAAACCGGTCCGTACCTCCACCAATCTAACTGTACTAGCACCTGGAAGGGTGTGAGTTCGAATCCCACAGTGATTCTGGGTCACTTCTGAGGCGCTTTAGACGACAGTGGATAAAGAAAAAAAACAGACGTGCGCTGTCACTGACCGGAAAATGTGTGTGAATATTAACGCAACCGAAGGGCAGGAATTCAAATTTGTGGAAGGTTCCCCGAACAGACACAGACTCAATTCTATACTTTCATTTTACTTTCATTATATTTCGAAACGTCTCGTCACGTCCCACCGCCTTTAATCTGTGTGTGGTGGGTTTCAGTATTCATTTTCGTCTCTTCGAGATCTTCGAAAGACCTAAACCACCGCGAAAGACAAAACAAACCCTTCAATTTGCATATTTGTTCTTTCTCCGAGACGTCGATTTACACTGTAGAACAACGGCGAGGTTCTGGGAGTAGAAACGGCTGAGGAATTGATTTTTATAGCAATCATTTTAAAAGACTTGTCTTACCGTGATCTATAAGCTAGTCTGATTTCAGCTTTATTTCGACATTAAAAAAAAAAAACTTGTTTAATTGCCTAAAAGTCTCATTTCAGTACTACGTTACCCAGAACCCCAAATCAAAACCCACCAATCAGAGACGTCGGTGTAACCATGGAATCCACGAGGCATGTAACAGTACGGGAACAGTATTTATTTTTCCCTTGTAAAAGACAATAACTTCACTATCGTTTGAAATAGTTCATCTTGTTGATGTTCGGTCTGGTTCGACGCTTTATTTAACGAAATGAAATTAGTACCTGTTATTTGAGATCTTAGTAAAGGAAGGCGTGGACGTGCTCTGAGAGAGAGGGTGTGTCCCTGGTACAGGCGACTCTGGCAGTGGAATCGGCAGAGACGAGTACGTCGGGCAGGTGGCGCGGGACATCCAGAACAAGCTGCCCACGCCGTTCGACCTGGACGTGATACGGAAGAAGTTCGGCCCAGACATGTCGCCGACCACCGTGGTGCTGCTGCAGGAGCTGGAGCGCTTCGACAGACTCCTCGTGCGCATGAGCTGCTCGCTCGCCGAACTGCAGAGGGTGAGAGAGAAGACGAGTGACGAGAGCTGTCAGGAAATCACCGAGTCGGGGGTTAGACGTTGTTCTGAGTCGGGGACCGTGTGTGTTTCAGGCTCTAGCCGGTGAGGTAGGGATGAGCAGCGAGCTGGACGAAGTTGCCCGAGCTCTGTTTAACGGTCAGATCCCTGCTATCTGGAGGAAGCTGGCCCCAGACACCCTCAAATCTCTTGGCAACTGGATGATCCACTTCAAGAGACGCTACGATCAGTACAGCTCATGGGTACGAGATCCCACACAGATCCCAGATGTATTCTGTGCTGCTTAAAATTAGTCAAAAAGGATAAGACGTATGAAAAACATAGTTAACGCTCAGTAAAATATGTTATAATAGAAAAAAAAACCTCTAATCTGTATAAGAAACGATATATGTAAGTATTAATCATAAATATATGTAAGAGATATGTACATTGTATATACAGCAGTATAATATACATACAGTGTACATACAGATAATTTACAGATGTATAATAAAGATGATCTAGGATATATACTATGAGTCTATAACGATATGTAGAGGGTGTGTAAAGATATACCAGAGAGATGCTGCAGTGAGAATGATGAATAGTCAAATAGAGCGCGTGAGAAATCAGGATAATGATTTGTGGTGAGGAACAGTGATGGTCGGAGGGATTCGGAGGTGATCTTCATGAAAGGGTTCGTAAAGAAGCAGCACATTTGAGCTACAAGCAGTAAGCATCTATATTTTGAGCTCTGTTTGATGTGTGTGTGTGTGTGTGTGTGTGTGTGTGTGTGTGTGTGTGTGTGATGTGCAGGTGGATAAAGGTGAGCCCATGGTGATGTGGTTGTCAGGGTTACACATCCCTGAGTCGTACCTGACGGCGCTGGTTCAGGACACGTGCAGGAGGAACGGCTGGCCGCTGGACCGCTCCACGCTGTACACACACGTCACTCAGTATATCAGCGAGGAGGAGGTACAGGAGAGACCGGCTCAAGGTGAGAGCGCGCGCACACACACACACACACACACACACACACACACAACCAAACGATGTTATAGCCTCAGTATAAGATGAGACACTACTTGCCAGCTGATTCCTGATATCCTTACATAACAGAGTTTTACATTTATGCAAATGAGGCATCATCTGATTAAATATGCATAAATTTGCATAGTTCCTAAAAGCTTTGGATGATATTAGAGTTAAAAGGTTGCATTATTTCACTGTGACTCATTTTAGAGAAACGTTTTCTGGGGGAAAGAATTTCAAATAAAAAAAAAAATGGTTTAATTAGAATAAAGAAAAGAAAAGCATGATTATTAATTAATTAGTTCTGAAAAACTAATATCCATCTCGAGAGTGATAGGACTGATAGAACTTTTTATTTAAGGCTAAAACTTTACAAAAGAATCTAGTAGCTGAGATTTCTCTGGTTCTGAATATATATATATATATATATATATATATATAAAATTCAACGTCGCCCAGGTCTCAGGTGACTTTGTTGATATAGACACTCGACCTGCACGTACACGTGATGGACATCCAGGCGCTGAAAGCACCGCCTCTAGCAGTCATCCGAAATTCATAGAACCACGGTGACATACGTAACCATCGTTTAGCGGACGAAAAAGGAAATCTTTATCAAATTTTCTTCTTTTTAAAATACAAACACATGGATGGAATTATACCGGGAGTGGACAACGAGGTTTCTTTTATTAATTAACTCAGTAAATTTATGATTATGTAAATTTATGAGACGCTCCGAATATTAAACACAGTTAAACAAATGTTGCAGCAAACACATTCACCGTGCGTGCGTGCGTGTGTGTGTGTGTGTGTGTGTGTGTGTGTGTGTGTTAGGTTGCTATGTGTCAGGTCTGTATCTGGAGGGAGCGGACTGGGACGTGGAGCAGGGCTGTCTGGTGCGCAGCAAACCCAAAGCGCTGATGGTGCAGCTTCCCATCCTTAAGGTTATCCCCATCGAGGCTCATCGTCTTAAACTGCAGGTGAGAGTGACAAAGCACCTTATAAACACACACACACACACACACACACACACACTCCTTACAGGTTAATATTAAGGCACTCGCTCTAATACGTCATTTCTATAGTAACGGTAAGTCCACAGCGACGTGTTCGGCGGACCCTTTGCTAATTAGAAACAGAGATTTTTTTTCTAATCGTTGATACGGTGAAGTTCTGTGTAAGAAGTGTGTTTATGTAACCTTTATGGAAGGAGTCTCCAGTGTCAGCGCTTTGAAGCAGTCAGAGGTAACGTATAATTCATGGATTAAACAGTGCATGTCGCTCTGTCATAAATGCATCCTAATTGCCTTCCTGCTCTTCTCACTGACTTACTGTCTTTCACAGGAGCCAAGCTTGACAAAATATGACGTTACCATGACAACCGTCGGTGTACGTTATGTAAGCTAGCGAGCTCACGCTGTATCGCTTACCGAATTGGAGCGTAAGTGGGGCATGGTAACTCAATGCATTAGAGAATGGGGGAGGCGACAGCCGCCTCCATGGTCGTCTTTTGTTAGCAACTAGCTAGCCAGCTAACTGTGATGAGTGATGTATAGTTTCCTCCTCCAAATATAGTCAGCATTACAGATTTAACAAGCGAATACGTCTGCATGTTGATTGATCTAAATCAAACACGCATATATATTATATACAGTACAGTGTAAGTCATTTAAAGGTAAGAAGTCCTGCTGCGTTTACTGCTGAGGCTGTGAGCGGCCATTTTGATTTCATGTCACTTGCTGAACTCTTGAGTTTCCGAGTGTTTGCGAATGCAGCATGAGGTAGAAGGTACCACATCATCTGGTAATAATTTTCATAGCGGTGTTGATGGACTTCATTAGCAACATCACTAACTGAGCTCGCACTAAAGCCCCGCCCCCAAATCGCTTTTACACAGACGTACGTAAAAAAAAAAATTAGAGCAAGATCTTTACAGTCAAGTTCAGCATTCAAGAGGAGCTGTTAATTATTTGGTTCCTGGGTTTTACTGTGCATGTTCAACACCACACTTTTATCCATGTGTCCTCCTCAGAACACACTGAGAACGCCGGTCTACACAACGTCCATGAGGAGGAACGCGATGGGCGTCGGCCTGGTGTTCGAGGCCGACCTCTTCACCACCAAACACCACTCACACTGGGTCCTACAGGGAGTGTGTCTCTGTCTCAATGCCGACTGATTGATCTCTCTCTCTCTCACACTCTCTCTCTCTCTCACACTCTCTCTCTCTCCTCTCTCTCTCTCTCACTCTCTCTCTCTCTCTCTCTCTCTCTCCTCTCTCTCTCTCTCTCTCTCTCTCTCACTCTCTCTCTCTCTCTCTCTCTCACACACACACACACTCTCTCTCTCACACTCTCTCTCACACACACACACTCTCTCTCTCTCACACTCTCTCTCTCACACACACACACACTCTCTCTCTCACACACACTCTCTCTCTCTCTCTGACACACTCTCTCTCACACACACACACTCTCTCTCTCACACACTCTCTCTCTCTCTCTCTGACACACTCTCTCTCTCTCTCTCACACACACACTCTCTCTCTCACACACACACTCTCTCTCTCTCTCTCTCACACACTCTCTCTCTCTCTCTCTCTCTCTCTCACACACACTCTCTCTCTCTCACACACTCTCTCTCTCACACTCTCTCTCTCTCACACACACTCTCTCTCTCTCTCTCTCTCTCTCTCTCTGTCTCTCTGAAATTCAAGTTTGCGGTTTTATTTTTTTTTAAATGTTCACTGTAAAAATAAAATGAATAAAAAGCCATAGCAAGAGAAAATATCTTGAATGAGATCATAATAAAAACCATAAGAGCATTCAGGCCATTTCTACACATTTTAGCCATTTCATATATGAAATTGTTTCGTTCTCTTGGTGGATCATTTTGTAAAGTTCATCGCTTGCACCTTTATTACCTGGCCATGAGAGTTTGTGGTCGACTCCGTTACGCGCCGACGAACCCGAGTCAATGGGTCTATTCATTTCATCGCATGGACGAAATCACTCAAAAGACACACAGGGAACGAGATTAGAAAGCTTTTTGAATTCTTAATACCTTCAAGTGGAACTTGAAAGTATTAAGAAAATGTAGGAAGACGAATAACGATAACCCCGGGTGTTTGTGAGTTTGTATTGCCGTGATCGAAGCGTGAGCTAGCTAACGAATGAGATTACCGATTTAGCAATCTGGCGTGCAGCTTTCAAACGTTTTTATGTGTACTATGTGAAAGAAACACGAGACTCCTCCACGTCTTCGGCTGAACAGTATTAGTTTAGCTAGAGTTGCTCTGCAAAGTTCCCCACAGACTTTTCTTTTTCAAAGTTCTCAGATGCTAAACCAGCAATCTTTTCAAGATGCTGGTGAAAGGGAAGGTGGAAGGCTTGTTAAGTGCCCCTCATTCAAGGTGGTCAAAGCTGTGTGAGAAACAAGTTCAGACCATTTTGCATTACATAGCCTTTTGAACATCTGTGTTGACTTTATCCCCTCACTGTCTTCTGCCATTAGAGCTCTGCAATGTATAATGTCACATATCTTTTTCAAGGAGTGGCCCAACTTAAGCGCAAGGCTTGGAGTTTGGTAGGAGTTATTTTCTTCATCAAACCCAGACACATTCTTGACAGCTTGGATAACCACCTTAAAATTTACAGCATCCTCAAGAGTTTGTACTGAAAATTCTCTTCGCAGGATCAGCAGAAGTCTGCTAAGTTTGCGGAGCTTCTGTCGAATATAGTCATATTTGGTGGGATCCTGTCCCATGTTTATTGAAAAATGATTGGGCCAGCTGAAGAATGCAGAAGCCACTCCGCAAAGCAGCAGAGATGTCATCGTCTTTCATCACAGTTAATAGCTTCCAAACACCCGGTGATATCTGTTGACACAGATCTGTATCAGACATTGTTCCCAAAGACACGACCCTAGTTCTTCCTGGCTCTGCTCGATCTTCCACTGGTTTTGAAAGACAATTTCGAACGTGTCTCCACAGATCTCTCCAGAGAAACATTGCATTACAATACATACAATGCACGTAGTCCTTTGACCTATATTTTTTCTTTGGTTTGCGTCTGAGTTTTAACAATATGGTCCCACTTGCTAAAACAACTTTATTGTGTTCAAAGTTCCCTTTGTTCCAGTTTGTCCAGCATATTTTTTTTACGTTCTTTGGAGTGATCTGGAAGTGCCAAAACTCGAGCAACATCCACATTTGTTTTCTCATGGATTTTTAAGTGACGTGTAAATTCTGACTGTGGTTTTCCACAAATGTAGCCGTAATTCTTCTTGCTTACTGATGAGGATTTATTTGAAGACTGCACACATGGATCTTCCCCAGTTCCTGTGCTATCCTCAACTGTGCAGACGGGATCTTTTTGGCAGTTAATGAGACTTTCTTGGCATTGTCTGCCATTTTGAATTTCTGCAGTAGATTCTTCAGACACTTTAATACTTTGAAAGTTTGAGAGTTGTTCTGAAGACACCATGCTCCCTTCTGAACTGTCTGAAGAAGAATCAGGTACATGGTCCTGATCTGGCATGTCCTCACTGGAAAACTGTTCTTCGGAATTCTGAAATAGAAAAAAAAAGGAATCTTACATATAAAAAAAAATGCATATCAAAGGAATAGTTCACCCAAAAATAAAAAAAATTCCTGATTATTTACTTAACCGCAGGCCATCCAATATGTATATGACTTTCTTCAGCTGAAAAGAAAATGAAGTTTTGGAGGAAAACGTTCCATAATTTTTCTCCATTTAATGCACATGAATGGGAAGGTCACACCCAAGCGGTAGACGGCAAGAACCGCCCCATTGTTTACAAGTGTGGAGATGGAACGCTGTCCAAAAGTTTAATGTTCATCACTGTATATTAGTATTTGTGTCAGGATATTGTTAAAAAAAGGTCCGTTCAGGTGTGCATCCTGGATGCATTACGTATCACCTTCCCAACATACGGCATGCGTGAAGTGAACTAAACCATCTTCTGAACGTGCATCACAGGGATGGCCCCAGGTGATCATTTGTAGTTAAAGTCTTTATGAATGTACAGATGTTTTCCGCGAAAACCTTAGTTTCTCTTTGGTTGAAGAAAGAAAGCCAGATACAGCTTTGATGATCTGGGGGGTGAAAAATGAAAAATGTACATTTTTGGGTGAGCTACTCCTTTAAAAAGTAATTCAATAAAATACACTTAGCGATGTTAAGGGGTCAGGTTTGCTCTTCACTTTTTTATTGTAGCAGGTTTTATGCCAGAAGCAGGAGCAAACTAGACAGAGGACATAATGAACATAAGGTTGGTTCATGTGATTCACTCTATACATCCATCCATCTTCTACCGCTTACAGGGTCACGGGGGAACCTGGAGCCTATCCCAGGGAGCATCGGGCACAAGGCGTGGTACACCCTGGACAGGGCCCCAGTCGCTCTATACATTTTTAAAGAATTAAAAGTTGTTGCAGACAAAGAAAGGCGAGAAGAAAACATTATAAAAGGAAGTGATTGATGGATAGAATGTGAGAATAATTGAACAGAGGAAAAAAGAAAGGAGAGATAGTTGGAAAGAAAGTGATACAGGTCAATGGATGCAAAGAGTATTATGGAAAATGTGACAGAGGGATAGACAGATAGAAGACTGCTAAGAGAAAAGACAGAAGAGAAAATGTGTTACAGTGATAGTGCTAGATGGATAGTATGACAGACAGAAAATGAAGGAGAGAAATAAAAGAAAAAAATCATTACTACCGGTAAAAAGATAGATGAGAATATTTCTGATTAAAGCATAGATGGAGAAATAGACGAGAGTGTTACTAGAAAAACTGGAGAGTGATTTAGATAGGTCCAGACAGACCTATGCTTTCAAAAGCGATAGATGACAGAATAATAGATAAAGGATAAGTGCGAATGAAAGTGTCACTACAAGATGGAAGAGAATGGAGAAAAAAGAAAGAAAAGAGGGGGACCTAAAGAGAGGTATATGGAGAGAGAGAATAGACAGGTAGATAATAATGAATAACTGATAAACAGGTGAAGTAGGAGTGTATCCAACAAATACACTAGAGAATGAGAAATATGAATAGAGTGACATCGGTAGACAGATGGAGAGAGTTTGATAATAGAAAGAAAGAAGAAAAAGAAAGGAGGAAGGAAACAAGAAAGAAGAGCCAGAGAGAGAGAGAAGTAAGACAGATTATTGAAGAGATGGACTGATAGAGAGATGGATGGACAGAAGAAGGGCTCAGAAGAATACAAAAAATACATTTAACTCAGAAGAGTATGTCAACGTTTTCAAGCCAAATTAATGATATTTTAAGAATAGAAAAAAAGCATGTGGGCTTTGTCAAAAAAAATTCTGTTTAAAAAATAAATAAAATATCTGATTGTCCTATCTTAAGTGAAAAAACTCTAAATAGATGTTAAGTGATTAACCCGAGGGTTTTAAATAAGTCATTTTAATAGTTACATTATAATTAAAATGTATGCATCACTAATCTATTACACTGTAAGGCATAAAAATATATAGGGTATAAATATGCAAACTGTTCCTACATTGAGTTCCATCAGTCCCCACAATACACAGTACGACACCAGCAGTAATTACGGGGACGTACTGCTGTAGCGTCTCTGAAGTCACCTGTATGGATTCAAATAAAGTACCAACACCTTTATCTCTCCACATGATTGACCAACTGTTTTAACAGTAAACTGCGTGTTCAAATGACTGCAAGCAGGTCAAAACTTTGGAGGTAAAATATGCACTTTCCAACTCGGTCACAGATCGTCACTCCAACAACAAAGATCAAACGTTCAGAGTAGCCTGAATATCTGTAAGTTCATATAACGTTTCCAAAACCACTCCACATGTTGAAACTTAATTTTGCTCATAAAATTATGCAGAGCCAAATCGCACACATAAAATAATAATGAAAGCAAACATGAAGAAAAAAAAAAATCAAACACAAATGAAGGCCATAGATAAAACAGCAGAAACTGTGAGGAAAATAATAGCAACTACACGTGGTTGAAATTAGAACAATCCACTGATCAATTGATTCAAATGCATTAAAAACATCTCAGTCATTTGACAATGATTTAACTTGCTACGGCAGCACATATACTAAAATTGGAACGATCCAGAGAAGATTAGCATGGCCCCTGCGCAAGGATGACACACATTTGTAAGTCGCTTTGGATGAACGCGTATACTAAATGAATAAACGTAATGCAATGTAAATGTCTTAAGTTGTAAATGAATGCTAAGTTTGTTTGCAGGTTATTGACAATCCATCCTTCATATCAAACATCTGAGAAACATCTTTCGTTAAGGCTGGTCCCACAATGCTGTGACCCATATTTTGTGATGACTGAACAACAAAAGATTTTCATTCAAATGAAAATGGCCAACTTCCAGTTTGGCAAATTAGATTATTATTTTTTTTGTTTTGTTTTTTTGTTTGTTTGTTTGTTTGTTTGTTTGTTTTACATTAAGAAGTCTCGTGCAGCTGCCAAGGAATCTAGCTAAAGAAGAAGCACGCTTGGATGTTGAACGCTTTAAAAGTTGCGAGTAGTTTTACACATTTCTAGATTATAGCACCCCCTAAAGGTGAATTCAGACAAAATCTTTCGGATTGCCTTAGGTCGTGGAACTATACTCAGGTACTAACTTTGTTGTGAAGTTGGCATACTATTGTTGAGATTTGCCCTCATACTTCGTTTTTTCAACTTTGCCTTCAAATTCAAACTTGGTTTTGACCTCAGTTGTTGGCTCCCATTTTCGTTAAATCTCTAGATAAACAAGGAAGGGGCGCGGTCGATCACGCCAACAAAGGACTATTTACATCACCACACAGAGAACCAACCAGAACGCAAGTGAGTGCTCGAATTTCCATACTCCCAGCATGCACTTCTGCTGTCTGAAACATTAAATGATAAAAGTTTCGGACTTTGAAGTTTTTAATGGTTAATTTGAGGAATGATTACATGTCTGAACTCCATGTAGTGTGGGTGTGTATTCAGGTCAGTTCTGTGAGTCTCCTGAAGGAACTTGGTGTGTTTTGTCTCTCACCATGGACAGGACACGTTGTGAGGACCCTCAGCACTTATACGGGATGTCCAGGTAGTGAGTTTGTGCTTGCTACGGCAGCACATATACTAAAATTGGAACGATACAGAGAAGATTAGCATGGCCCCTGCGCAAGGATGACACGCAAAATCGTGAAGCGTTACCATATTTTTCACTCTTTAATAGCACACAAAAACAATTCTACAGTGATGGAACATACAGTTCATCATTATTAACATTATTGCACATGCAAAAGATCTCAACCGACCGTATGGACAAACCCACTGCATATCAGAGATCTGAGACACAGGCTTTGTTCAGGCTGGTCCCACGATGATGTGACTTCAATTTCGTGATGATTAAATAAAATTTGGTTTGGTGAAGAAAGAAGATTAACCCAAATAATCTTAACCCGAACAACCCCAACATGAATAACTCCAATCCTAATGATACAAACCCTAAAAACTCTAACTATAATAACTTTAACATTAATGACCTAAACACCAACATCCCCAACCCTCTAACTCTAACCCTAACGACACCAACCCTCTAACTCTAACATTAATACCTCCAAATTCTTAGCTTAAAAGAGATCCTGCACTATGTGAAGTATTTATATTGTTTCCAACAATGAAAGTTGTTTTTCCCCTCAACATCAGTCGAATTTAATAGGACGGAAGTGTCAAAATGGGTCTTTTTTGTGTAAGAATGTAAGGGGTACATTAATCACCTCTTACATACTTCTTGTGCCTATAATTTCCCTTCACAGGTTGGATTGAAGCCTGGAGTTAATGGAGTTGTGGTTTAATGGCGCCCCTTGGTGGAAATCAGATTATATGAC
>CM022773.1:1416100-1426100 GCA_012411365.1 Ameiurus melas | reverse complement strand
CTGTTCCTCTTCTTCCTCCTGTTCCTCCCCTTACCCCTGTTCCTCCTCTTCCTCCTCTTCCTCCTCGTTCTTCTGTTCCTCCTCTTCCTCCTCTTAACCCTGTCCGTCCTCTTCCTCCTCTGCCTCCTGTTCCTCCTCTGCCTCCTGTTCCTCCTCTTCCTCCTGTTCCTCGGCTCTGTAAAACGGTTTTCGTCTGGCCAGATTGGGAACATCTGGCTCTGAGAGACTGGCTCTGCTAGGGTGAGGTGCAAGGATCGCTTGCACCTTTATTACCTGGCCATGAGAGTTTGTGGTCGACTCCGTTACGCGCCGACGAACCCGAGTCAATGGGTCTATTCATTTCATCGCACAGACGAAATCACTCAAAAGACACACGGGGGAGCAGATTAGAAAGCTTTCTGAATTCTTAATACCTTCAAGTGCAACTTTGGGGAAAATGTAGGAAGATGACTAACGATACCCCGGGTGTTTGTGAGTTTGTATTGCCGGGAGGGAAGCGTGAGCTAGCTAACGATGGAGATTAACGATTTAGCAATCTGGCGTGGAGCTTTTTAACTTTTTTGTTTTTTTTTTTATGTGTACTATGTTAACGAAACATGATAAGATTCCCTTCAGAAATTCTCGAGAAAAGATTTCGTCCGAGGCGTACCTAGCATCGACGGCGAAAGACATTCTGAATGGATTTTAATAGGTTGTGATGTAGCAGCACTACATCGTGGCTTCTGACATCAGGAAAACCGCACGAGTTGACCGTTCGTTGGTTTGTAAACGAGATAAACACAAAAGATTTTTTTTATTTTAAATTTACCACACATCTGCGTCGGTATGTTTTTAAAAAATTTCCCCCAGTGTTGATATCTGATATCTGGCTGTTCTTCTCACCAGACGAGGTACTAAAGTTTTATTTGTAGCTCCGAAGAGAGAGAGAGAGAGAGAGAGAGAGAGAGAGAGAGAGAGAGACGAGCGCAGACAGAGCTTCAGCGGGTTAGACTGCCTGCAGGGGCAGGTGTTTAACTTGGAGTTGGACCACAGCGATGTGGTTTTCCAGAGTGTTTGCTCAGAAACCCTTCAGGACACTTTATTCACTGGGCACAAGAGAGACACTTCTCATGTCTCTCTCTCTCTCTCTCTCTCTCTCTCTTCTTTTTACTCAGGGGCAAGTCTTTATAGGGATTTCATGGAGGCCAGAGTGAAGAGTGTATACGATACAATTCAACTGAATACAGAGAATTTAACTCCTTAAAAACGATAAGTTACGGCCTCGAAGCTCGTTTACATCTGGACGTGGACCCAGCGAAGATCCACCTCAGGACTCGGGACGTCCGAAACAGATCTGTCCACGACTCAGCGAGGCTAGTTTCCTTAAACACGGACCCCCGTGGCTCCCGTCGTAGATCCTCAGTCGAGATTTATATCTGATCGCTCGCGTTTTATGTTCGATATTTAGCTGAAGACAGCTCGTTGAGAACAGCCGAGTTCACTTGAAGATTTGACCCTAATGTCATTTCCTTCTTAAAAAAAACAAAACAAAACGTTTACAGTTATGTCTAGAGACGCACCGATACTAAAGTTCTCTACCGATGACCGATTATTCAGAGTGATATCGGCCGATACAAGATCTGTTCAGGTTGCACGACTCTGGTCACGAACTTTAACGTGAAAGACAGCGTGAAACGAAGAAGAAGAAGAAGAAGAAGAAAACCCCACCCACGTGAACACTTTCACCTGATGTGTCTTATTTTTTTAGCCATAAACGAATCGTTAATGGTTACGGTTGAGGAAATATCGACGTAACTAGACCTTCACAGGTATCACGAGTGAGTTCCTCAGAATGGCAGTGTTTCCAAACCAGAGCTGATCGACTACATCTCCATCGGTCACATTTGTAAATAAAACACCTGGATAGGGACTAGTGAGACAGATGTTCTGGTTCTTCTCTTTGAAGAAAGATCCTACATCAGCCCAAAATCCTCAGACTACAATGATTTCATCCCTGACCAGAACCGTTCCACCAACATACACTCACCGGTAAGCTCATAACACACCATTTGCTTACTGACAGGTCGCACCATTGCAGCCCCTCCCCCCTTCCCCCCTCCCCCGTTCCCGTTCCCGTTCTCCCACAACCATTAGCGTTTTTATGACTGGTTTCAACACCTAATCATCAAGGTTCATTGACTCAGGTGTGCTTTACAGGGGGGTTATCCACCGGTTATAAAGCCGCAACGCTGTAATTGTTTGTTGTGAGGAATTTCATCTCCTATCCGGAGCCTCTCGACATATTTACTGTGGATTCAGTTCAGTTTTATTTGTATAGCGCTTTTTAGGAATCACCAGAGCAGTGTTTACTTATCAGTGTTTACTTAAAGTCATCACCGGAACGGATTCGGATTTTTTTTTTTTTTCAAAAACGCTTTGCTTGTTGGAAAAAATATATTGTTTAATTAGATGTTAATTGATCGCTGTTACTGCTGTTAAATCTGGTCATGCATACAACTGGAAGTGAAAACAAAAGCCATTGCTGTTCTAACATAAACGATGGCGCTGCGGAGATCTGGACCCTGGATCCTGATTGGTCAGAAGGTGGTGATGAGTTCTCTAGAACAGCGGCTCTGACTGTAGCGCAGGTTTAGATCAACGCGCTCGTTCTGACACGTCATCGTTTCTATAGTAACGGCTCGTTCACAGTGACTTCAATTGGTTTCGTCTAAGAAGATGTTTATTTTTTTTACATGTATGGAAGGAGTCTCCAGTGTCAGATTAATGACGCGTTCAGGAGGGAGGAGTTTACACTTTGTGGGTTTTTTTTAGTAACATGACAAGCTACAATTTATTTATTTATTTATGTATTTTTGTCTTATTAACTCCAAGAGAGAGAGAAAAGCGAGAGGCTGGTGAGGGAACGCTTTATAGCCGCTCTAATGTAAGCGATACGTGTTTTGTGGGCTTTTGCCGACATGTTGTTTATTAAATTATTATAAATGGATAACGGAGTATAAGAGGAATAAAACACTCACGCATGAATAATCAAAAAACGATATCTCTGCTTCACTCGGGCCTCAGTTGTCCTGTAACAGCACGACGGGACGTTAAATACATTATTAAAACACTAATATCAATTTATTTGTCAACCTATGACGTCATTTCCTGTGATGTCACATCCGTAAACTGATAAAACACCATTAATCTGTGCTGATATGAAGGAATAGGCTGTCAAAAGGTCAGAAGGAGTTTAAATCTCACTTCCACAGAGCTCCAACTAGTACAACTAATACAACTAGTGTAACTAACATTGCACCAAACACCATTCTGACACACACTATCGCAGTCGCGTGCAGTTTTTGGAACACAGCCATGGCAGCAGGTTTGCGGTGTTGTGATTTGACATTGTGTTAGTGGGAAAGTTGTGCGGTCTGGGGACTCAGCCAGAGAGTGTGTGTGTGTGTGTGTGTGTGTGTGTGGACAGGAAGCTGGGTGAAGGAATGGGGTTGGCTGATGAATTGCACACACACACACATACACACACACACACACACACACACACACATCTGTCTTACTAGGCTTATGAGGACCTACCAATGTCATAACTATTAAATTAAGCTAATGAATGCCATTCTACACATAAATCTAACCCCAACTTCAACCCTAATGACCTAAAGGAAATATTTAGCTTGTTTATTTATTTGTATTAATTTTTAATGGTTGTTGTTGTTGTTGTTGTTGTTGTTTTGTTCAAAATGTTTTCTTCGTGCGGCACCAGCCAAATGTCCTCACAAACTGGAAACTTGTCAGATATTTCAGTGAAAAATTCTCCCCACCAAGATATAAAAACACGCCCCACACACACACACACACACACTCACTCACACTCACACACACACACACACACAACACTCTCTCTCTCTTCTCTCTCTCTCTCTCTCACACACACACACACACACTCTCTCTCTCTCTCTCTCACACACACACACTCTCTTCTCTCTCTCTCTCTCTCTCTCTCTCTCTCTCTCACACACACACACACACACTCTTTTCTCTCTCTCTCTCTCTCTCTCTCTCTCTCACACACACACACTCTCCTCTCTCTCTCTCTCTCTCTCTCTCTCACACAGACTCACACACACACACACACACACACACACACAGAGAGCGCGAGGACGCTATAAAGCTGCTCTGTTGGGTTGCTCTTGTCAAAAGTGCTGGAGATGTGAGGAGGAGTGAAGGAACTGGAGGAACTTCCACACCATTTCGCTTCCTTTCTGCTGGATTTCGGGACAACACTCGCTGATTCATTTTTAATATATATATATATTGGACATTTTAGATCTTTTTTTTTGCGCAGCTCCAGACACTGATATATATTTATATTTATATATAGATGTATTTTTTTGTATCAGTTTGAGAAGAAGCGTCTTTCTTCCTGACCCGCCTGCACTCAAGATTAACGTGATCCGTGTGGAAACAGTATCGGTAGTGTGTGTGTGTGTGTGTGTGTGTGAGATTGACGGTGCTGTGATGGGCGCGTGTCCCGCAGGCTCGGTGTCCGCGCTTCACCGGTCCGCTTCCCGCTGCGCGCTCCTGCTGCTGCTGTGTTTGGTGTGCGGGGTTCTGGGGACCTGGGGACCGGGACTGTACAGCTACCAAACCAGGACTTCACTCAACAAAGACCCGAGCAAAAGGTACGCGAATTTACGAGTTGAACGCAAAGTTTGTGCGGCGGCGAGGGCAAAAGTTTGTGCACCCTCAGCACCAGCACGGTTTGACTGCTGTGTCCTCATTATCATTATCACCTGGTGTCAAAGGGAAATAAAGAGCTGTGTCCGAAGGACTGATCGAAATGAACGGATTCACGTAACAATCATAAATAAGTTTAGAACTTATTATTTTATTTTAGAATGGTGTATAAATCATTTAAACAGGCTAGCAAGAGGATTTCACGATTTTTCGATATAATAGATTCACACTATACACTTGTACACTATACACTAAATATACACTTATACACTATACACTAAATATTCACTTATACACTATACACTTATACACTATACACTTATACACTATACACGTAAACACTATACACTAATACACTATTCACTTATACACTATACACTAAATATTCACTTATACACTATACACTATACACATATACACTTATACACTTATACACTATACACGTAAACACTATACACTAATACACCATTCACTTATACACTATACACTAAATATTCACTTATAGACTATACACGTAAACACTATACACTATACACTAAATATTCACTTATACACTATACACGTAAACACTATACACTAATACACTATTCACTTATACACTATACACTAAATATTCACTTATAGACTATACACTAAATATTCACTTATACACTATACACGTAAACACTATACACTAATACACTATTCACTTATACACTATACACTAAATATTCACTTATACACTATACACTAAATATTCACTTATACACTATACACGTAAACAATATACACTAATACACTATTCACTTATACACTATACACTAAATATTCACTTATAGACTATACACTAAATATTCACTTATACACTATACACGTAAACACTATTCACTAATACACTATTCACTTATACACTATACACTAAATATTCACTTATACACTATACACGTAAACAATATACACTAATACACTATTCACTTATACACTATACACTAAATATTCACTTATACACTATACACTAAATATTCACTTATACACTATACACGTATACACTATTCACTTATACACTATACACTGAATATACACTTATACACTATACACTATACACTAAATATTCACTTATACACTATACACTGAATATACACTTATACACTATACACGTATACACTATTCACTTATACACTATACACTGAATATACACTTATACACTATACACTATACACTAAATATTCACTTATACACTATACACGTATACACTATTCACTTATACACTATACACTGAATATACACTTATACACTATACACTATACACTAAATATTCACTTATACACTATACACTAAATATTCACTTATACACTATACACGTATACACTATTCACTTATACGCTATACACTAAATATTCACTTATACACTATACACGTAAACAATATACACTAATACACTATTCACTTATACACTATACACTAAATATTCACTTATACACTATACACTAAATATTCACTTATACACTATACACGTATACACTATTCACTTATACACTATACACTGAATATACACTTATACACTATACACTAAATATTCACTTATACACTATACACGTATACACTATTCACTTATACACTATACACTGAATATACACTTATACACTATACACTATACACTAAATATTCACTTATACACTATACACGTATACACTATTCACTTATACACTATACACTAAATATTCACTTATACACTATACACTGAATATACACTTATACACTATACACGTATACACTATTCACTTATACACTATACACTGAATATACACTTATACACTATACACTATACACTAAATATTCACTTATACACTATACACTGAATATACACTTATACACTATACACGTATACACTATTCACTTATACACTATACACTGAATATACACTTATACACTATACACTATACACTAAATATTCACTTATACACTATACACGTATACACTATTCACTTATACACTATACACTGAATATACACTTATACACTATACACTAAATATTCACTTATACACTATACACGTATACACTATTCACTTATACGCTATACACTAAATATTCACTTATACACTATACACGTATACACTATTCACTTATACGCTATACACTAAATATTCACTTATACACTATACACGTAAACAATATACACTAATACACTATTCACTTATACACTATACACTAAATATTCACTTATACACTATACACTAAATATTCACTTATACACTATACACGTATACACTATTCACTTATACACTATACACTGAATATACACTTATACACTATACACTAAATATTCACTTATACAATTACGGTATACACTATTCACTTATACACTATACACTGAATATACACTTATACACTATACACTATACACTAAATATTCACTTATACACTATACACGTATACACTATTCACTTATACACTATACACTAAATATTCACTTATACACTATACACTGAATATACACTTATACACTATACACGTATACACTATTCACTTATACACTATACACTGAATATACACTTATACACTATACACTATACACTAAATATTCACTTATACACTATACACTGAATATACACTTATACACTATACACGTATACACTATTCACTTATACACTATACACTGAATATACACTTATACACTATACACTATACACTAAATATTCACTTATACACTATACACGTATACACTATTCACTTATACACTATACACTGAATATACACTTATACACTATACACTAAATATTCATTAACTATAACGTATACACTATTCATTATACGCTATACACTAAATATTCACTTATACACTATAATACGTATACACTATTCACTTCATAATATACACTAAATATCACTTATACACTATACACGTAAACAATATACACTATACACTATCACTTATACACTATACACTAATATTCACTTATACACTATACACTAAATATTCACTTATACACTATACACGTATACACTATTCACTTATACACTATACACTGAATATACACTTATACACTATACACTATACACTAAATATTCACTTATACACTATACACTGAATATACACTTATACACTATACACGTATACACTATTCACTTATACACTATACACTGAATATACACTTATACACTATACACTATACACTAAATATTCACTTATACACTATACACTTACACTATTCACTTATACATATACACTGAATATACACTATACACTATAACTATACACTATTCACTTATACCCTATACACTGAATATACACTTATACACTATACACTATACACTAAATATTCACTTATACACTATACACGTATACACTATTCACTTATACACTATACACTGAATATACACTTATACACTATACACTATACACTAAATATTCACTTATACCCTATACACTAAATATTCACTTATACACTATACACGTATACACTATTCACTTATACGCTATACACTAAATATTCACTTATACACTATACACGTATACACTATTCACTTATACACTATACACTGAATATACACTTATACACTATACACTATACACTAAATATTCACTTATACCCTATACACTAAATATTCACTTATACACTATACACGTATACACTATTCACTTATACGCTATACACTAAATATTCACTTATACACTATAGAAAACACTGGGCGGGGTGGGGTTTAAAAAAAAAGGAAAAAAAAAAGATGCAAAATGTGAACATGAAAAGAATCTGCTGACAGAGAGATTGTAATCGTTAAAGAAAAAGCAGTTATCAAAAGATATCTCGATATCTCCAGAAAATGTCTCGTGACATAATTTATCGCAATATTGATATTATTATGTATTTCGGTTCTACCTCAAGTCTTGTTAAACGACACAATAATGAATAAAATGAAGTGATTTTCAGGATCAAAGGTGAACATGAACCCTTCAGTAGGGTGTATCCGAGTGTCGTGAATAATCTGTCGTACTTTTGGGAGCTTGCATCTCAGCGAGAGATCACAGATGTGTGTGTGTGTGTGTGTTTCTGGTTGTAATTAGTCCCGGCTATAATAATTCACTCTTAGCGATTTCTCCGAGCGTTAAGAGAGTGTAGCCTACAGAAGTGCGCTCGCTCATTTCAGAGCGGTTTCCCATCTGTTCATCCGTCTCTCCATCGAACGCCGTTTTTACAGTCGACGCAGACGTTCCAGCACCTCGGAGACGTTCTTCCATCAGTGTGATGAGTCAAGAACCGTCTCCGTTCACATCCACAGAAAGATTTAGCGTTAGCGTACAAAACAAATCCCAAACATCCATCTTACCGTCACGCATTGTGTGTGTGTGTGACACTCGGCTTCCTCTTTCCTGTGGGAACACGCACAGTTCACTTCCATCCTGACCGCGCCTATTGTCCGTCTCGAGCGCTGACTAAGGGCCTGCTTTTGCTCGAAACGTCGGCAAACGTCACTTTCCCTGCTCCATCCCTTTTGAAGGAACCTCGAAGGTTCCGCGGATTCACTTCCAGAGACAGACGACAGCCTCGTCAACCGTCCAAAGAACCCTTTTGCTTTCACGCGCGCAGTGTTTGACGTGGTCGAACGGAACCCTGGTGCGGTTCTCCTCCTCGGTGCGGTCCTTTAAGCAGACGTGGTCCTCTTTCGCCTGAGAGAGTTGCGGCGTTTAGCGCTCGTTGAGGTCAGCGTTCTCTGGAGATTTCTGACCCGTGAGCGGTGTGGTCCGAGCGCGTTATGAGTACGAGTAAAAACACTCGCGCAGGTTCGCGGCGGTTACGCGGTGCAGTCGATTTCTGAGGAAGTGAAGGCACTCGTCAGAGTCTCTCTAGCATGAAGGCATTGTTTTTACTCGACTCGGACTTTTTGTGTGAAAGGTTCGGACAGAGACACACGCAGCTCTGAGAATGAGAAATCGGGATCAAGTTTTTTTTTGGAGATGATTCACATGTTGGATTTTTCCTAAACGTGGACGCTGTGCGTGAACGGGTTGCGTTTTTGACTCTTAAATAATGTTTTGTAAGCGTGGGCTCGATACTTTAGAACGGCCTTCGCGTAGCTGACATAGACGGGCCTTCTAATCCTCTCTAAACCCTGTAGAGAGCGAGCTGCTGCTAGACGCACACCACACACACACACACACACACACACACACACTGAGTGAGATAAAGCCTGAACAAGCTCTTCGCTGCTCTCGGTCAGGCGGTCGGTCACACTCGGGGCTTTGAGGTATGAGATGACGGACGAACATCTTCCGCGTTCAGATTTCAC
>CM022773.1:1393600-1401100 GCA_012411365.1 Ameiurus melas | reverse complement strand
TCCTTCTCTTCTCTCTCTCCTTCTCTCTCTCCTTCTCTCTTCTCTCCCTCTCCTCTCTTCTCTTCTCCTTCTCTCCTCTCTCCCCCTCTCTCTCTCCTTTTCTCCCTCTCTCCTCTCTTTCTCTCTCTCTCCTTCTCTCCCTCTCTCCTTCTCCTTTCTCTCTCTCTCTCTTCTCTCTCTCTCTCTCCTCTCTCCCTTCTCTCAACCTTTCTCACTTCCTTTTCTCCCCCACCTCCTCATTCTTCCTCCACCTCCCCTTCTTCTTCCCCCACCTCCCCACCCACTCCTTCTCCTCCACCTCCACCACCTCCACCTCCTCTTCTCTTCCACCCACCTCTTCCTCCTCATTCTCCTCTACCTCACCCCTCCCCCCACCTCCTCATTCTCCTCCACCCCCTCCATCTTCTCCCCCAACTCTTCATTCTCCTCCACTTCCTTTTCCTCCACCTATCCTTTCTCTGCTTTCTCCTCCTTTTCTTCCAGCTCCTCCTTCTCCTCCACCCCGACCAGCTCTGAGGTGTTTCACTCCTCTGCACAATATCAGTTATTATCACCGAACCGAAGGCACGTTTTCACCCGCAGACGACTAGGGCGCTGTTGAAAAGCAGATCCATTACCGCATCGCTCGGGGGGGCCGGGTCGTACCGCCGCAGCGCCGGCAGATTTGCTCCACAGCTCCTCATCCACTCACGTCCAATCCCACAGCTGTCCTGTTTATCGTGTCAGGACAATCTCTCCCATCCCGTCTCGTGTTCAGTCTCAGATCCTTTTAAACTCTTTCTCACCACCGCTACGCCCGCTCTGGTTTCATTTACACGTTTAATGCCCTTTATAAATCACCTTTTTTTTGGAAAGAAGTCTCCAATATCTTGCAGATAATTATTCATATAAATCATATTTACTGCATGTATACCGTCAGTCTTCCTACAGTAACGCCCCTTTGTGTAGTGTAACTATAAATGGATAAAAAGTGTGTCGTTGTTTAACAGGCGTGAGAGTGTAACTGGGGGTTCTGTGGTGTGAGAGGAACAACACGCTTGAGGCTGTGACGCTGTACGTGTGCGATGTTGTGTTGGAGACGTAGACCGTGAGGCTGTGAGACAGGGAACGCGGAGACACGCGGAGATACGAGGAGACACGAGGAGACACGAGGAGCGACGAGGAGCGGAGGAAGGAACAAAGATCTCTGTGCTTCAAATACACTTCTATTTTTATTTTAGTCTGAGCAGCAGTTCCTCTCCCCCTTACTCCATCAGTCAAGCAGTTCCTGAGCTTTAAACACACACACACACACACACACACACACACACACACACACACATCGTACGATACGTGGATAAGGGAACGATGACAGGACTCGGTGTTAGACTTGGAGCTGACCCTGAGGAGGTACTGCTTCAGACGTGGGGTATAAACACTGTGAACGCTCTTCTCTCACCCCGTCAGCGTGGGGTACATCAGTGTGACGTGTCTCTGCTGTGTGCGTCTCACATCTCGGGGTTTGGGCGTGTGTGTGTGTGTGTGTGTGTGTGTGTGTGTTTTTATTGTTGTTATGTCGACACTTTTATGAGGCAGTAAAGTGTTAACTCGGAGAAAACCACATGTGAGGAGAAAAGACTGGATTTTATTTTAGTGGAAAAAATGATATAGACAATCTCTCTCTCTCTCTGTGTTTAAATATCGTTCTGCAGGGTCTTCATCAGTGGCACGCTCGTGTGATCTTATGATGTCATTTCGTGGCCGTGTGTGTGTGTGTGTGTGTGTGTGTGTGTGTGTGAGTGTGTGTGTGTGTGTGAGTGTGTGTGTGTGTGTGAGGCCAAAACCACGGAATGAACAGAAAAGAGAAAATCAGCATAAATCTGTATTAGACCGATTCTGTCAGCAATTTGTCCGGATATTTAATGGCTCCTGCACCACAGGTTTGTGTGTGTGTGAGTGTGTGTGTGTGTGTGTGTGTGTGTGTGTGTGTGTGTGTGTGTGTGTGTGACCTACTGGCACAGGAAACTCGTAGATGATTCTGATTAGAAGATCGAGCACACGCTGATCTACACGACACCACCGGATCTTCGTAATTGTCATCCGGTAGCGGTGGCGCTCGGGAGAACCACGTAGCGGCGGTTTGGTTCTGATCCAAATAACCAGAGCGTGATCGGTGCAGACAGGTGTGTGTTGGCCTGGTCGGGACAGACCCACGATGCATTGCAGCTGGGGGTCAGAGACAAACCTGTAAGGGCTTCAGACGGATGTGTGTGTGTGTGTGTGTGTGTGTGTGATATATTCGGTATTATGTAAATACATCATACATATTAATGAGCGTGTAGTTGTTATAATGACAGAAGGAACACAGCAGAGGCCCGTCCTCCCCTTCCCTCTTTTTTTTTTCTTTTCTTTCTCATTTTTTCTCTACCCCCCAAAAACATTGAGAACATGGAGAACACAGAGAAATTGGAGAACACGGAGAACATTGAGAATATGGAGAACACAGAGAACATTGAGAATATGGAGAACATTGAGAATATGGAGAACACTGAGAAGAGAACACTGAGAATATGGAGAACATTGAGAATATGGAGAACACAGAGAACACTGAGAATATGGAGAACATTGAGAATATGGAGAACACAGAGAACACTGAGAATATGGAGAACATTGAGAATAGCGAGAACACGGAGAACACTGAGAATATGGAGAACACGGAGAACACTGAGAATATGGAGAACACGGAGCCGATGCGCGATAAACAATGAATTAATGATATAATAATTCTTTTAAGAATTCTGAAGCTGAGCGAGACCACCTCAATCAGAAGCTCTCACACTCAAGTGTGTTCTCACCTGACTGAAGAACCGCACTGAGATGGAGAACACACCAGGGTTCCGTCCAAAATGACTAAACACTGTGTATGCGAAAGCTGTGTAAAAGACTACGGTGTGTGTGTGTGAGAGGATAATGATGAGGGTCGGAGAGTGAGAGCAGATGGTTGTGAAGCTCACACACACACACACACACACACACACACACACACACAGTCATCAAAGCCGTATCACAGTCATAAATCAGCCAATGTGTGTGACGTGAGGAGTGTGGAAGCTTCGGGACTCTTGAACAGTGTGTCTGTGTGTGTGTCTGTCTGTGTCTGTGTGTGTGTGTGTGTGTGTGTGTGTGTGTGTGTGTGTGTGTGTGTGTGTGTGTGTGTGTCTGTGTGTGTGTCTGTGTGTGTGTCTGTCTGTGTCTGTGTGTGTGCGTGTGTGTGTGTAAATGTGTGTGTGTGTGGGTGTGTGCACACTTGTGTCCACGTGTCTCCTCATAGGAACACACACACACTCACACACACACACTTCACACTCGATCATGTCAGTCGGCCGCTGTGAGAGAATATGAGGGTGTGGTGATGATGCGGAGGTACTGTTACGCTGTTGTTGATAATGAATGAGTGACAGGGTGTGGTGATGATGCGGAGGTACTGTTACGCTGTTGTTGATAATGAATGAGTGACAGGGTGTGGTGATGATGCGGAGGTACTGTTACGCTGTTGTTGATAATGAATGAGTGACAGGGTGTGGTGATGATGCGGAGGTACTGTTACGCTGTTGTTGATAATGAATGAGTGACAGGGTGTGGTGATGATGCGGAGGTACTGTTACGCTGTTGTTGATAATGAATGAGTGACAGGGTGTGGTGATGATGCGGAGGTACTGTTACGCTGTTGTTGATAATGAATGAGTGATGGGTTAGGGTTAGGGTTAATTTCCGAGATCGCGATCTGGCGGAATCCTGTAGCGACTCGAGATGTTTTTTCGGCAGTGTGTCACGCACTTGTAGCGTTTCTCTGCTGTACCGAGCTCCGTCTTTCGTCCGATCGGACGCGTTTCTCGTCCCGCCGCCTGCTTTCTAACAGTCCGGCTAATCCGTAATGAAACGTGACGCCGAGTGTCGGCTGTTTATCGTCGTGTGTGATAGATTTTGCGAGCGTAGTGCTGATCCTCAGTCTGCTGCATAAAGTCAAAATATCCTGCTGCTTTATCGAGACTTTCACAACAAGGCGTCAGTGTGTGCGACTTAAAAAACCAAAAAAAAACAAGAGCGCGCATGAGTCAGAGCCGTCGGTCGGTTAAACGCCGCTGATTGCGTGTTTAGTATCCGCTCCAAGTCGCCTCGCGTTTAACCCCGAGACGGACGTTAGATCATTTCTCCCTCACGTCCAAGTTCTAATCAGACGCAGAGCTCGGGGAGCTCGCAGGTTAAAGAGCCACGCTGTCAGGACGAGTCGCCTTTAAGTGGCGAAAAATCCCGCAGTCGGATGGGATATCCTCCCATCTCCGTCAGCGGAGAGAGAGAGAGAGAGAGAGAGCGGAGAGAGAGGCGAGAGAGGAGGAGAGAGAGAGAGAGAGGGCGGAGAGAGAGAGAGAGAGAGAGAGAAAAAAAGCGGAGAGAGAGACAGAGAGAGAGAGAGACGGAGAGAGAGAGAGGAGAGAGAGAAGAGAGAGAGACGAGAGAGAGAGAGAGAGAGGCGGAGAAGAGAGAGAGAGAGAGACAGAGAGAGAGAGAGGGGAGAGAAGAGAGAGAGAGAGAGAGAGAGAGAGAGAGAGAGAGAGAGGGGGAGAGAGAGAGAGAGAGAGAGAGCGTGGTGAAAGACGAAGAGCTGGGGAACGAGTGAAAGGCTGGAGACCATCCAAAAGGACACGTTTCCTCAGAGAGCTGCCAGGTCTCACTCTCTCTCCGTCTGTCTGTCTGTCTGTCTGTCTCTCTCTTTGTCAGGACTGCTGGCTTTGGCAGAAGATCTCGACCGGTTTCGATTGCAGTTCCTCCTTGATCCCTTCTGAAAAGGAGTTATTGTAGGGGTGTACAAAAACCCACGAAGAGAGACGGAACGAGTGAGAGAGAGACAGGACGGACGTGAGACAGACGTTAGTGCAGGTTCTGAAGGTTAGAAGAGGACTCGTGTGTGTGTGTGTGTGTGTGTGTCCTGTTCGAGGTAGAGACCCAGTTTTTTTTAGCTGATCCAGAGGAACTGCGCTCTTTATTTAGCCGCCGGATGAGACGGCGGTAACGAGGACATTAATCACGTCGTGGGTCGCCTTCGTTTATCTGCAAAATCAGAACAGCGGCTCGGTCGGCGTCTGTGGCTCCGTGGACGAAGTGGGAGCAAGAGATTTCAGTAACCCGAGCGCTGGTCTAATCAAACGACCTGTCTGTCTGTCTGTCTGTCTGTCTGTCTGTCTGCTCAGCGTTCAGACAGACAGACAGACAGACAGACAGCTCTTACACTGTAGGTTTATAGTTACATTCATTTGTTCTGAACAGATGTCAGTGCTACACAGAAGCGTATCGGTGCGCTGTTAAAGAAAGCACGTCAGAGACGTATTACGTGACGATTCGAAGCGACGTGCGAGTGTTCAAGCAAGAATTCGTCTAAGTAAATCGAAGCAAGACGTAACCGATTGAATAATTAAGACTCGTCATATCATATAACCAATACTACATAAGAATACGTGTTCGAGTGAAGCCGCCGAGTGATGACGGAGTTCTGTGCGTGTTCGCCCGAAGTGGCAGGTGAAGTGAGTGTTTACGTACGAACGACGTTCAGCACGAAGAGAAGTATCCAAGTACGTACGAGGTTCAGGACGTGAGTCCGACGTTCAGTAAGTCATCAGGCACAAATTAGCTACGCGAGGACGTAAAGAATTACGCGACGCGGTAAATGGTTTAAATTCGGACTTTATATGTAATATTTCGTAAGTCGTTGAGGGAGAATCCGGGTAAGCTGAGTAAATGATGAGATACGTTAGAGATCGGTGTTTATGTATGGAGTTATGGCGCACGTGACGTTAAATGATGACTGAAAGCCGCTTGGGTTTTACGACAGAAACGGAAGTTTCCAGAAGATTCTGTAAGATGAAATAAACGCCGCTGTGGTTTTATCTGCAGAATTTGTTCGGTTTCGTCGTTATCGAACTCCTCGCTGCTTCAGCTCGTTGGTTCATGACACCGAGGGGTTTCTGTTCTCCGCACATTACTGGCGTTTTTCTCTTTTCTCTTCTCTTTCTGTAAGTTTTTATCAGTCTGCGTCGTCTTACTGAGCTCCATCCCTTGTTATTTCTCCGTGTCTGGGGAGCTTTTACACCGAGAGGAGGCTCGTAAATCTCGTCTCGTCGTGAGGGGAGAGAAGAGGGACAGGGCAAAGCATTCTGGGAGAGGTTTTTTTTTTTTCTTTTTTTCTCCCGGGTTAGAAGAGTCAGAGATCCAGAACCCTACAGTCGGTACGTGGCACTCGCGTTTTTTTTTCCCCGTAAACTCCCGCCTTCGTTACGTTTCCGGCTGAGCAGTTTTTCACGCTGTTCTTCATTCCTTTAGCCGATGTCGTATCTATCTCATTTGCCTTGAGCGGCGTATTTACCGAAAAAGATCAGCCGCTCTGGACTGAAACACACTTCTTTAAAAAAAAAATGACGTCATTCTTTACACGGGTTTACGAGATTCGCGGATCACTGCGTTGTGTTTTTATTTCACACAGTGTCCCGACTTTTTTGGAATTGGGGGTTTGTACAATAATGCTCATTTGGGATACTTTGCAACGTTATGCTAACACCGAGCTAACAGAACTCGCCACACCTTTAAGTAAGGTCCGCGTCGTTCTGAATCCTGATCGGTCCGATGTTTGTTTTTTTATAATTGCGTTGATTCGTTTTTCTCTAACGCGTTCCGGACGTAGCGTTTATGGAAGGAGTCTCCAGTGTCAGAGCTTGGTAACAGCTTTCCGTCGTCTTCAGGACCGAAGGAGTTTGCGCTTCTTTCCGGTTACATTTTGTATTTTTCTTTTTTTTTAACATTTTTATTGACTTCAATAGAGGGCTGGTGAGGGAACGACAGATTATAGGTGCTATAACGTAACCCGAGTACAGAAACTAACTTAACATTAAATGTAGCTTCGTATAAACGGATAAAAACTGAGACATGTTGGCAAATCGCTGTGGTATATGAAGAGCAAAAAAAAAAAAACCCTTTTCCGGACCTCGTGTCGCTACAATCAGGCTATACCGGTAGCTAGTGACTGCTTGGACTTGAGTTACCTGCTGGTTGCCATGGTAACGCCTAGCTAGGTCTTAGCCCATACAGCATTTGTTTATTAAGCAACACGCAACCAGTTTTGACACCTGTATGATATTTTTAACAGCCAGACATATTTTAACATTAGGTGTTCCACAAGGCTCGGTTTTAGGGCCGTTTTTTTTTTTGTGGATGAAAATACATCTTTGGCCACTTTGTTGCTTCATGTCATGCTGATATGATCACAGAGTAGCCATTAGCCACTTAGGCTAATGCAAAAATGGTAGTATACGCTGTTGTTGCAGCACATTATAGTAGAAAGCAGTAGTCATTTTTGATGTAGAATTCATACAGGCTCTGTGTGCGTGTGGTGTGCGTGTGTGTGTGTGTGTGTGTGTGTGCGTGTGTGTGTGTGTGTGTGTAGCAACACTGCCACATCCATCACCTCGCTCA